>CM031080.1:18437936-18908896 GCA_018257905.1 Gillenia trifoliata | reverse complement strand
ATCCGACTTTTGGGTGTCCACGTGTACATCCGGGTCGGGATGTGTCAAAATCCAAATTTGCTAGGTTTTTCTTCCAAGTTATAGTTTTGTTTGGAAATTTTGGAATTCTAATATATGTTTTTTTTTGCATTTCAATTGATCTTGTTTATAATATTGATGACGAATTTTGGTAAAAAATATTTGGATGGATGACATGGTAAATTTTTTTCTTTAAAATTGTCATGTTAGATCTTGTGAGGGCCTCGGTTTAAGTTTTGTACATGGCCCTAAAATCCTCAGGGCAGGCCCTATCTTGTCACTAACAAAATATTCATTTTATGATTCATACAGGTGTATATTTTGTGACATTTGGAAATGTCAAACTTACTTGTGCTATTTATCAACCTTGTGAAACAAAAGTTTGTGTAACAACCTGTATTTCATTTGCATGTATACTAGCCATTTTTACCATGGTTTTTTCCATTTAGTTTTTGAAATTCCACTTACATGTCCGCTGTAAAAGTTCCATTTACCCTACGAAAAATAAAATGTTTTTTTTTTAGAATGAAGGACAGAATAGAAGTAATTTAATTGAGTACTTTGGCGTGACTTCGATTTATGATGGTGGTCATCATTTAGGCTCATGGTTTCAACTCTTACATCAGATAGCAGTAGAGGTGAAAGCCATAGTGGCGGCTCCTCAACCCAAAAAATCATAAACTAGTAGTTTGAAAAGAAAACTGGGCAAGCTCATGAGCAACCGTATTCGCCATTTTTTCCGTTGCTCACACGTTGGTGTGCTCTTGAATCTGTATAGTGCAGGCAGCCATGAACTCATCTCGCTCATTCCGAATGACGGCTCACACCCCCCTTTTCGTTCCTCCCTTCTCCACAGCTCCGTCAACGTTAATTTTGTACCAAACTTGTGGAGGAGCCACTCAACGTACATGATCTTCTACCATATTGTGACATTTTGATAGTTTAGTAATTTGGAATTATTATTTTTGCAGTCTTGTTAAGTTTCGTATCTTATACATGTTTTTTTTTATGTAGTTCGAATATTTTTTTTTAAATAATCAAAATGGAAATAATCTAATTCCAAGTACTTATGTTCCATTGACCTTCAAAACCCCATAAACTAGTTCCAGTACTAATATGGTGGGAATTGAACAATGTTTTATTTAGTCGGTACGTAATAAGTCAACCCGAGAATTTTATTATGTTATAATCGCATAGTTGTAGATAATGTTTGAAAATGTTCGAATATAGTTTCTTAAATAAAATTATTGCTCACAAAATAAAAAGCAACATCGTTTACCAAAAAATAAAAAAAAATACAAAGGAGCGTCACACTAACTAACTGTTGGTATCCGATAGAAAGAAAAACTAATTATTCGTCTGGTGGTATTTCTTTTTGTTATATCCTATGGTGCAAATAAACAAACTACATAAATTTCTAATTCGCAAAATTATAATCAATTAATTTTTAATATGAACACGAAAATGATACAACCTGCTAACATGAATAGTAAAACACATAGGAGTAGTGATTTTGCCACAACAAACTTGTTTAAATCTTTTTCTTTTTATTTGGAATTCTAGACTATTTTTTAATTGACAGGAAAAATTTACACTAATAACACGATTTTGAAAACCTAGACACCATAGCTCCAACTGCACTGTTCAAGCCTTCGGCAAATCAATTTAATCCCCTTCGCAGCTGCAAGAGTCTTCTGCCTTCGGCATGTGGATCGCTGGTAGGCGTCAAGAGATTCGCCATCTCTAATAATTATTCCAACCCCTCGGTGCATGGTTCTCTTCGTCAATAGCTGCACTTCGAAAACAACTGAGGAGGGAAGGCTCTCGGGAAGGCTCTCAGTTTTAGGAGGAGTTTGGATGGTGGTTTTCAGTTTGCTTGAACTCTTCATGTCATTCCAAATAGCCCTACATAGAGATGGTAAATAATTTCGACTTCATGCCTCCCTAACCATGCAAACCTGAGTCCTACAAGTCCGCCAAACTGGCTCCTTCCGGTCACGCACCCTCACCAACAGAAAAGGTTAGAGAGGTGAAAACACTAGAAAAACATCTGATCAAATAAAAGTAACTCGAATCTTTTTATTCTTCTTCTTCTTGTCAAAGTTGGCTATATGCTTCCCTTGTCGAACCAGAGCATCCTCAAGTGCCTACAAAAGCGAAACAAAAAAGAAAACTGCACAGTATCTACTTCACTTGGCAGTCGAGTGTCTAAAGAAAGGAAAGAACCTCTATTGCAATCCCACTCCACTGGCTGTTCTTCCCCCGCCCGAAACGAAATAGGAAGGTCCTGGCCTGGCCCTAACCCCTACAATAACGAGGTTACGGATTTCGTCTTGGAGTTTTGGTTTCATGAATGGCACATCCTACCTCTGATTCAGTAACGAGTTAAAGCTCGCTTTCATAATCCTGTCGAGACAAAACCCAGATTGAATTTCCCGGTATATCATGTTTAGTTTCTCAAGATTTAGACCTTCCTTGTTTGTTTTATTTTTCTTTATGTCTTGCAAACTTCAACAGCATAATTCAACAATATCAAGACTATTAACATATTATTTAATGACGGATTTTGTTCCAACACATTGACTCGGTTGAGAGCAGAATCGCGCATTTCCTCTTTCTCCCGGGGCATGACTGATGGCTTCATGCTGACAACATTCACTTTCGCCTCTAATTCAGCAGCCATGCGCTTCATGATGGTCATGTAGTCAATGCTGGAGATGGCGGGTGCATGCAACTAGGGGTCTTTATTCATCATTCCGTTGTAGTAAACAGGGCTTCCATAGACAGCAACCTTAGTCAGTTTCTTTAACATGTTAATTGGATCTTGGTGACAATACCCATGACAAAAGCCATGATTCCAGATACAAATTGGTTGCTTAGTCCTTCCAGATCATCATGTACTTTGGGAAGACAAACAAATATAATTTGGTATTAACATTTGCAAGAACAAAAATTATATTTGTTCAAATCAAATGAGAACAATTAGATTACACACACACACACACACACACACACACACCAGATGGATGTTGGTGGATTAAATGATAAAAGCACATATGACTATTTTAGTATGATGGCATAAAGTTCTAATTCTCATGTGCATATGGAAAAAACAACGAAGTTGCAACTCGCTAGTGGCCACCTGTGGTAAAAATTGCAAAGACAACAAACTTATCTTAGAAAACTCTCATGCTTCAGTCACAATAGCCAGATGTGAATGGAAAGCTTACCTCTTCAGGCGAAGGAGAGAGTTTTAACTGCCTTCACTTGACATTGCATGTCAGCCCCTAGAGCAGTTTCTGAGTTGAGAGAATCGCACATGTTCGTGTCATAGCGTCCCAAAAGAATCAGCACCAACAAAGAAAGTCAGAAGGCAATTGGCCATTTATAAAAATAGCCAAGACAGTAAGAAGAGAAACTACAAACACACAAAAGTAAAAAGCTAAACTTCAATTATTGTCTTCTCCTCAACGCCTGACACACTTCTCCTTTAGCGTTTGGCTTTGCCATTCTGAATTATCTGGTTCAACAAAATTAACAAATTTCCTTTATCATTCGTTCACAATAGACTATGAAGAGTGGATTAATGAAAATAAAACGTTGTAAATCACCTTCGTTTTTCTTGGATCATTCCAGGGGCTCTTGTCACCCAAAAGCTCTGTCAGCTTGCTGCAGGTAAATTACAAGGACGGCATTTATGACACAAATTTGAGGTTAAGACAATCTATGTTGCTGAACAAATATATTATATACAATGTAAATCAAGACGACCGGTAACCTCAGCTTGAACTATGTATGAACTAAGAGGTATCTGTTACAACTACAGCATCTGAACCAAAAGAAATTGGCAACAGGTGGAGATGCTCAGAATTTTATATTATGTCATGAAAAGTTTCAAATACCTGAAAAACGATTACTATCAACATGTCCTGTCATGTGTAGCCGGATAAGCCAAACATGTGGATCAAATGTATTGGGTGACACGAAGCCTCCGTGTGCTCCATATGTAGCCAAATTGACCCTGACCGGTAGATGAATTGCCTGGTTTAATACTATGTCAAAGTTTAGAGCAAGTAACCTCAAATAAATAGAGCAAGTAAACATTCATACAAGGTAAGCAAACCAAGAATTATGTTACATTCAAACTTGAAATGATTACCTGTGCATGTAAGCAATATAAATTGGAACTGAGTCAGGAAGGTGATGAAAAGGAAAGAAACAAAAATGCAACAGCAAGCAGCAACGAGAAGAGAAGAAAACGAAATAAGTTAGGAAAGAAATGGTGTGGCTTCGAACAGTGAGAAAGAATAGAATACGATGATAGGTAATTAAAGGCATTTTTATTCTCTCCTTTCAATCATATATTACAAGTTAATCCTATTGAACGAAACTAATTTGAATAACTATTTGGTTGTCAAAACTTAGATACAAATTTATACCGGTAATGTGCTTCCACGCATGACGCCCACCATAGCAATGGCTCTTGCAAACCAATGGAATCATCGTGTCTGACTAAAATATTCACACTCACAGCACTCTTGGCAGTAGAGTTAAACTCATGAAGACTCAACTTTGAAGCCAGCGTCGTCCATCCACTTCCAAACAGAGAGGAGATCCAGTTGCATCCCCAGTGAAGAATATTCCTCCAGGACCTACCTCAATGGTCCTAACTTCTTGTTTTGCAAACAATCTGCCTCTTTCGGTAAATGAAGGCAATTCGTATAGCCCAACAGAATTATCATTACAAGAGCAAAGCAAGATAGGGTTGACTTCTGAGTCTGTCATTCCAGAGAGATCAAGAACACCATGCTCTTCACTGTGACTGTAGATCACTTGCAAGTTGCCTTCTTTAGTAGCAGCCCACACCTTTATCGTGCAGTCCAATGAGCATGATATTAAATACAGGTCCCAGCAGATAAGAGACATAACTGTTCGCGAAGCCTTTTGCAGGAGTGCAGGCTCGGAATATATCGAGTCGGCCCGGTCGCTGGTCCCGAACCTTTCTATCTGGCGACTGATCCAACAGGCTCAGCTCCTATCCCTTCAGAGGGATGCTCGCGAGGCCTTGTGTTGTTTTTGATATTTGTCAGGCGTGCCACTATTGGCTCTGCCAATAGAAAGACGTAATGTTTATTAGATACTTGCGCCACAAGTAATATGACTTCCGTTCATCGGATTGGCGTCTTATATATAGATATATATATATATATGAACTGTTAGGTTCGTTGTTTGCCTTGCTTATTAAGGACTTTTATTCTCTCTTGATGTTATACCAGAGATAGTTTGAGATGGGATTTCGGTATAACTGGTTATATCCGAGAACCTCCCACGCTCAAACGTACATAAAAGTAAAGACAGTTAAGTAAAAGCTGAATGTAAAGCTGAATGTAAAGATTGAAAGTAAAAGACTGAATGTAAAGACTGAATGTAAAAGGCTTTAAATTAAAGGCAGTTAATCAGAACTGAACGTAAAAGACATCAAATAAAGATAAGCTCAATTTTATTACATTTCAAGTTCATCAGAGCCTGAGTAATAGCCTGTCGGGATAGGTTTAGTTCCATCGGGATGGTCTATCAAGTCTATCGGGAAGGGTTTAGGATACTGGTTCCTAAGGAAAACAAATCAAAGACCCTCTGGTCCAAGATTCTAATCGATACTATCACCAAGTTGGTTGGATAGCAGAGCTAAACACTACTCCACGTGGGGAGTTTCGGATATATGATCCTGGGTAACTGGTCTTTGAACTTCTCAGAGTCGCGATCTACACAAGTAGTGCGAACGAGAGTAACAGATAAAGATAAAGATCTAGTATCTGTGAAAGAGCTTGAGGGGTTTCCTCAGAGGTTTCTTCCTGTAGGTTTGAACGTGTGAGTTCTGTTTTTGTTTGGTTTGAGTGTCACCAGCTCTCTGCCTTTGCTTCCTTTATATAGAGAGCAAAACCAATGTGGAAGCAACCCAACTTGATGCACGCACCTCAACCTAATTCCACTTGCACAAAGATAGATAACATTAATTAACTATCCACTTGCAAATACCCAAAATATCTTGGTGTAAGTTTGGCCTAATTTCACAATAACCCCCACATAATGCCATAATTTGGCTTTAGACCAAAATAGGGATAAACATGACAATTTTGAGTGTAAACATAGCCCCCCAAGTTTCATAAATTTGAGCAAAATTTGTGGAACTTATAGCTCAACAGGTTCTCTATGGGATTCCTGGTACCAAAGCCATGAGTTTTGGCTTTTATAATGCCTTCAAGCTCCACCAAGTCGAGTGAAACTTGTGGAAAATATAGCCTTTGAAAGGCTTTCTAATAAAAGTGGAAATATGAAGGCCATGAAAACTTATGTAGCATCCAAAATCTTTGGTTGCCCACCTAGCAGATGAAGACGATGAAGTCTGAAAAGGAGCCATCTATGGCAGGCCATAATCGCTAAGGATCTCCTTGGTACTCGGAGCTAGAATTAGGGTTGAATGTCTGTTATCTGAATTTTCTTTTTGCAACTTTTGTTTCTGGTTTGTACGAACAATTTCTATCCTATAATAAAACAAGTTTTATTTCTAACCTATTTGTTCGAACAAGAACTCCAAAAGCAAAAACTGTTCAACTTACTAATTCGTTGATTCCAGACTCACATTCCTAACAAGATTTTGGCATGAGTACCATGCTTTTTCAGGCTATGGAGAGTGTAGAAGCGCTCTTCTTTCTCATACTTCATAGGAGATGTGACCTTAAGCCCCCCGAGTGTTGTTTGGCTTGTTAAGGTCATGAGTTGTAACTTAGCCGTGAGCGGCTTTAACAAGTCGGCTCAATCATCTACAATCAAATCCATTTTCATGGACTTTTCATTGGTTGGAGCCATTTTTGGATCTTCTCCAATGTGCAGAACTTGTTCTTTCTTGATTTCCTCTTCCAAAGAAGTTACCTCTTGTTTAACTTGGAGATCAATTTTCTCAACCAAATGTTCCTTAGTTGAGATGAGAGGAGCTTGTTGTAAAAAGAAAACTTGAGAAAGTTCTCCAAGTATTCCAAGATTGGCATCTTCTCTTTCAAGAATAGCCATGTAGCTTGCATTCATTTGTCTTCCATCTTCTCGAATCTCTTCAAGAATTTTAGACAAGTCATCCTCTTGCTTGATCATAACCTCTTTGTAGAGTTTCTTCTCCGAATAGCCATTGATTGGCTTCTCATAAGGAGTTCCACTAAAATTATCATTATTAGAATAATAACTTGGGTCATGACTGATTTGCTCCATATGCTCATCGGAAATACTTTGATAATCCAAGCCATTTGTTGGCATATCATAGCTTCCATAGGTGGTATTATTATCTAAATAATAACCTTCATCATAGCCATAAGTTGGCCAATCTTTAAGATTATTATTATCCAGTTGATAACAATTTTGATCATAGCCATAAGTTGGCCAACTATCATCTTCTTCCTCATACTCCGAGCAAGATTCGAAAGTATGTTGAGATAAATCATGAACATAAGGTTTGTTCATAATCTCTACATAAGTATCCCACCGGGCGTGCCAAAAATATGTTCGCGAAGCCTTTTGCAGGAGTGCAGGCTCGGAATATATCGAGTCGGCCCGGTCGCTGGTCCCGAACCTTTCTATCTAGCGACTGATCCAACAGGCTCAGCTCCTATCCCATCAGAGGGATGCTCGCGAGGCCTTGTGTTGTTTTTGATATTTGTCAGGCGTGCCACTATTGGCTCTGCCAATAGAAAGATGTAATGTTTATTAGATACTTGCGCCACAAGTAATATGACTTCCGTTCATCGGATTGGCGTCTTATATATAGATATATATATATGAACTGTTAGGTTCGTTGTTTGCCTTGCTTATTAAGGACTTTTATTCTCTCTTGATGTTATACCAGAGATAGTTTGAGATGGGATTTCGGTATAACTGGTTATATCCGAGAACCTCCCACGCTCAAACGTACATAAAAGTAAAGACAGTTAAGTAAAAGCTGAATGTAAAGCTGAATGTAAAGACTGAAAGTAAAAGACTGAATGTAAAAGGCTTTAAATTAAAGGCAGTTAATCAGAACTGAACGTAAAAGACATCAAATAAAGATAAGCTCAATTTTATTACATTTCAAGTTCATCAGAGCCTGAGTAATAGCCTGTCGGGATGGGTTTAGTTCCATCGGGATGGTCTATCAAATCTATCGGGAAGGGTTTAGGATACTGGTTCCTAAGGAAAACAAATCAAAGACCCTCTGGCCCAAGATTCTAATCGATACTATCACCAAGTTGGTTGGATAGCAGAGCTAAACACTACTCCACGTGGGGAGTTTCAGATATATGATCCTGGGTAACTGGTCTTTGAACTTCTCAGAGTCGCGATCTACACAAGTAATGCGAACGAGAGTAACAGATAAAGATAAAGATCTAGTATCTGTGAAAGAGCTTGAGGGGTTTCCTCAGAGGTTTCTTCCTGTAGGTTTGAACGTGTGAGTTTTGTTTTTGTTTGGTTTGAGTGTCACCAGCTCTCTGCCTTTGCTTCCTTTATATAGAGAGCAAAACCAATGTGAAAGCAACCCAACTTGATGCACGCACCTCAACCTAATTCCACTTGCACAAAGATAAATAACATTAATTAACTATCCACTTGCAAATACCCAAAATATCTTGGTGTAAGTTTGACCTAATTTCACAATAACCCCCACATAATACCATAATTTGGCTTTAGACCAAAATAGGGATAAACATGACAATTTTGAGTGTAAACAATAACAACATCAGAATGCTCATTTGGTGTCATAACACATTGTAAGGTTTCAAGTTCCCACACCCTGATTGTATGGTCGACAGAACCCGAGTATAGCTGGTTGGCTCCGACAATTAAACATACAACAGCACGAGTGTGGCCTTTTAGAGTTGCAGCACGATGAAATGGATTAGTTTCGGAACAACCTTTCCATACCAATACAGCACCATCCTGTGTGCCGGCAAAGAGCATTTCATTACCAGCCACCATAGCATGTACTTGGGCAGCAGGTGCATCCAGGTTGAATTCGGCATTCGTTTGAATGTTCCAAGCCTTAACAACATTTGGTGCACCAACAAAAACCCAGGGGCCCTCAGTAATTAAGCAACCTGCTTCACCGCCAAGATTAATCACACTGCCACACTGACCAGTATGGCAGTCCCAAACTCTGACTGCTCCATCTTGACCGGCTGAATAAAGCTTGTTATGTTCTTCAGGAAGTGCAATACCAGCTACCGCTGTCTTGTGCCCTTGGAGCCTTTGTTCGTGGCCTTTTTGTAGGACACAGGCAAAAAACAATACGTTGGCTAACCGCTGGATATCACCTTACAGGCATCGATTGCCTTCCACACAAATTCCATCTACCCAGAACTTGCAGACTCTTTCTACAGATTTCTTACTAGCATTGCTTGTCTGTTTCTAAGCAGCATTGCCTTTCTTCTGAGTAGAACTGCACGGACGGATTTCCATTTTCAGTGGCAGTTCCGTTTGAAATGTGCGAGTTCATGGCTGAAGGCGATGCATCCGGGTGCAAGAACCTACAGAATTTCTTAGTGCATCTTCCAGCGGCCCAATAGGCGCAAACAGTTTTAGAATGTCCTCCTACTGGTCGAGCATATGGTGATCTTTCGGGTCTACCAGTGGGTCTCCTCATTGCCTTAGTGCCCATAGTATAAACAATAATTGGCCTCTAGGGCATCCGTCAACGGAGGAGGGTAAAGAACAAAACCCTAAAAAACAAAGTGATTGCAGAGACGTGAATGGTCAAGAAGCAAACTTGAGAAATGAAATTGTTCGAATGCCTTGAGCTTTGAGATTTGAAGCGACTCCATTTGATTCGTCTCTCAACTGAATTCAAAGGCCCAGTCAATGCAAATCGAAGGACGATCACAGAGAGATGGAGAGAGTTTTGTTTTGCGTTGCGACTGAAAAGCATACTGTATTTGATCGGAGAGAGAAGCTGAAAAAGTTACCAAATTTTGAGTTTATATAGGAATATGACGGAAGACGGAAAATTAAAGTATGGACGTAACGTCTACGCAAAAGAATTATTATACCGTTGGATTTAAATTTCAAATAAGCAGGTCGTTACTGGCAGGTTTTTTTTTTTGTCAAACGATAGTAGATTCAATAGATTCTTTGAGAAATGTTTACATCCTTTAGCAAGAGGATTGAACGCCCGTTCGGAGAATAACAAACCCCATTTATGCGTACCTCAACTTCTTGTTACAAATGAAGCTATCAAATGCCCAACCGTATTACATTGTCGTGGCGTAAAAGAAAACACAACAATGTCAAAAAACCTTGCCAATTACCAAATATCTTGGAGCAATCCTTCAATGCTAGCATCCATGCTTATTTCTTTCAGTAGCATATGAATGAGATTAGATGAATCTGATTCAATGACTATCTTTAGAAAACCCTCAGCAACGCAAGCTTTTAAAGCATCATGCACCGCTTCTGCTTCAACCATCAAGCTGGAGTTCGCTAAAAAATCACCCCTGCCTCCTCCAACTTGCCACCAGCCAACAAAATTACGCACCACCCAACTAGTACCACCTAACGACCCACGCACCATCACAATTCACCTTCAGCCACCCATGCGCCGGTTTTGTCCATCTTTGGTCTCCCATTTCAGGCCGGGCCGCAGGAGCATGAGCTCGTCCCTCAACTAACAGCTGATGAGCCTCCCTATAATCACTCCATTGAGCACACAACAACTCAATAGCTTCTACTGGGTGCGTGAGTTGGCTCCTAAAGACCGCAGCATTCCTACATTTCCATATTCTCCAGCAACCAAAAACCACCCATTGTATAAATTCCTCTTTACAATCCTCCCCTTCTTTAGCTTGAATAATCTTCTTCCAATAATCCAAAAAATCATCGCCATGAACATTACAAACATCCCATTGTATAGGACTTCCAAACCATAGCCCCCTAGCAAACTGACACTCAAAAAACAAGTGCTTCTGCTACTCACCCTCAATCCCACATATGCCATATACATTATCCACATTCATCTGACGCCTCCTCAAATTTTGTTTGACGGCAATGCTTTCCTTGCAACACCTCCAAATAATTTTTTTTAGCCTATTAGGTGCATCAACCTTCCATATCTCTTTCCACCACCACTCACCACCAATCGGATTACTACTCTCACCATCTCCTCGCCGACCAAGCTCTCCATTTCGATCAAGCATTAATGCAACTTTATAGCCCGATTTGACTGAATACACCCCGTTTCGGTTAAAATGCCACACCAAGCGATCATCGCAGCCAAATTGACTCAAAGGCAAGCCCAAGACTACCTTCGCCTCCTCCATACTAAACAAGCTCCTCACCATTTGTTCGTTCCAGCACTTTGTACCTTGGGCAATTAAATCACTCACCCGACTTCCCCTACTTGGATTATTTTTTGTTGGAAAAAATAAAGAAAAATGTGGGCCCCACATTAAAATAAAACAAAAAACCAAATTGACAATGCCTTCAAATTTGGCAGCAAAGTGAAGAATGCCCGTCCACGTAGGATTTTGGCATCTCCTTTGAAACCAAAAAAACCACCCTTTTTTTTGTCAAAATAGTCCGCGTAGGATTTTGACATCTCCTTTGAAGATGCTCTAAAGTGATTTAAAGATTGTGATTGCCATATGGGAAGTAGAAAATTATCTGGCTACCAAAGTTGTAATTTCCATGCGAGAAGCAATAAATTATCTAGCTTAGGGGCTGAAATTCATGTGCCAATTTTGGTTAGCGTTCAGAACTTTTGTCGATGCAAGGGTCAGGAATTCATGGATAGTGACAATGGATTATTTATCTCAATGTCGCTATATCACTAAGACAAGATTCCCAATGGTATCATGACGTCGTTGTTCTTTCGCATCGTCGACCTCCCTCACCAGTACAATCCACTATCACTTTAGCTTTAGCTTTCTCAACTTCTCGCTTTATTTCAGCTCAATGAATATGAATATTGAATATAGAATAAATACTTCGAAGTCTAAGGTTTTCTTTTGATTGCAGCTCAATGAATATGAATATACAGTAAAATACTTAGAAGTAAAGTTTTTCTTTTGATTGCATACTTGAAATCAATTCTAGGAGTAATTTGTTTCTTTAAATATAGTAAGTGTTAACCTTTTTTTTTCTTTTTGAATACAAGCGATATTTCTATTCTAAACTACATTAAGGGGAGATGGAAGATTTGAACCCGGAACGCAATGAGTTGAAAAAGAAGACTCTAACCACCCTTTGGTGTAGAAAGTGTTTGACTTGTTTTTAAAGGGATTGCCCAGTTTACTTACAATTCATGTTTTGATGGTTTATCTTTGTAAACCAACAAATGCTTCTAAAATATAGTATTCTTGTGCGTTTGGGTATGGGTTTGTAGAGACAGTTCTAAGCATAAATATTTGTTACACTGTTAACAGGCCAAATTATAATACTCGTACACAAAATTCTTTAGGAAAAAGAAAATTAGATATGAGAGCAATCACCATTTAATTTATTTATTTTTCTAACAAAAACAATGTTACAAACTTACAATCCTAAGGGCCTAAGCTGATAGGATTAAAAAATTGGTTGCAATACTAATATTGTGACCAGATTTCAGGGGGCTGAGGTATCTGATATCCCATTCTTGCCAGTTGAGCTGCAACTACGTTGACTTCTCGATATTAAGTACGCGTTTTTATCTCCACATGCTCCATAGTCCACACCCTCAATAACGAGTTTTGAATCTCCTTCAATTTTGTTAGGACAATATCTTCTCGTTGAAAGTAACTCATCAATGGCTAGAAAAAATATAAGGAAGAGAGAAGTAAAACTCCTCACTTGTCAGTCGGACCATGTAAAATCGTCATCATCAATTTCATCGGACTTCAAGGGATTGCTAACTTCAGTAGCAACAGCTTCTTGATCTTGAACTTCAGCAACATCAGCTTCCTGATCTTGAACTTCTTCTGACTCAGGTTTCCCCACTCCCTCCTGCAAGCAATAAGAAGCAAATTATTTTTGTAGTAAGAAAAAGGAAAAGAAGGGCAAATAGTTGAAAGAGATGCAAAAACATAAATGATTAGAAGTTATGTTAATAAACAGAGCACATACTGCACCAATCATCAGTTAAATATCTAAAACAAGACTGCAAATGCATGATCCTTTCATAGAGGAGGTCGAAGGGCGAGAGAGCAATGTCAACGAGTCATACAACAAGTTTCCTGTATTACACATCCAACGGGTTGGTTCTATGACGAGACTAAAGGCATAAATAAATAAAAAAGTCACATGATCGAAGATCAGTTGATTTGAAATTTTTTCTAGGTCCTTTATTTCATAAAGAAAAATCCTAAATCATTGACAATTCCCATATGCAGATTTGTCCATTTGACAAACTACCTATCACCGGAGAATTATAAATACATAAACAATTTGTCCTATCATGGAGGTCTAAATATAAACACACACAAGCACTATTTTTTCCTCAAAAATATAGCCACACAACATTAGCATCTCATCAGAAAAGAACCAAAGAAAAGATCAAAAATGCATACATCAGTATTCTGAATATGCTCTCCTTCCTCCTTGCCTATCATGTCAGCTGACTCATCTGCATTAGATTCCTTGTTTGCCTGAGCTGCTTGTTGCAGCTTCTCAATATATGAAGTAAATTGGGAATGATCTGCATGAGAAAATTATGTTATTGTACCACTGTTTATAGTCCTGCATCCTTCATCATAGACTCCAATCTCTATTCATATAAGAGTAAACAA
Source organism: Gillenia trifoliata (assembly GCA_018257905.1). Classification (NCBI taxonomy): domain Eukaryota; kingdom Viridiplantae; phylum Streptophyta; class Magnoliopsida; order Rosales; family Rosaceae; genus Gillenia; species Gillenia trifoliata. Next base: position 18,895,106 of record CM031080.1, on the reverse strand, counting down.
AAATAACAAATAGAGAGAATCATGCCCAAGTAGGCAATTGACGGTCTTGGGTAGGGTTCTTTAATTCCTCCCCACACCAAAGAATGGAGAGATTAAAACAGTAAATATATTAAAAAAATTATAGAAAACTAATGAAAAGTCCCTATCCAAACAAAATATTAATCATAAACACTCAATAAGAATTTATCATAACAATTTATTAATAATAAGGACAACAATCCAAACAATATATTAATTATAAACACTCAATAATAATTTATTAATAATAAGGACGACAAAAAAAACAAAAAAAAGAACAAAAAAAGAAAAAAAAAGGTTGTGATTTTCGTAAATAAGTTGAACTTCGGTGACACTGACTGTTTATATACAATTAGGTCAATTGTTTATACACAGATACGACTGTTTATACACAATTGAATCAACTGTTTATACACATGTGACTTGTGTATAAACAGTTGACTTAATTGTGCATAAACAGGTGTCACCAAAGTTCAACTTATTTACAAAAATGCCACCACCTCTTTTTTTTTTTTTTTAATTTCACCTTAAATACGATACTGCCACTTAACTTCAATTTATTTATGAAAATGCCACCGCCTTTTTTTTTGTATCCTTATTATTAATAAATTGTTATTGAGTGTTGTTTATGTTTTTTTTTTTAATCTCAAGGGCTTTTCATTAAAGCTCCCAAAAAATTAAGGACTAACCAATGGAATGAGTCGAGCGACTTAGCACGGCTTCAGAGATGCGTAATGGATGTTGACGCTCTACCTTTTTAAATTTTAACTTGACTTGATGACGTGTTCGACTAGGAAAATAGAGTTCTTGAATCATAGTAAAATCTGATCCACACTGCTGAATAGCCTAAATCACAAGTGAATCAAATTTAGTTTGACATATTATACAATTTGCTGCCTCTTTGTTTGGAAAAGAATACCAACAACAAACTTCTTAATTAGAGATGAAACCGAGTTTTAAGAAAAACTTGGAAGCAAAGAAAAACATTTCCAAACATGAGAACATCCTAGGGTAGTTAATACTAACTTCTAAGTCTGCGAATACCATTGACCTATAATCACAGTTCTAAGCTGATCAACTATTGGCGTTCAGCAAAATGAGACTGATATGAGATTTTTCCATTAAAAATATATATGGTATGCCAAAGGTACTTTCAATTGGTAGTCAATTAAATGTACTAAACGTATGGTGACATTACCTCATAGAACAGTTCTGTGTCCTTCTTAGACCATCTTGCAGTGGGTGCTTTGTCCATGTAGGTTTGGTAATTGAGGAGAGAAGAATTAACATGATAAGTTGCTTGGTTTTCATCAGTGCCATGTCCTGAAGGAAAGAACTCCTCTTCATTGTGAGAAGCTTCCTTGTGAGAATCATTGTTAGTTCTGTGAGGAAAGAATAATAATAAGAAATGTGGACTAATGGACTACATGACTCCAAAAATGACACAACAATCTATTCAAAAACAAGCATGTCAACCTTTGTGTGTGTACACGAGTGCATGTGTGTGCATGTGTGTGAGTTTGTGTCTCCTTGTGTGCGTGTCTATGATCTAAAAGATAAACCACAACAACAATAGCAGCAGTTCTCCACAAATAACAACTTTTACTCAAAGTCAAAGTTCTACATATCATCAACTATTTTTCAAACATCCTTGAAAAAAAGTTAATTATATTCGAAAAAATCTGCCATGCTAAAATGTTGTAGCCTCAAGTGGGCCCAAATAAAAGTTAACAATCGGTGAAAGCATACTCACTCAGAAGGCCCAATTCACAATCATTATATTCCATCATATTTATAACTTCACAATACTTTCAAACAATACATCTTGTACGATCATTTTATACAGGAGACACATAAAATAATTTCATAAACATCTTTCAACTGCTTCATCCTATTCACTTACTACCATCTTTGGACAAATGACATCGAGTGTTTAGAGCTCTTGTCACACAAAGTAGTGCATATTTTTAAGAGCAACGCATTAGATATCCCACCACACAAGTGCATTAAGTGTGATCAACATATAGATCTTGTCTTACAAATCTGCACTACTTTGTGTACAAAGATAAGAAATTCAAATCAACCATCATCAAGATTCCCAGGGACATATGAAATTATTTTTGCAGTTACACATCTTAAACAAGTATGATCAACATAAAGATATTGGCACTTGTGGCTTCTGTATAAGAATTAAAGTACCTTCCATTGGGCTGTGGAGTTGTCAATTTCCTTGCCTCCTTAATCTACAAGAGTGGACACATACGAACAAAGCAAAGAAGTCAATGTCAATGTTGGAAGTGAAACCACATAATACTTCCTCATGTGAAAATTTGACCAGAAAAACCAGAGTGTACCTTTAACAACTCCCTATGCTCTGCTAGACGAATGAGATCCTTGAGAGACAATTTATAGGGATCGAATTCCTCCTCTGGGATTTCAAGCAAAGACTTGTCCACTACAAAAGGTAAGGAAATTAAAATGATGGACATCCAAATTTCCTGTCTCACAATCTTAGATATCCAAATATTCATTTACCTTGTCTTCTGTTTCTACGAGTTGAATGGGAGAACTTTTTGGGAGCGTCTTTGTTTGACTGATCTGATGCTTCCTTGGTCCTCTTATGCTTTCGAACCGGTTCTTTTTCAGATACAGATTTCTTGGACTTTTTGGGGGCTCTTTTCTTCTGCGATGTCTTATGCTCCCTATATTCATCATCATTATTCTCATCTTCATTGACGTTAGAATCACTAGAAGGTTCAGCAGTGAAGCTGTCGTCATTAGCCTCATCTGCCAGCTCATCAACTTGTTTATGAGGTACTCGCTTCCTCAGCTGCCTGGATGATGTCCCACCTTCAGCAGTAGAAGATTTACGCTTCTGAGGAAGATCTGATGAAGTAGAAGCATTTCTATTTTTACTCTTACGACCCTGCCCAATCCAATAAACAAAGAGAAGCAGATATCTTAAGATAATTAATCTTTATTTCCAGTCCCTTACAAAATGCATGGACAAATATTATAGTTGAAAGGAGTTACCACTTTTCTAGCTGTCACACCAACATCTTCTGAATGCACAGCATCCCCCAAAATGGCACCATCCGAGTGGTTAGTTTCAGCAAGGTTTTCTGTATTCACTTGGGAATCAGAGGTAGGATTCAGGGTGCTAAAATCACCAAGCCTTGGAGACGGGTGATCAACATGTCCAGAAGGGAAGGAGAGAAGTGAGCTCTCATTCATGTCACCAGTTTCAAAATGTGCCAAATGTGCAACTTGTGAATCCATAGTAGGCTCAACTTCAGAGCAAGGGATGTGCATATTCTCCTTTCCTTTTTTCACTTTGAGTTTGGGTTGAAGTTTGCCAGCATGTCGTTCTGAACCAATTCAGACTCAATTGAAATACCCAACATACAATACTGTAGCAAAATAGTACAAAAGTCAAGTAATTGTGCACATACCGGATGAAATGGCGACATTAGACCCAGCATCTAGAACTTCAATGTCAGAGAAAGCCCCATCTACCTGACACTAAACTGCCCAATTAATCAAAATCAATAACTCAATAAGAATTACTATTTCTGTGATAGTACAAGTCTTTACCTTGGTTTCTAACTGCATTTCATGTTGGAAATGTGCCCTAAAACCAATCATATGATGATACTTTACGGACATTTCAAATGTTAAACTAATTTAGTTTAATATAAAGGGCATAGATTATTGTTTATAGTAGTCTCATATAAATGTTATATGCTTAAACAATAAGTCCAAGGAATATGTGCTTATGAGAATGTAATCTAAACAAGTTAGGTTCATGAGACCATTCTCATTCATTGACATATCCTAAACGTTCCTGATCATAGGATTGTCAATTGGGCATTGACAGTCCGTTAAGATCAGTACATGTTATATCTTCTCTCAGGGAGAGTGGCTAGTCTCGAGTCATTGGTGTAAGTGACATCAAGATAAGCATGTAGGTGCTCAATAGGAATGAGTTCACTGAACGCGATCAACGATGAGTTTTCATGATCATGTCACATGAGAACTCATAGTTGGGATAATGCAAATTAGTCCTTTGACCTGAGGCATCACAGTTGTCTTGTGGTGAGGTCCTTAATCTTTGATTATGTCAAAGGCACCCCATCCGAGGGTGTCCACGGCATCGTTGGGGTTAAGCTACTTAGCCATGGAGGCAAGTGAATGCGCAACAAGGGATCTCTAACCTTCAAATCGTTTGAGGGAGAATACTCTAAGATATGATTAAGAATCTCTGGCCAGAGTATGAATAAGATTTAGGAAGTCGTTCCAAATCATATTCAATGTAATCATATAAGTATTGGAATCGCATTGGATAGTAGACATGAATAAACTATCAAACCAAACAATGTGGTCGAGAGTATTGTATTAGAGAAGGACCGTATTGCATTGCAATCCTAACTGAATAGGTTCTCCACCTCTTCTGATTAGCTTGGGTAGCCATGACATACTGCTAGGTGTCACTCATGGTTTGTGGATGCCCTATAGGTGTATAATCACTTAAGGGAGAATTGAAAGTATGTTTCAATTCGGAATAGATTTGAAAGAGTTCTAATCCTCCACTGCCTCGCTAAAAGGAACCTAATGGATCGTACACCGTGTAAGGTAGAGTTTGATGAAACAATGGAGATGAGTAAGAATAATTAAATGGTTTAATTATTTATGGCAAGGATTAATTAATATGTTAATTAATCAAACGAATAAGTTCGTTATAGACCTCGGGTTAGTTTTGGGCTTCAAGGCCCAATGGGCTTCGAACGTCAAGCCCATTGACTTAAGTTGTATGACAACTTAATGACTAATAATAGATTAAGCCCAAAGGGCCCAAAGAACCCAACATGGCCGGCCATTGATTGCAATGTAGTGGACTTGTTTTATTTACAAGTTTGCCACTACATTGTGAGATGTTATAATGCCAATTTGATAACATTTCAACCAAGTGGTTTTTTTTCTTTTGGAGAATTGAGAGAGTGAAAGCTCTCTCTTCTCTCAAAGAGGCCGGCTCCCTAGAGGAAAATAGCTAGCAATCTCTCTTCCTCTAGGACACTCATCTTCTCATCAAGGCTCTCCTTGGTGTGGAGACTTAGAGGTTCCCTATTTTGGGAACTTGGAGAATCCGATTCATCCATCCTCATCCAAGCAAGGAATGAAGGCCCTCTCCATGGGTGATTAGCCTTTGCTTATGCAAAGAGGAATCTTCAAAGGTATTAGATTTCACAACTCAAATTGTGCTTGAGTTTTATTCTTGGTTCACCATATCTACTAGGCTTTGAATTTCTTGGGTTAAGTTTCGTTTTAAGTGCATAGAAGCATGTTTCCGCCTTTAATTGTTAAATGCATGCTTAATGATGTTGCTTAATGAACTCGGTTAATCCGCAATTTTCCCTTCATTTCACCCTGTTCTTTAGTAACAGAAACTTCTCTGCAGGACATTGGATCTTGGGTTGTACAATAATCAGAACAAGTTTCAGCTTCTGCAACATCACACGCCACAAACGATGAGGACTTGGCAGAACAATGTGTAGGATCGTCAAAAAGTTTTACCATTGAGAAAGTTGCCATTTCTAAATCATGATTAACAGAAGACGAAGGGAAGAACTTGTCACCTGGTTGGGTACCCGTATCAGCCTTATCACTGGACTTATTGACAACAATCTCTGCTGAAAGAACAAGGGCTTACCACAGTCAACAGACAGTACTAATGCAATGTTTCTACTATTTAGAAAAAAGTTTGCATTTTGCAAAAGTCACCTGTACCCCTTGTAGTTTGGCTTATAGTATCATCAAGACATTCCAATCCAGAGAATATGTCTACATTCTGGAAAACATCATAAGTTATCAACAAGAAACGAAAAACAATCAAACCGAGAAATAGGCATTTATTCTTACCTCCCCTGTAACTTTTCCATCAGAACCTGCAACGTCTGCAGCTGATTCGCAAGGTTCGGTGTCCTTCTTGCCACCAGACAATGGAATCTCACTGTTTTTTGATGGTTCTATGCTCCCAACTTGACCTGTTAGTTGACTGTCTCCAACATCAACAGATGGAACACTGTCTGAGACAGTGGTAGATAATGTGACGGGTATTTCTGTTATGACATTCGGAAGAGCAGGGGCGGCTGCTGTAGATGCTACTCTGCTAGGCCGGGGCTTTGCCTTGGGTTTAAATCGGCCACCAGCATGGGCTGCCAAAAAAAAAAGAACTTGAAAATCAGTTAGCCGTCTCTCGAGGCAATTACAAATGGAAAATATGACAACTTCTTCGAGTCCTAGATGCACGGCTTACCAGGGACAGCAGGAGGCTCAAAAATACTATCCAAATCCGACATTTGCGTGTAGCGGAAGCCTTTTCAACAAGGTAACACAAATACCAAAATCAGTTCTACAAAGAAGTTTAATGTTTGCAGTCCAAAGTTATGTAAATTTTCAGTTATCCATTTAGTAATCATGTAATTTTTAGGATGCTAATACCCAGTAATCTGAATCTCCAAAACTGATGTTACAACATAATTCCATATATTCTTTCTTCAAATTTTCCGAGCAACCCAACAGAGCAGTATTCAAGAACAACTCTTATACCATTAACAACCATAAATCAGAGGCTTTTTCGCCCTCTCAACGATTTAGACCACATGGAATAGAAAGCCCAGACAAAATCCAAGAACTTTTATACCTTGGGTAATCGTCGGAAAGTAGCCGGAGAGGCCGGAAAAGGGTGGTGTGAGACTTCCCGACTTCGATCTGCCTAACTGGGTGGCGGGTGGCCTGCCCTTTGAAGGCCGGCCGACGAGGAGAAGAACCAGGTCAATGGCGACCTCCGGTGGCCGGGCGACGCCTGAAATTTATAGAGTAGAGGCGCGGTAGTGTTAGCGCAAGGAGAGATGGAGAGGACGGGTACAGGTCTGACGCGCGGTATTGTGCCAACTGCTGTGGCTATGTAAGCAGTTATATACAAAATAATTGCAAAATGGACGTGCTAGATTGGATGGTGGAAGCGACTATTTTGCAGATATAATTTAGGCTACTGGCGTGTACTCGGTTCGATGCCTGCAATTGGCACTTATATGTTTAGATTGTGTGTGAATTCGAGATTTGGGCTCAACCGACGTAGTTCTTTTTTTATTAGTTTGGGAGTATTTTTAAAATAGATGAAAGCGTTTTTGGTGAAAATGTTTTTAGAACCAATTTTTAGTAAAAATGTAAGTGAATCCTAGAAAACATTTTAGTACTTCATGCAAGAAGCACATAACTAGTGCTTATTGCAAAAATATTTATCATTTTAAAAGCAGTTATGAAGTTTTTCTTGGAAATGTGTTTCTCCACGAAAATGCTTCAATCATCTATAAACATTTTTTAAAATTTTTTTTACTTAGTATAGTCAAAAGTAGTTAGACAGTGTAAAACACTTTTAGCCTCTCAAGAACATCTCTCAAAAGGCACCATATAACTATCACTCATATTCCACTGGAAGGCTAATGTTGTTGCTCATTGTATTTACGTATTATAGACTAGGAGTATCACTTGATGAGTGGTTCTTTTTACACTTACGTTTCGCATCTGGACACTTATCAATTTTAGGGCTCGTTTGGTAAGTGCTTTTAATTAACTGAAAATGCTTTTAGAGAAAATGTTTTGACCGGTGCTTCTTGCAAGAAGCACTTGAAGTGCTTTTCGCAAGAAGCACTTGAAGTGCTTTTCCAAAATTAACTTGCATTTTTACTAAGGATTGGTTCCAAAAATATTTTCTCTAAAAGCGCTTTTAGTCATTTAAAAGCACTTAGGGCTTAGTGATTTCTTAAGAAAAACAATTATTTTCTTTAGACACCCATAGGGTTTTGAAACAAATAACGTGGTAACCAAGCGACTGATAAACTTTGCGACTGTTGAATTTCATGGTAAAATTAAAGAGAAAGCCGTCATAATTAATACAAGGAAAATGAATGTTCAACGAAAATGAAAAATGGGTGTTCAGAGAAAAATAAATTCATAAAAAGTAAAAGAAATGTATTCTTGGAAGTTCAATAAATTATTTTTGGGTGTCTAAAGAAATAAGGGTGTCCAGAGACAAAATTTAAGTGTACACAGAACCACTCTTAATTGATCTCTTATGAGTCAATAGTTTCTATTTAATGTTGTTTTTGACGTCTTTCCGTTGGACGTGTGTACCTGATTTTAACGAGGCCATTCTTTTACACGCCCATCATTTTACATTTTTGGTAATGTAATTCATCTTTACCCAGAAAAAAAAAGTACTAAAATGTGGAAAAATCTTGGGTGGTATGTACCATTCAATGGTACGCCCATTGAATGATCCCAAATTAATTTGTGATGGGCCCTAAATAAATCTTAAACCATTCAACAAATGTATCATTGAATGATACGTACTATTGAAGTTTGACCCCTAAAATGTTGCTAAGTTTTAGCTCAACACAACAGTACAAAAACATCTAGCATTTTCTTAATCAGATTCCTCTTTATAATTATTTTGTAATTGGTTTATCAAATTTTCCTGTAGTATTAATTATAAGTTAATGTTTGGTATGTACAGTTTCATAATCCGTCAAGGATTTGCTAAGTTTTATCTCAAAACTACTACATCTTTTGAATAATGCTGGCAAACTTTCGTGAATTGAGATTTTACCATAAAACTAATTGTCATGAGAAGTAGTCAAACTCTTTATAAACCCTTGCAAGGTTTGATTCATCACTGATGAAAGACTGTCATTCTCATTCTCATAGCACCGCTTGTTGCATTGATATATATTTTTTCGCTTGTAGTTACATATTAATTTAATCTAAATAATAAAAGAGAGATTTGAACTTAAGTGTAGAAAGAAGAAGTACAACTTAACTAATCCAAATCTCTAATAATTTTGATACACTAAATTTGTGCACCAAATAAGGTGATACTATGACACATCCCGATCCCAGACACGCCAGGTGTCGGGAAGTATTGGCCGACACGCGTTAGGTGACGAAAGCCATTTAGAAGAATTGAAGAATAGATAAAGAAAAATTAAATTAAATAAGAGTCAGAGTGCACGGAGTGTGCGGGCGGAAGAATAGTAATACAATAATGAGTTGTGAATAGAGTAGAGGATACAAATTAATTACAAGAGTAAAGAACCCCTACATTGTCATACCACCACGTCTCGACGTCACAAGCTCCAAGCCAACTAATCCTGGAGAGGCGCAAAACATAAAACGGTGAGTGGGTCAAAAAGCAAAGTTTTTTAAAACCGTTGTTTTTAAAAGTCTACTAACCCCTCGCTGAAAACAAGTATAGTTTGAGAAAATACGTCATACCCTCAGGCATGAACCTCAAAATACTATAAGAAAATACTCGGGGTACTCCCCGATAATGATTTACTGACATGCTCACCCATATGTAAACACACAAGTCCAAGTGGCTAAACCACAAGGAACATGCTAGGTATATAAGTAATATGCTGAGTACCACAATAACGCGTGTCTAACGCTAAGCGCTGGTGCACAAAGTGCAGTCACACAAGTTCGAGTTGCCTAGTGCAACCTAGAATAGGCTAGTACCTACAATGGATCCAAAGCTGCGTAGCGGTACTGGTAGTGACTACTCCAAACGTCAAGGCTAGTCCTGGCCATAAGACTGAGTACCAATACCTGGGGGGTATACATCTACTGATGAGCAACAGTATAAAACATGTATGGCAATATAATACAAATGTTCTACCTCCAACAAACGTACATGATATGAATTATGCTAACAGTTTGAAGAAAGCATTGAAAACCATACGTACATATACATTTATCAAAACAAAGACCCACTCACTCACCTGTAGGTAGCCGGGTCATAGCCCCCCGGTAGTCCTTTGGATAGGTCTCACCTATATGAGATATCACTGTAATAATGATTAAACTCATAAAGGTTACTAATTAACTAATTAATTAAACTTATCCCTTGTTTCTCAACTAGGAGGTCCAAAACACCTCGAAAAATATCATACGTACTGCCTCTAGGTAGTACGCGTCGTCACAAGTCGCCTCGCGAAGACGGAATCGAAAAAGGAAGCTCCACGCGCCCCCACGCGCTGCTCAAACGCGGGAAGCCGCGGCTCCACGCGCGGCTCCAGGCGATGTCACACGCGTGGCTCACGCGCTTCCACGCGCGGCTCAGCCGAGCCGGTCAGCGCCGGTCAGAACTGGTTTGCTGACGTCAGCAAGGCCGGTCTGACCCAGTTTGCTGACGTCATCGCTGACGTCAGCGCCGGTCATCCCTGCCGATTTTCCGGTCGCCGTCGCCGGAATCTGGGAAATTTGGCCGGAATTTCTGGGTAATTTTCAAAGCTTCATAACTTCTTCATTTCAAAGCCAAATTGCACGATTCAAGTACCAAAATGATGAAGGGAAATTATGAGATTTGTATGGGATTTCAAATGACTAGCATGGGAAGAGTTAGAGTAACGCAATGGAAGCGTAAATGTATTGAATTATGAATCTAATCCATCATCGAATATCTCTTTATTTTGACTAAAGAGATATTTAGGTGAAAAACATTGAAAGTAATGACTTTAGTGTGTTTCATCGCACATGCAAAATATATAGCCATATAGAAGCTTACAACGTTGTTGTTTGGATGGGAAAAGTTATGAACTTTCTGTTGGTTCCAACGAGGAAAGTGTCTTTAGTGTGCCCGACACTTTGACACTAATAGAGGCGATAGCTCAAGCCAAGGGAATCAAGGTCTCATCAAGATCAGAACTCAAATGAGAGACTAAACCACATGATTGAGAATCATGTATAATGAGTGAAGTACGTTAATCTCAAGTTTATACGTGGATAACACATAGTGTCACTACCTGGGCCTACTAGGCCATTTTATGAAATGAATTGAGAAGGCATCATCATGATGACCAGCGAGTTGGCTCTAGTGCAAGTGGGAGATTGTTGGAAATGTGCCCTAAAACCAATCATATGATGATACTTTACGGACATTCAAATGTTAAGCTAATTTAGTTTAATATAAAGGGCATAGATTATTGTTTATAGTAGTCTCATATAATGTATATGGCAAACAATAAGTCCAGGAATATGTGCTTATGAGAATGTAATCTAAACAAGTTAGGTTCATGAGACCATTCTCATTCGATGACATATCCTAAGCGTTCTGATCATAGGATTGTCAATTGGGCATTGTGATCCGTTAAGATCAGTACATGTTATATCTTCTCTCGAGGAGAGTGGCTAGTCTCGAGTCATTGGTGTAAGTGACATCAAGATAAGCATGTGAGTGCTCAATAGGAATAAGTTCAGCAGACGCGATCAACGTTGAGTTTTCCTTGATCATGTCACATGAGAACTCATAGTTAGATAATGCAAATTAGTCCTTTGACACGAGGCATCCACGGTTGTCTTGTGGTGAGGTCCTTAATCTTTTGATTATGTCAAGGCACCCCATCAGAGGTGTCCACGGCATCGTTGGGGTTAAGCTGCTAGCCATGGAGGCAGTGAATGCGCCCAACAAGGGGATCTCTACCTTGAGTCGTTTGAGGGGAGAATACTCTAAGATATGATTAAGAATCTCTACGGCAGTATATGAATAAGATTTAGGAAGTCGTTCGAATCATATTCAATGTAATCATATAAGTATTGGAATCGCATTGGATAGTAGACATGAATAAACTATCAAACCAAACAATGTGGTGAGAGTATTGTATTAGAGAAGGACCGTGTGCATTGCAATCCTATTTGAATAGGTTCTCCTCTTCGATTGGCTTGGGTAGCCATGACATGCCTTTGGAAATTGTCACTCATGGTTTGTGGATGCCTATGAGTGTATAAACTCACTTAGGGAGAATTGAGTATGTTTCAATTCGGAATAGATTTGAAAAGTTTAAATATCCTCCTTGCCTCGCTAAAGGAACCTAATGGATCGTGCAGAGTGTAAGGTAGAGTTTGATGAAACAATGGAGATGAGTAAGAATAATTAAATGGTTTAATTATTTATGGCAAGAGTTAATTAATATGTTAATTAATCAAGCGAATATAAGTTAGATTATAGACCTCGAGTTGATTTGGGCTTCAAGGCCCAATGAGCAAACGTCAAGCCGAATTTGACTTAAAGTTGTGTAATGACTTAATGGTAATAATAGATTAAGCCCAAAGGGCCCAAAAGAGACAACATGGTAAGGCCATTGATTGCAATGTAGTGGACTTGTTTATTTACAAGTTGCCACTACATTGTGAGATATAATGCCAGTTTGATAACATTTCAACCAAGTGGTTTTTCTTTTGGAGGGGGAGGTGAGAGAGTGAAAGCTCTCTCTTCTCTCAAGAGGCCGACTCCCTAGAGAGGAAAATGACGCAATCTCTCTTCCTCTAGGACACTCATCTTCTCATCAAGGCTCTCCCCTTGGTGTGGAGACTTAGAGGTTCCATATTTTGGGAACTTGGAGAATCAAATTCATCCATCCTCGTCAAGCAGGAATGAAGACTCTCCATGGGTGATCGGCCTTTGCTTATGCAAGAGGAATCTTGAGGTATTAGATTTCACAACTCAAATTGTGCTTGGGTTTATTCTTGGTTCACCATATCTACTAGGCTTTGAATTTCTTGGGTTAAGTTTCGTTTTAAGTGCGTAGAAGCATGTTTTAGCCTTTAATTGTTAAATGCATGTAATGATGTTGGCAATGAACTCGGTTAATGTGATTTCCTTCATTTCACCATTTGTTCTTTAGTAACGAAACTTCTCTGCGGACATTGGATCTTGGGTTGTACAATAGCGGAGACAAGTTTGACCACGCAGCATCACACGCTACAAACGATGAGGACTTGGCCCGAGTGATGTGTAAGTCGTCCAAAGAAAGTTTTACCATTGAGAAAGTTGCCATTCCAAATCATGATTAACGAGAACGAAGGAAGAACTTGTCACTGGTTGGGTAAGTATCAAGCCTTATCTTTGGACTTATTGACAACAATCTATAACACTTTGAAAAACGGGCTTACCACGATCCCGGCCAGGCAGTACTAATGCAATGTTTCTCATTTAGAAAAAAGTTTGCATTTTGCAAAAGTCACTGTACCCCTTGTGGTTGGCTTATAGTATCATCAAGACATTCCAATCCAGGAGAATATGTCTACGTGCAGGAAAACATCATAAGTTATCAACAAGAAGCAAAACAATCAAGCCCAGAAATAGGCATTTATTCTTACCTCCCCTGTAACTTTTCCATCGGAGACATAACGTCTGCTGGTGATTCGCAAGGTTCGTGTCCTTCTTGCACCGGACAATGGAGATCTCAGCGCTTGTTTTTTGATGGTTACATGCTCCCGACTTGACTTTGTTAGTTGGTGTCTCAACATCAACAGAGATGGAACAACTGTGCGAGGCAGTGTGGTAGATAATGTGTGGGCCATTTTACCCATTTATGACATTCGGAAGAGCGGTAATTTCTTTGTAGATGCTACTCTGCTAGTAGGAGCTTCATGAGTTAAATCGGCCACGGTATAAATTTGCCAAAAAAAGAACTTGAATGTTGGCCGTCTACCAAGCGATTACAAATGGAAAATATAATGACTTCTTAAGTCCTAGATGCCTGACTTACAGAATGACGGGGAGGCTCAAATACTATCCAAATCCGACATTTGCGTGTAGCGGAAGCCTTTTCAACAAGAGTAACACAAATACCAAAATCGATTCTGAAAAGTTTAATGTTTGCGGAGTCCAAAGTTATATAAATTGGACCTCCATTTATTAATCATATGTAATTTTTAGGATGCTAATACCCCGTGTCTGAATCTCAAAGCGATGTTACAACATAATTCCATATATTCTTTCTTCAAATTTTCGAGCAGCCGCGGAGAAGCGGTATTCCAAGAAGAACAACTCTTATACCATTAACAACCGCCGTCAGAACTTTTTTGGCCATGCTCAGCGATTTAGACCACATGGAATAGAAGCGGACAAATCCAGAACTTTTATACCTTGGGTGTCGTGAAGAAGTAGCGGGAGGCCCAGGAAAAGGGTGGTGTGAGACTTCCCAGGCTTGATCGCCTAAGCTGGGTGGTGCTTTGCCCTTTGAAGGCGTAAGCGAGGGAGAAGAACCGAGGTCAATGGCGACCTCGGTGGCATGGCCTTGTTTATAAGTAGAAGCGCGGTAGTGTTAAGCGCGAGGAGAGATGGAAGGGCGGAGTACGAATGCGGCGGTATTGGCGCAAGCTAACGTATTTATATGGCGATTATATACAATAATTACAAAATGGACGTGCTAGATTGGATGGTGGAGCGACTATTTTACGAGATATAATTTAGGCTGCGGCGTGTACTAGGTTCGATGCAATTGGCACTTATATGTTTAGATTGTGTGTGAATTCGAGATTTGGGCTCATATAGTGTAGTTCTTTTTTTATTAGTTTGGGAGTATTTTAAAATAGATAGAAAGCGTTTTGGTGAAAATGTTTTAGAACCAATTTTAGTAAAAATGTAAGTGAATCCTAGAAAACATTTTAGTACTTCATGCAAGAAGCACATAACTAGTGCTTATTGCAAAAATATTATCATTTAAAAGCAGTTATGAAGTTTTCTTGAAATGTGTTTCTGCAAATAACAATCATCTATAAACATTTTTTAAAATTTTTTACTTGGAAATATAGTCAAAAGTAGTTAGGCAGTCCAAACACTTTAGCCTCTCAAGAACATCTCAAAGGCACCATATAACTATCACTCATATTCCAGCACGGAAGGCTAATGTTGTTGCTCATTGTATTTACGTATTATAGACTGAGGAGTATCACTTGATGAGTGGTTCTTTTTACCACCTACGTTTCGCATCACGGACACTTATCAATTTTAGAAACCGTTTGGTAGGTGCTTTAGTGTGAAAATGCTTTTAGAGAAAATGTTTTTGGCCAGGTGCTTCTTGCAAGAAGCACTTGAAGTGCTGTAAGAAAGCACTTGAAGTGCTTTTCCCAGAGTAACTTGCATTTTACTAAGTTGGTTCCAAAAATATTTTCTCTAAAAGCGCTTTTAGTCATTTAAGCACTTAGGGCTTAGTGATTTCTTAAGAAAAACAATTATTTTCTTTAGACACCCATAGGGTTTTGAAACAAATAACGTGGTAACCAAGCGGTAAATAAACTTTTCTGCATTTGTTGAATTTCATGGTAAAATTAAAGGAAAGCTAGTCATAATTAATACAAGGAAATGAATGTTCAAAATGAAAAATGGGTGTTAGAGAAAAATAAATTCATAAAAAGTAAAAGAAATGTATTCTTGGAAGTTAGTAAATTATTTTGGGGTGTCTAAAGAAATAAGGGTGTCGGAGAGACAAAATTTAAGTGTGAGAACCACTCTTAATTGATCTCTTATGAGTCAATAGTTTCTATTTAATGTTGTTTTTGACGTCTTTAGTTAGTGTGTGCTGATTTTAACGAGGCCATTCTTTTACACGCCCATCATTTTACATTTTTGGTAATGTAATTCATCTTTGAGAAAAAAAAGTACTAAAATGTGAAATCTTGGGTGGTATGTACCATTCAGTAGTCGCCCATTGAATGATCCCAGAATTAATTTGTGATGGGCCTAAATAAATCTTAAACCATTCAACAAATGTATCCATTGAATGGCCAATCGTACTATTGAAGTTTGACCTAAAATGTTGTAAGTTTTAGCTCAACACATGATACAAAAACATCTAGCATTTTTCTTAAATGATTCCTCTTTATAATTATTTTGTAATTGGTTTATCAAAATTTTCTGTAGTATTAATTATAAGTTAATGTTTGGTATGTACGGTTCATAATCCGTCAAGTTTGCTAAGTTTATCTCAAACTACTACATCTTTTTGAATAATCTTTGGCAAACTTTTCGTAGATTGGTTGCCATAAAACTAATTGTCATGAGGAAAGTAGTCAAACTCTTTGCAAACCCTTGCAAGGTTTGATTACATCAGCGATGAAAGAGTGTCATTCTCGTTCTCATATACCAGCTTGTTGCATTGATATATATTTTTTTTAAACGTAGTTACATATTAATTTTAATCTAAATAATAAGAGATTTGAACTTAAGTGTAGAAAGAAAGAAGTACAACAACTAAATCCAAATCTCTAATAATTTTTGAAATACACTAAATTTATTGCACCAAATAAGGTGATACTATGACATCCAGGTCAGTTGCGCCGGTGTCGGGAAGTGGCTTGGAGACACGCGTTAGGTGGCGAAAGCCATTTAAGAAGAATTGAAGAATAGATAAAGAAAAAGAATTAAATTAAATAAGAGTCGAGTGCCACGGGTGTGCGGGGCGGAAGAATAGTAATACAATAATGAGTTGTGAATAGAGTAGAGGATACAAATTGTTACAAGAGTAAAGAACCCTACATTGTCATACCACTGCGTCTCGGCGTCTGGCTCCAAGCAGGCTAAATCACGGAGAGAAGTACCTTAAAACATAAAGCGGTGAGTGGGTCAAAAGCAAGTTTTAAGCGTTGTTTTTAAAAGTCTACTAACCCTACATTTGAAAACAAGTATAGTTTGAGAAAATACGTCATACCCTCGAGCTGAACCTCAAAAATACTATAAGAAAATACTCAGTGCTCTACCAGAATATTGATTCTTGACATGCTCACCCATATGTAAACACCGCAAAGAAAGAAGTCAGTGGCTAAACCACAAGGAACATACTGAGTATATATAAGTAATATCTTTAGGAGTACCACAATAGCAGCGTGTCTAACGCTAAAGCGGCCCAGTGCACAAAGTGCGGTCCACACAAGTTCGGTTGCCTAGTGCAACCTAGAATAGGCTAGTACCTCTGATGGATCCAAGGCTGCGTGATCTTTGGTGATGGCTTACTCCCAAGCGTCAAGGCCCAGTCCTGGCCATGGGTAAATTACCAATACGGGGGTATACATCTCTTGATGAGCAATTATAAAACATGTATGGCAATATAATACAGATATTCTACCTCCAACAAGCGTACATGTGATATGAATTATGCTAACGGTTTGAAGAAAGCATTGAAAACCATACGTACATATACATTTATCAAACAAAGACCCCATCACTCCTTTGTGGGTAAGTAGGGTCATAGCCCCCGATGATCCTTTGGATGGAGTCTCACACATATGAGATATCAGCGTAATAATGATTAAACAACGAGTTGCTAATTAACTAATTAATTAAACTTGTCCCTTGTTTCTCAACTAGGAGGTCCAAAACACCTCGAAAAATATCATACGTCTTGCCTCTGAGTGGTACGGCGTAATCTAAGTCGCCTCGCGAGCAAGGAATCCCGAAAAAGGCTCACCGCGCCCCCTTGTGCTCAAGCCGCGGAGCCGCGACTCCCGCCTTGGCTCCCGGACGATGTCACACGCAGTGGCTCACGGCGGTTCCATAGCGGCTATTTTGCAAGACGGTCAGCCTTAAATCGAAGCTAGTTTCTTGGCGTCAGCAAGGCTTGATGCGACCCGGTTCTTTGGCGTCATCAGTAGCATCGGTGCGGTATCCTGGAATTCCGTGTAAATCGTGAATCTACAGAAATTGGCGGAATTTGCAGGTAATTTTCAAAGCTTCATAACTTCTTCATTTCAAAGCCAAATTACACGATTCAGGAGTACCAAAATGATGAAGAAATTATGAGATTTGTATGGGATTCAAATGACTAACATGCATATATAATTGAAATTCATATGCATAAGCAACGGAAGCTAATTATAAGCAATTAGTCATGCAAATCCCTTCAAGAAGCATAGGTTAATATTTGATGCATCTAAGAAAATAAGAACAAAGAAGTTAAAGTGTAGTCTTATACCTCTTGATCTCTTTAGACCAAGGATGGACCACCTCCGGCCCTTTTTATTCCTGGAACTCCTTGAGCCTTGCTTCCTTCCTTGATTCCTCCACACCTTTAATGATTGCCTTCAATAGAATTCTCCTAGAGCCTCCAAGGTAGAAGGCCTCTAAAGATCCACACCTACACTAGTAGTGGAATGGATGATGGATCATCAAAAGAAGAGTGATAGCTATCCCTTCTTTTGGAGAAATGGCCAGCTATTTTTAGAGAAAAAGGGGGGAGAGTTTTGTTTTTCTTTTGGTTGACTAACTCACACAAAAACCATAATGAAAAAGTTTCGTAAACTTTGCATATAAAGGTGAGAGAAGTGAGTCAACTTTTGACTCAACACTCACTCTCTTTCTTTCTCTCTTTAGGCCGGCCTTAGGAGTGTTGTTTGGGCTTTGGGCTTTTAATAACAGTCATCTTATGCTTGAACCCAAGCCCAATAGGTTCTGGGCAATGGGCCAGAATAAGCCGAACATTTAGTAAGCAAAAACGATCTTTCATCGCCTTTATGATTTCATTAGACTTTCTAATTAATCATAACATGATAATCCAATTAATTATTTCCATCATTCACATGTATTGTTCCACCACAAGTGTATTCGGTGTACAATCATTTTGCAAGTTCTAATTAGCAAGGCGGGTAGGGTGATTGGTATCAATCCGATTGATTAATTTTAATCCAGTAGTAGTAGGTTAAAACTTACTTTTAATTCTCTTTCTTCTTTGATGACTACATATTTAATCATCTAGAAAGAACCCCACAAGCCATGAGTGACATCTAAGCATATATCATGGCTACCCAAGCTAATGTAAGTTTGTTAGGAGGAGCCTATTCCAATTGGAACTACAATGTAATTGATCCTTCTCTAATACAATACTCTCAATCACACTATTAGGGTATGGATACGCAATGTAAACCTATTGTAGTTATACCATGTTATATGATTCTATTGAGTGCGTAAAAAACTTACTTTCTTTCACCACGCTCATTACTTGGCCGAAAGATTCCGAATCATATCATAGAGTATTCTTCCTCGTAACGAGTTAAAGATCCTTGTTGATCATTCACTTGCCTCCATGGCTAAGTAACTTAACTTGACTATGCATTGGACACCCTCAGATTGGGGTGACTTTGACATAGTCAAAGATCAAGGACCTAACCACAAGACAACTATGATGTCTCGGGTGAAGGATTGCCATATTCCAATCAATGGAGTTACTTGCTTGACATGTGGTGAGCCTCCATGCAAGTACTCACTCCCGATTGTATTGATGAACTCATTCACTTAATGTTTTTATATACTTGTCATAGTGTCACTACGAATGAGTGAGACACCATCCTTCAATTTGAAGGCTGACCTGATGCGTACTGGTCTGGTTAGCCGATCCTCGACAATCCCATGACGGGGAACATTTTGAACATCATGGTTATGAGAAGAAGGTCTCTGTGAGTCTAACTTCATTAGATTACTTCTTCCATCAGTCCATTGTCATGGATTCACTATTTGGACATATATCAACTATTGGGAATTGTCTAATAAGTGACTTTAACCTTTCTGGTATTTAGGATTATCCTTATATACGAGTAAATATCTGAAAAGTTTCTTAAGATTGACTTTGGGGCATAGCTGACAATCTCCCACTTGCCCAAGTCAATCACTAGTGCATTTCATAGATGCTAGTAGAGTGAACTTGAGCACGTAATTTATCTAGTTATGTATTCATCCTTTTATCTTAGGGATATACTTGTCAATCTTTCCAAAACATTTAATGATGTCTTTCTTTGTGTTCAAATATTTGATGAGACCTTGAGTCATGGCCCAGGCTAGCCCCATTACGTGCGTAGTAGCACTATGACCTTATAGTTGAGTTGAAAATCATTGGTTCTAAGTAGACCCCTTCCTGTTTGAAACACCTTTTGGAAATGAGTTTCCAAAACTTTAATATATATGTCTTAACATATATCTAGTTGCATACTATTGCAAACATTGCTCCAACTATGAGACCATTGTAGTACCACTTTGTAATGCATTCTATTATGATTAGTTCTTAAATCCCTTATGAAGATCCATTGTTAAAATGGGTAATTTTCACTGATTTGATAACCTATTCAGTCACGCTTCTAGAGTCTCACTCGACATTCCTTTCTCAAGAGTAATAATATACTCATTCGATTGCCTTGGTTACGATCTGGACATATCATTCTCTCAGAAGTGATAACCACGATTATCCACCTCTTGGATATAATCAAACAGTCCATACTTGTGTCCCTTTTGTGATTTTAGCGACAAATTCTTTATAAGGGTCATGGCAGTTTCTATATCATATGTAGAAATACTTTCTCAAATCTACAACATTTGAGATTCAAATACCCCATCTCTTCATTTAGTCCATTTTAAGTCTTTGCCCCAAATTGTGAAGTATCACCAATTGTCGATACGAGCAATATATATATTTCACTAGAGGAAATCCTATCGAATAGATTTCATTCACTACATGTTGCTCAAAAGAATGACATCACTCTAACATTTATTATGACTTACATTGCTATTCAAGACACATTAAGAAAAGAAACATAACACTTATATATTTTCTTGAATTGAATGCATATAGCTCTTACTAACTTGTATTTGGATTTATTGACAATCAATAAGATCCATTAGCTTATCGATGATACTCATGAGTTTTGAGATATTCAGCAATTCTAGCTAATCACAAGTTATTAAAAACAGACACTTACACAAAGAATTGCTTCTCAAGTAATTCCTTGTATTGGATTAAATCTAGATTTGAATCCAATACCAAATGTGTGACTTGTTTTGTCAAGTCCTTTCATTTAAAACATATGGTGTCAAACATCATATTTCAAGTTTTAGTCATACTAAGACTTTTAAAGTGATCATATAAATTATCCAAATCATTAGTGGAAACATAGTCTCCTACTAAGGATACGGAGATTCAACCATACCTCCTAGGTGGTTGATTAATTCTTAATCAAACACTATAGAGCATTATAGTTACAAGAGATCTTTTTTGTCGGATTGTCTTGTCGTTAAACTATATGTTGTGACTCATTTGAAACTATTCCCTTTGTTTCATCATCTTGTCCATTTGCTTTGTTTCGACTGTTCTCATAAAAGAGAATGATGGACAACTCCCAACATATAACCATTTATGTTAGGTTGGCTGAAACCAGCATTCATAGGTTGTTCTAAGAATGCTTACACAACATAGAATTTTAACAATTCGTAGAGCTTGAGGCCTTTTAACAATTAAAATGACAAGAAGCTCATTATTAATAGTCATGTACTATTAATTTTGGACAATTATAAACCAATCACATTCAAGTTTATATCCTTTTCTCACCTCCCATTGTTTCTCATGACCTTAATGAGAGAAATCGTATTATACATTCAAAGTGTATAATCTAGAAATAAACGGGTAGAGGACATTGTGGGTAATATGCCTTTAAGCATATTGTTTCCAATTCACAAAGTTGATGTCTTGTCATTAAGTGACTAAGATCTTTAAACATTTATAGTTGGAGCACTTCATACTTAATTTGATCACTTACATTTGACATTTCTTAAAACAATTTATGAATGTCGATTAGTTGTTCAAAACTATAGTTGATCGAAGTGATCTTGGTTATTGTGTTAAGTGATAACCAAATATAAGAAAGCGTTTTTCTTATGTATTTGCATTTAAAACAAGACAATATTCAATTCATAACACTACTTAGTGATTAAATATAGAAAGGCATTCATCATACATTGATATGATAATTTAAACATTCATAATGTTTTTTAATACAAAAGAATTAGCTCTACATTAGAGACTAATTATATACCTTCATATAGGCACCAAAAGTGAGTCTTCCATCATATGAAGCCACATAATGAGGATTCTTATCAAAATAAAAGTTTGAACTATCTTTAAATGGCTAACAAACTTTCTAAGTAGATACAAAAATAAGGGCAGAACTCTTCATTCCATATTTGCTTTGCTTGTCCATCTTCTACTTAGCTCCTTCACCTACATACAATTGCATGAGTGATTAGCATTTATATCAAATATAATAATTAGAAGATCTAGTACTTTTTGTTAGAATTGAAATAAGAACAAAAACCATACCTTGTGGTTTGTCCTTGAAGATGCAAGGTATGACACACCAATTCCTCTTCCAATGCCGTCTTTTCCACGATGGCAAACCCGCTGGGTTCCTTTGCCTTTTCTTCACTCCTCCTTGGGCCTTAGGAGTGGGTGACTTCAATCCACTTTCCTTTACCTTTGCCTTTCGGCTTAGGTTTGGAAGAGGAAGGCTTGTTGACAGACTCTTATAGAGTCCCCACAACGTTCTCTTTATTATGCATAGTTTTCTCGTGATTTACTAACATGTTTAGTAACTTTCGATACTATCCATCTTATTCATATTGTAGTTCATTACAAGCTGCGAGAATGAATCGAGAAAGAGAAAGCCAAGATGAAGTCTGGGCCAATTCTGAAATCAAGTGGAGTGCCTAGGCTCTCAATTGTTCAATGGTCAATCATCTTGAGTACATGTTGATGCTTTGGGGCTCCCTTGACCATTTTGGTCTTCACAAGTTCCACAGACGATCTTTGAAGCGGCGGTTAAAGTCCCTTCACCCATATAACTCCCTAAGATGGAGTGTGATGGAGAATACTGCTTGTCCATGCCTCGTCTTTGTCTCTGCTGACTCCTCATTCATGAAGCCAGCGAGATAGCACTTGGCATGTATCTCCTCGCGTGCTTGTCATACTTAGCACGTTCATCCTCAGTTGCCTCGGGGCTACAAGAGGTAGCCAGAGGAGCCTTGTCTATTACGTAAGCAATCTTCTCCAACGTTAGGAGAATCTTGATATTCACCAGTACCAAGATGAGAAGTGTACCCCCTCAAGGCAATGTTTGTCGAGTATCTTTGATAAGCGTGCTTTACAACCATATCTAAATACATAACAAAAATTAAATAAATTGGTTTATTGTTGAATAAGCCCAAGCGATTTGGGTCTTTAAAGCGAATGACTCAGCCACTATTTTATCAAATCCCATATCCCTCAAAATGGAACTGGGAGATTTCAAATAAAAACACCAGTGGATTATGGGAGGCTCACTATTACCAAGCCCACCTGCAATGATATGATGTTGGCTAGCAAAAATAATAATGAGAGAATGCATTACTAAATTCACAGCAACCTCTTGTGATTACCCATCTTTGGCCTCTAGAGAACAATGCCTCACAATGATATGATGTTTGGCACCATTCTTCTTAGTTAGCTTTACCACCATATCGAGGTTGGATAGGGGCCAGGCAGCCTACCCCAATGATATGATATTGGCCATACTAAGTATCTGCCTTTACCACATCAAATGTTAAAATAGACCCCTCCACAGTATAAGCACATACTTTGCACTCCCCATAATAGGGTGAAGGCGTGTATGAGTCATAAGCGATTGGAGCCTACTGTAATTGGAAGGCCACGAAGAATATTCAAAACACCCTGCTCCGTTTTCAACTTAATATTGATTGTAATTGAGGGGTTTTTGAGGTCTCATCGTTTTATTTATTTAATCATATTATAATAAATGGTGTCCTATAACAAATACTAGTTATTTATAGGCACTTTGGAAGACTATGGACATTTGTGGGTTAATTCAGCAACGAGCCAACATTGTTGAATAAGATCTACAAGGGGCTTCACTCGTTTTAATTACGTGCTTTCAATCCAATTAAAACATTTTTCATTGAGCCATTAGAAATGAAAGACAATCATTCATTACAATTAGAGGCGTTGGACCCAACAAATCTTTAATCTCATGAAAACCCTTTTAATATCTATCTTTACCAATAGTTAAAGAAACTCTAGTCTAGTACTAGAGGGAATCAACTAATAGGAGTAAAAGAAGTAATAAAATTACAAACCGATTTGTACAAATTCCAACAAATTACATATACTAAGAGGGGAGAGAAAGATTAACGTCCAACGTGTTGAGGTCCAATTGAAATAACAATTAAAACACATTCCCATGGTTCAAACAATTTGAATTTATGCGGCCTTACTAGTAGCTCAGTGCTCGTTTTTAGGCGTATGTCATAGTCCCAACCATTCTACTAACTATTTAATCACATTAAATAATTAATTGAAATGCAACAATTATCAATTAGATTTAGTACATATGGGCATAATTGTATGATGAGTTTAATCTACAAACAAAAATAAAATATCAATATATTTTGTCCTCCAAGAGGTGGGGCCAAAATGCAAATGCTTAAAAGTTATGGGTCCAAACACTTAAATACTTAAAAGTAAATACAACTTATTTAAATTTGCCAAATAGCCCTAAGGGACCCATCACTAGAGTGTGGCCGGTTTGGGAGTGGGATTTGGAAAAAATGTCAAACATTTTTCTACAAGCAAAGGCCATACTTTTTCATGACTACTGACCCACAATATTTGACTTTAAAATAAGATTTGAGTATGGGCAAGGTAAAGGGGCTTCCTAGTCAAAACATGATGGTGTAAATCTTCAAACATTTTGATAGATTAATACACACCCAAAACAGAAATTAAAGCAGAAAAATAAATGAACACCAAGAACAAAATCATGAAAACAATTTCAAGATTTGCACTGTTAGTGATTTTCAATATCAAAAACAAAAAAAGTGACAAGAGGCTAGACTTTCTAGCTTAGAAAAGAAATTGTGTGTGTAGTACAAAATAAAACACAAACACAAGCCCAAAATCCCAAAAAACCGTGCCCTCCTATGCATAAAGCACCAATTTTTGTCCAAAAAACTCACTCTTCACTCATGCATTTAAAACACTTTTACATGCATATCTTCTTCAACTTTTGAATCACATTTTCAACAATTCAAAAAACAAAAGATAAACATACTTTGAATAGAGAAATATTATGTCAAACGCAAAATTATAACCCATATATATGATCAAAGGACACAACAAATATAGGCAACACGGCTCTTGATACCACTTGAAGGAAATTACCAGAGATTTGTATGGGATTTCAAATGACTAGCATGCATATATAATTGAAATTCATATGCATAAGCAGCGACTAAATTATCAAGCAATTAGTCATGCAAATCCCCTTCAAGAAGCATAGGTTAATATTTGATGCATCTAGAAAATAAGAACAAAGTTAAAGTGTAGTCTTATACCTCTTGATCTACTCTTTAGACCAAGGATGGACCACCTCCAAGCCCTTTGTTCTTGGAACTCAACTGAACCTTGCTTCCTTCCTTGATTCCTCCGCCTTTAATGATTGCCTTCAATAGAGAATTCTCTAGAGCCTCAAGGTAAAGAGGCCTCTAAAGATCCACACCTACACTAGTAGTGGAATGGATGATGGATCATCAAAAGAAAAGAAAGGGAGATGAAGTAGCTATCCCTTCTTTTGGAAAATGGCCGGCTGTTTTTAGAGAAAAGGGGAGAGTTTTGTTTTTCTTTTGGTTGACTAACTCACACAAAAACCATAATGAAAAGTTTCATTAAACTTTGCATATAAAGGTGAGAAGAGGTAGGTAACTTTTGACTCAGCACTCACTCTCTTTCTTTCTCTCTTTAGGCCGGCCTTAGGAGTGTTGTTTGGGCTTTGGGCTTTTAATATTTCAAGTCATCTTGTGCTTGAATAAAAGCCCAATGGGTTTAGGCAATGGGCCCGAGTAAACCCCGAACATTTTTAGTAAGCCCAAACGATCTTTCATCGCCTTTATGATTTCATTAGACTTTCTAATTAATCATAACATAAGTCATCCAATTAATTATTTCCATCATTCATATATTGTTCCACCACAAGAGTGTGGTCGGTGTACAATCATTTTAGGTTCTAATTAGCAAGGGCGGTGAGGTGATTGGTATCAATCCAATTGATTAGTTTAATCCAATCATCTAGTGAGTTAAAACTTACTTTTAATTCTCTTTCTTAACAATGACTACATATTTAATCATCTAGAAGAACCCACAATATGAGTGACATCCCAAGCATATATCATGGCTGACTAATGTGAAGTTTGTTGGGAGAACCTATTCAGTGGAACTACAATGTAATTGATCCTTCTCTAATACAATACTCTCAATCACACTATTAGGGTATGGATACATAATGTCAAACCCTAATGTGATTATACTGCATATTACTCATGATTCTATTGAGTGCGTAAAGACACTTTCTTTCACCAGCTCATTAGCAAGCCGAAGATTCCCGAATCATATCATGAGTATTCTTCCTCTGCATGCTTGATTAGAGATCCCTTGTTGATCATTCACTTGCCTCCACATGGCTAGTAGCTTAACCCCAAACTATGCATTGGACACCCCTCAAGATTGGGGTGACTTTGACATAGTCAAAGATCGGACCTAACCACAAGACAACTATGATGTCTCGGTCAAGATTACTTACATATTCCAATCAGTGGAGTTACTTGCTTGACATGTGAGTAGACCTCCATGCAAGTACTCGCCGATTGTATTCGAGTGAACTCATTCCCTTAATGAGCACCTATATATACTTGTCATAGTGTCACTACGAATGGGCGAGACTTTCCATCCTTCAATTTGGGGCGACCCACAGTGCGTGCGATTACATGGATTGTCGATGTCCACTCAGGCAATCCACATGAAAGGCCAGGAGACATTTGAACATCATGGTTGTAGAAGAAGGTCTCTGCGAGTCTAGCATTAGATTACTTCTTCCATCAATCCATTGTCCATGGATTCACTATTTGGACATATATCAACTATTGAGATTGTCCTAATAAGTGACTTTGCCCTTTTACCGTATTTAGGGTTATCCTTATATACAGTAAATGTCCTGAAAAGTTTCTTCCAAAGATTGACTTTCAGGGCATATTTCCAACAAATGAAGCTAGAAGTGAGGAGAATAATAATTTACCATTTTGGGGGCCAAAAACTGGCCAGAAGTGGCCTGAATTTCAAAGGGAAGCCATGGGTGCAAGGAGGCCGATCGGGTTTCGTTGTTTCTCGGCCAAACGTCGCCATCCAAGGCTTGAGCAAGGTTCCTGGGACTTCCAGGAACACAATGGTGATTTGTTTGATGAGTTTTGGGCTCGAGTTCACCAAGAAATGGCCGAGGTTTGAATTTCAGTTCGTCGGGAAATTTCTGGGTTCGTCTGGTTTCTAGGTTTCTTGGTCCAGGTTCGTGTAACTGGGGTCGACGAAGATGATGATGATGTCTGTGATCTCACCTGGGCAAAGATTGGCTCAGTGAGAGGGAGGAGAGGCACGGGGTGCCTATAGCAATTTGTGAGGTTTTTGCTTTGTGTGTTGTGTGGTCTGCAGAGACCAAGAGAGAGAGGGCTCGAGACAAAAGTCAGGGACAAGAATCCAGGATTTGTGGGATAGGCCACATGGGCCTGCAGACATTTGGGCCCCAGCCCAACCACCAATCTGTCCCAAAATTGAAATATGGGAAACGTCGAAAAACCAACGTTCGTAAAATATTCGTTCGGAGTCCGAACGACGTCCCGCTCGCGTCTACGCGTTCGTAACGACGAGCACGACAAGAAAATACAGAGGGAAGAGTCGTACGAGTTACGACGCAAAAGTCAAACGAAAAGTCAACCAGGGGCATTTTCGTCATTTTCCACTTCCGGGAATAAAATAATTCTAATTTTCGAAACGGGCTGTAACATACTAGACACCATATAAATTTTTATTATAATTTTTAATCAAATTCCAATTAAAATTAGAATTAAAATTTATTTAGTGCTCCATTATTTGATTCACAAATTTAGTGTACCTAACATTATTTATTATGTATGTAAAATTTCACCTTACATGTTGTCTTTTTTTATTCAACAAAAAAAAAAAATGGTTGTGTTTTTTTATTCAGTCGAAGCAACAGTCACAAGCCTCGGGCCCAGGCCTAAACCCTAAACCCAACATTTGGTACCCAAAAAAAGAAAAAGAAAATAAACTTATAAGCTTCCTGCACTCCGCTCGCGTCTCAGGGCCGTCTCCTTCCTCTCAGTGCTCCTCCTGCTCCACCTCTCCCTCCTCACTCCCTCTACTCTTCCAGCTTCCAAGTTCATCACCCATTACAAAAGATTTGTATGTATTCCCAATTTCCCAAGTGCTTATTTCTTCTCCAGACTTTGAAATTCGGCGCCGTTTTTGGTTTAATTTCATTAGTTTCTCATTCGAAATACAGTAATTTGGCTAATGAGATTGAATGAAGATTGTATAACTGTTCATATATATAAAATTTTGCAGATGGGTTCGAATATTAAAGTATTTTTGTGGATATTTTTGATTTTTTTTCGAGCCTAACATTTTGTCTATTTTTTTTGTTTCAAGTACTGGGTTTTGTTTTCCAATGAGAATAAAGGATATGTCAGATGGTGAAGGATCCGATTCGGAGGATTATCCGTCAGTCAGAGACTCGGACTCAGAAGGCGAAGAGAGTGATTCCTCCTCTGGGGATGAGGTAACTCCAAATATGTAGAAAAGGAAGAGTTTAAAGATGTAAAAATATGTTTTACTTTTCCATGCCATGTCATCTGTTGGTTTGTATAATTTTCGAGGTTTTGTAGAAAAGTGACGCCGGTTTGATTCAATGAGTTTATTGTTTTTAGAGAGTGTGTGTGTTAATATTGTCAAGTATAACCGGCAGGGTGTTATCAACACAAGCGACAATGATGGCGCGGCCGGTGATTATGGTGATGATGATGAAAGTGATAGTTCTGAACTTCGTGAGGGAGTTGAGGAGAGTGATTCATCTGAGGATGAGGTCTGTTGTTGTTTTCTTTTTGTCTAATGACAATTATATGTGATTTTGTTATGGTATAGTTATCTGAATTCACTGAACTGAAGGGAGTACCTTTTTCATCCTTCTTTTTAATAGGTGGTTCCTCGAAATACTGTCGGTGACGTTCCCTTGGAGTGGTATCGGGATGAGAAACATATTGGTTATGACATTAAAGGGAAGAAGATAAAGAAGAAGGAAAAAGCAGATAAATTGCAATCCTTTCTTGCTAGTGCCGACGATTCAAAGAACTGGTGCGTTTTATCTGTAACATGATAGCCATCAATTATTTGAAGGATTGATTTTAAATATCTACTATTATCATGCAAGTTTAATTGAATAATTTTGTAGCATATGGTGCAACATGCTTCATTTTCTATGCTGTGTTCCTTTTTTCATTTTTCATTTTGGTTTAGAAACCAACTTTCATTGTTTTTTAAAACAGTACCAATCAGAGAACAAGATGTCCACCGAAAGCAGAATATCAATTTATCAGCCAATTAGAAAATAATACAATCACATCAAAATTCTAAGTAACAGTGGCCTTCCAACCTGAAATTATTACAAAGTATGGAATTCCCTGGAAATCTAGAAAGACCGAAGCCCATAAAGATGCCGAGAAACGTACCCTACGGCACAGAAAATCCACCATCTAGCGCTAAAGCTGTCAAGAATCCTCCTACTTCTTTCTCACTGAATAACCCATTTCACAGCGATCAGTCTACATTTCCCTAACACTTATGCCTTCCACCACCAAAAACATATGCCTTCCACAGTAAGGACAAAACATGATTCTGGAGCTGCCCAACTTGTAGAAGTTTCCTTATATAATTTCAACCACAAAGATATAAGCAATGCAAAGATATAAGCATTGAACTCACATGAGCAGTTATCCGGACTAAGACTTGTACCTTGGGGAGCACTTCAGCCTTCCAGTTCCAAATCATTAGAGATGGATTAAAACAGTAAATGGTTTTTCAATCATCTGTCTTGTATATTGTTTGATTATTTATTCTGTTACCTTTTCTTCTTCTCAATTTGTTTGGAATGTTTGAATGTTTTTATTTGTAACTCTGGTATGCCTTGTTACTCTTCAGGCGCAAAGTTTATGATGAATATAATGACGAGGAAGTAGAACTGACAAAAGAAGATATCAAATCAATTAGTAGACTGCTCGAAGGAAAGGCTCCACATGGTGACTTTGATCCATATGCGGTCTGTAAATCCTACTCATCCAGTTCTAATTAATATGATATTTCTCTTGGTACAAGTGAATTCCTTATCAAAGTTGAAGTGAAATTCCCCGTGTTTCAAGTACAGCCATATGTTGATTGGTTTAAATGGGATGACTCCAAGCATCCACTGTCAAATGCACCTGAACCCAAGAGACGATTCATTCCTTCAAAATCTGAAAGTAAACTGGTAAGGCATGTTTAATGTATTGCTCCTGTTGTGTGCTTTCTTTCTTTTTCCTTGTCCTTAGTTTTATTTTATTTTCGATGAGGCTTGTGAAATAGACGAGTGCAGTAGACTTCTGTTTTTCTTTTTATTTTTTCTCCAGTGTCTGGGCTGGACAAATTATTACTGTTGTCTTTTCAAGTTTAACATGGCTTCCTGTTTCATGATCTGAACTTCTTCTGATGAATCTACAGGTTAATAAGATTAAGTTGGCCATTCGTAAGGGTTTAATTAAGCCTAAAAAGTCCAAAGAGGAAGAAGAAGAAGAACAAAGTGTTTATCCATTGTGGGAAGACGATTCTAATTCAACGGAAAAGAATAACCATCTATCTTACATTCCTGCACCAAAGCCAAAATTGCCTGGTATTAATTTTCATCCACATTCTGATGATTGTAAAAAATCAGATAGAGAGCAGTTCCTTTTTGCTTGTGTGAATTATCTTGAGACTTGATGGAAAGCTTAAAATTAAAATTTTCTTTTAGGCCATGAGGAATCCTTCAATCCATCTTTAGAATACATCCCAACACAAGAAGAGATCAACTCTTACCAGTTAATGTATGAAGAAGACCGTCCTAAATTTATACCCAAAAGGTAATGTAAAATGTGAATTGAAATTTGGACTAATGTTAATTTGTTACTTTTTCTGATTGTTCAGCATCTAACATGCACTCCATTATCATTTGGTTAGGTTTGCAAATATGAGAACCATCCCTGCATATGAAAATGCTGTGAAGGAATGCTTTGAGAGATGTTTGGATCTATATTTGTGCCCCAGAGTTCGAAAGAAGCGTGTAAGTGAAAAATCCTGTTTGAGGGAAATATTTCCTAGTGATTATTCGGTCAGGTTTTGATAGTTTTGCAAGATCTTTCAAAATGTACAATCTACTTTTCGTCATACGAGGACAAGGATTAAATTTGTTCAAAACATATTCTTTTTATGTTTCAGCTTAATATCGACCCTGAATCTCTGAAGCCCAAGCTACCGAGTCGAACTGAACTTAAGCCTTACCCTGTAGCATGTTATCTTGAGTATAGAGGTCACGAGGATGCAGTGACATCAGTTTCTGTAGAAGCCTCAGGGCAGTGGATTGCATCAGGTATCAATGTCATGCTTGATTCTCTGTTACTTTCGGTTAGGTAGTTGAAATTGGATGTAGATCGCGTCATCTGTTGTGGATCTTACAGGTTCGTTGGATGGAACTTTGCGTATTTGGGAGGTTGAAACTGGTAGATGTGTCAAAATCTGCGATATTGGTGAAGCCGTCAAATATGTAGCTTGGAATCCTAATCCTGAGCATTCTATAGTTGCTGTCTCGGCGTAAGGCTACATTTATTTTTGGATTCATTTTTTCTTTACATTTGTTTCACTATGGATCTTGTTACCTTGAATGTGTAAAATGACTATCGCAAACTTTTTAGGGGAGAAGACGTACTTCTTTTGAACACTGGTTGTGGGGATGAAGAAGTACAGAAAAGAACCAAAGAACTTCTCTCTGTTGAGATGCCTATGCCCGATGACTCTGGTTAGTGTGAGATTGTTAGTGCTTTCAATATCATTTATCAAATGAATGGCATCTAACCTTTGCAACACATTGGTTACAGCATCTAGTGTAAGCTGGCTTCAAGATGATAAACTTGAGGGAATCAGATTAAGGCATTCCAAGGTACATTGGCCTTTTCCTTTATTAATTTATTTGTGGTTCAATTATATGAGTGTCTTAAGTGGAAGTCAAGATTGGAAGAATGGTCTTCTATGAAGATTCTTAACTGTTTTTTTTGTTGGTCATGTAGACTGTGGCTTCAGTAGAATGGCATCGTAAAGGAGACTACCTTTCGACAGTAATGCCAGCGGATATCCTTTTTGCATGATGCTCCCTCTTTATATTTGTCATTTGCAATTAAGTTAATAATTTATTTTTATGAAAAAAAAAAGATGAAGATGTACCAAATTAGTCATCATCTACTTGTATTTTCTTGACTTGGCTTTACGTGAATCAAGAGCTATTTTTATACACAAGCTCTCTAAGAAGTTTACTCAGACACTTTCATTCAAGTTGCATGGGATTGCAGTTACTTCAGTTTTCCATCCTACACGGTCTTTCTTCTTCATTTCAACAAAGAAGATTATTCGTGTTTATGATCTGGTGAAGGATGGAAAGCTTGTCAAAAAGCTTGAGACTGGACTTCGTGAAGTCTCCTCTATTGCAGTTCATCCTTCTGGTAGATTTTTATTTTTCATTTATTAAATTTTACTATTTCCATGTACTGTGTACAACTCAATTGTTCTGTCTCTTCTTCGTAACAGTTGTACCTGAATTGTGCTCTGATTTATCTGGATTTTACTGTTAATGCAGGTGATCATATAATTGTGGGAAGCAGAGAAGGAAAATTATGTTGGTTCGACATGGACCTTTCTTCTAAACCATACAAAACTCTCAAGTATGGCTCACATTTATTTTGTAGATAATGATGCAAACTATTATGATGATTTGTATTTTTTAGGAAGGGGAGTAATACTTTCCTGCAAAGCGCTGGTTTTACTTCACTTCAAATGTTACGGACTCTGATATACTCCAGAGTGCATAGGTTTTTGGAAGATGTTATTTATTTCATAGGTTTAATAAGCTATATGACCAGTCATTAACTATTAGACAAGCACCAAACCAGCTTTATACAGCATAGTCTATTTGCCTTGTTACTGGGGATGCGTATATTTTTTCTGACATTTTACAACTTATCAGGTTGCATCAGAAGGACATCAACAATGTATCTTTCCATCGTTCGTACCCGCTGTTTGCAACATGCTCTGATGACTGCACTGCATATGTTTTTCATGGAATGGTTTATTCAGATCTTAACCAGAACCCTCTTATTGTTCCATTGGAAATACTCCGAGGTCATACAAGCTCAAATGGGAGAGGTACGACCTATAGCTTTCTTTAGTTTATATTCTGTTGGGTGGTTTAACAAAGATGATAGAATGCTGCTTGTGCACGTGTAGAAAGATTATTGAAGCTGGGCATCAGATTACCTTCGTAAACATATTTCTGTGGGCTTGAATGTTTTTGAATGTATCATGCGTTCAAGGTCCCTCTTCTAGAATGCACAGACCACAGATGATAAAATGCTAAGGGGTTAGGAGAAAAACATGCATAGTTGCAGGCCACATATATATAGTCAACTCAGTATTGTAGCGTCATTCAAACTTAAATATAAAATCTAATATACCCGACTGATATGCAGGTGTATTGGATTGTAAGTTCCATCCAAGGCAGCCATGGTTATTCACTAGCGGTGCAGACTCAGTGATTAGACTTTATTGCAATTGAGAGGAAAAGACAGGAAACCGCCTTAAGTGGGTGCGCGTTTATGGATCCGATTGCTCGGGTCTGAATCTTATGCGGTCTACAAATATATTGCATAATTGTTGTATGTACCATGGGTTGACCGAACTGGTTCAATCATAATTTTGACTGTATACAACTAATTCTTCTTTGTTGGCCTTTATATTTAATTCAAATTCCGTTCGTATTTTTTTCGTCAACTAATTCTTCTGTGTTCTTTACATTTAGTTCATATTCCGTTTGTATGTTTTGAGCCGAATATGTGGGATTGGATGTTATTGTTTCAGAGCTTATGATTTCTTTTACTAGCAGCAGAGGGTAATTGTGTTTAGGTTCAGGCATGCTGTTATATATTTGTCAGAGGTTGGTTCTTTGCGGTACAAGGAAATTTTATTTCTAATGTTTGTAACGATTTTACGTCGAATTCACGATATTAATAAAATTCATCTTAACTTTTGATTTCAAGTATATCTTACCAAAATAAGAAATCACCCATTCATCTGGATTTTGAAGTTTCGGGGTCGCGTGATGAGAGAGATAAGACATAGTTGCATGTGGATGATGATTAAGAATAACTATGAACTAGGTAGCTGGTTTATCACTTTTCTCTGACCTTCCTCTCTTGTGCCATATTATTCTTCACGTTGTCAAATATCTTACGGAGGCTTGCAGCTCGGAAAGGAGCTAGGGCTAGAAGGAGTTGGTGGCTGCCGTGGCTGGTTGATCTGTTGCTAATCAATCTTTTACTGGGAGAGCAATTTACGTGATACTTGTTCACCGTCACTTGGTGTTCCAATTTAATAATACAGTGTGATGGAGTGAGGAACTTACACATGACATTGTTTTATTGGACTGGAACGCCAACGTGGTGACGATGAACAGAGTAATTTTTTAGTGTAAACAATGACACCCTGGACTTTCTGTGCCCCACTATTACTCAGTTGTCGATGGGACACATGAGGTCACCTAATTCTGTGGAGGCCGGAAACTTAGACGGGAGGGTTCTTGGTGACCACATGGAAGTCTGGTGTTTAACCCTCATTGTGCCCGCCGAATGTTTGAAAAATTTACTCACTCAACAGATTGTCGCAGCGATGACATGACATGCGTTCACCGGTGGTTAAGCCTCGACAAATCTCGACAGGTCTTGGTAGTTGTCGACAGAACTTTGCAGGTGCCCACTAGGTGCTTGAATTTATGAGTGAAAGCACTATTGTATTGTCTAAATTTTTGAAACTTGTAAACCATAACCCTTCGGAATAAGAATCCTGAAACCGCTACTACCTCTTTAAAAGACGACAAAATTAATTTGGTGTTACTGTAACGCTACAATATTATTGTTCATGAATGCATGCGTGAACCCTTCTATCAAAACGATAATCCCTGTAGATATATCTTCTGTCATATATGATATTTGAAACACACAATGACAATTGGGTTCATTCAACCATTTACTATATGATATAGCGGCTTAGTTTTTTTATTGCATCCTCCAAGTGTATGTATGAATGTCATTTTCTCTTCAAATTTCATGCTTGAACTGGGTATTTTTGGTCATTTTATATGGTTTCATTTTTCTCCTTATTTTTTTTTCAGAGTGTCAGGATATGTGACTCTTTTATCTTCATATCCTCACCTGCCCCCTCATTTATGACGAATTTTTAAACCAAACACGTGGAACACATGTGGCCGTTGGGCTTCACACATGAGCCAACCTGCTCTGATACCATGGAGAAAGTTGAGGTTCCACCATAAAACCAATTGCCAACATGAGGAGTAACCCAACCTCTTATAAGCCCTTGCAAGGTTTTCTTTCACCGATGTGAGCTTTTTTACCTTCACATCCTCACACAGAGACTGTTATGTCCGTGTTTGTGATAATTGACCATCACAATTTTGGAAAGAAAAATGTTAATGGATGGTTTGAAAATGTTTTTTTTTAAAATGCACTTTTATTTAAGACACATAAAACTTTTAATTAAAAGGAAAACTAAAAATGCTTCAAAACTTTGAATCTTAACCAAAAACACCTTAATAACTTTATTTAACGGTTAGGACAAATCTCAACATCAAACTAGCACAATTAGAGTGGCCCAACCAAAATAATTGACCAAGTTCTGATTTTGCCCTTGACAGTTTTAGTCTAGCCCGTTTTCTTTTTCCGTCTTGTGTTCCTCCTTCTCATTTCCTTCTTTTCAATATTAAATTCTTCATAGGTCTCTCATACAGTAACAAATAACACAAGGTTAGAGGCTACGAGTTCGTATCGACACCCTATTTCTTCTAATACAAGACCCACACGTTGAAACTCAATGTCCAGGAAGATCGAGCTCTCCAAAGGTGACATTTTTCGGGCGATTTTTGCCAATTTTCGACCAAACCTAGGGGCAAGGGTTGGAAGAAACAATAGGAGGGTTGCTTGCTGGACTTTACTTCTAGCCCGTGGGTTTTAATATTTAGGGCTTGATGCATGTAATTTGTGTCTTTTTTATTAAATAAAGTTATTAGGGTGCTTTTAGTTAAGAAAAAGTTTAGAGAAACCTTTTTCATTAAAACTCCCTTAATAGAATGCAAGTGTTTCGTGAAATAGATAGAACTTGAAATGTTTTTTTTTATCCTAAATTACATCTAACTTTTTCTGTTAAATATTGTCAAAGGCGTTTTGTTGTTGTTGTCGTAAATAGTATTATTAATTAGGTATGATTGTGTAAACTTAAAGTAGAATCCCAATAGGATTTGGAGATCAAATCCTCATAGGTTTGTTTACTTGCAAGACAAGAAACCTTATCATGATTAATATAACTAAAAGTACAAGGCCAGGAGGGAAAGATGCAATTCTTATACATTATGCCCTTCTCTCTCTCTCTCTATGTTGTCCTCTCTCTCTCTCACCCAGCTTTTTATAATATAGTTTTAGCTAAATTGTATCAAAGGTCTCTAAATTATACCATGAGTTTAATTTTGGTCCCAGAACTTTACTAATAGTTGCTCTTGTCCTCGAATTATGTCCTGTGTGGTCCTTTTCGTTAACTCCAACTTTTTCGTTAAGTTAGGGGGTAAAGTAGGTATTTCATTCAAAACATAAGAAAATGAAAAAAAAAAAAAAAAGTAGAAACAATTTTAGAATTAAAAAATTTAACAGATGGAAAATTTAACTGAATTGTTTTTTTATCTCTACTATTATAAATTGTTTGTAGTTAACTGAACTATTTTTTTTTTTCATACAAAAAAATCTTTTTTTTTTCATTTTCTTATTTTTTTTGGATGAAATTCTATTTTACCCCTTAAGTTAACGGAAAAGTTTACAGAGTAGGACGAGAGAAACTATTATTAGAGTTCATAGACTAAAACTAAACTCATGATATAGTTCAGGAATCTTTGCTATAATTCAAGGACCTATGCTATAGTTTACAACATTTTTAATATTTTAAAAGCAACCTAAACATACCCTAAGGGGAGTTGCACGTACGAGTGCTTACGGAACCATGATTACAGAGTGTTACGACTTTGCGGCTAAAAACATGACAACTCTTGTCCTTGGGATGTTTGGTATTTTGTGTAATAACTATAAGAATGTGGCATTATAGGACAAAATAGGTGATTCAACTTTAAACAAAGAATAAAACATATAATTATCTTGTTTTGTTTGTTTCTTTAAGAAAACAAGAGGCTGTCGAATTTTCAATATTCCAATCCAAAATATCAAGTTGGAGGCTTTGGAGCCCATTTGCCAATCGTCATGTTCCTTTGCCTTTCTCTTCACACTAAGACCATCTCCAATGGTGGCCAAAGGCCAACATTTTTAGGCCATAGGCCTTTGGACTTGGTTCTCCAATGGTGGGCAACAAATAAGCCCAAGGTAACCCAACAGAAAAAAAGACAGAAATTGGCCAAAGAATTGGCCAGGCCAAAAGGAGTGGGACCCGCCCTGCGAGTGGGCAAAGCGCTCGTGCAACGCACGCTCTGGAACTTCAGACGCCAACGCGCGGAACGCGCCTAGCGGAAACCGACCCACGTGGTTGACGTCATGCGCTGTCGGCCATCGAAAGTATCCGTTGGAGATCAACGGCTGAGATCACTCGGCCGTTGGATCATCCAACGGTCAGATTTCAAACTTTTTTTTTATTATTTACTTTTACTTTTAATCCAACGGCTGTGATCAAATGAGATCAAATCTAACGGTAAAAAAAATCATCCAACGACCCAAATTAAAATCCAACGGCTAAAATAATTAATAAAAAATATTTGTTCAGAAATTTCACCCAAAAACCCTATAAATACCCATTTATTTGGTTATACATCCACACAAAATCAATTTCCTTCCCTTTCCTCATCCAAATTTCATTTTTTCTTCTACCCACTTCTAAATCATTTTAAACCCACTTCTAGATTAGCAATCTTCTTCTACCCACTTCCAAATTTTCATTCTCCTTCTACCCACTTCTAAAAAATTTCAAGATGCCAAAAATTAGTACAAAATTACCAAATTGGTCTAAAGATGAAGATATAGCTTTGTGCAAGGCATGGATTAATATTAGCGAAGATGGTGCTACCGGGACGAACCAAAATATTCAAGAATTTTGGTCTCGGGTCTATGAAGTGTTCATTAGCACATCTCCCCCACCGTTGCCCGACAAGCCACGAACTCTTGATGGTATGTACGATCGTTTTAAGAGGATCAACAAAAAATGCAGTTGTTGGAAGTCGGCCTACAATAAAGCCAAAGATGTCCTTGAAAGTGGAAAGAGTCAAGAAGATATGGTGAGTTTATTTTGATAAATTATTTTTTTGATGTCCATAATTAAATGGAAAATGTGCATAATTACATTTTTTAACTAATCAATCTTTATTTATTTCATACATAGATTAATAAAGCGATGGCTATATTCATGACACTTGATACCCCTAAAGGTCACGAATTCAAGTTATTTCATGCTTGGAACATCCTCAAAGATTGTCCTAGGTGGAATGAAAATGTAGCTAGTAAGGTTCCAAGACAACCTTTTGAAGGCGGGGCAAGTGTTGATGTTGATGGTGATTTTGTAGATGAGAGTCCATCTTCATCTATAGCAAGACCGCCGGGGCGAGATAAGCAAAAGGAAGCAAAGAAAAAAGGGAAGCAAGTGGATTCGGCTAGCGAGAAGTATGAGGAAAAGCTTGACAAACTACTTCATTGTAGTGAAGAGAGCAATCAAGAGAAGTTGCAAATGCGCAAACTCATGGAGAGGCAAATGGAAATGGAAGAGTGGGAAATGGCAAGGAAAGCCACAAGAGATAAATTAGACCAAGATGTGTACGAGTTGGATATAATGAAGATGGATCTCGACAAATTTACTCCAAGGAGGAAGAGGTTTTTTCGCGAGAAGCAAGATGAAATTTTATCAAGGCGCACCCTTTTTGATGATGTTGGTTATAGCTTTCACCCAAGTCCTCCACCATATTAGTTTTAATTATTGTTTGGGGAGTTTTAATTATTGTTTGATTTTAAATGTTGTATGATCAACCCAAGCCCTCCACCTATGTTTGATTTTAAATTTAAGCATTTTTTCGTACTTTATCGGAATTTAAATATTTTTAGGTCAAAATGTTCAGAAAATTAAGTTAAGTTAATCTAAACAAATACATTTTTTTTTAAAGTTAACGGAAAAAAAAAATTAGGCTAAAACAATATTTAACAACTTTTCGGCCTAAAATTTAGGCCATACCATTGAAGAGAAAATGCAGTTTCTGGCCAAAGGCCAAAAGCCAAAGGTCAATATTTGTTATTGGCCATAGACCACCATTGGAGTTGGTGACCAAAGGCCAAAAGCCAAAAGTGCTTTCTTCTTCTTCTTTATTTCTTTTCCCTTTTCACCAAGTCATAAATTGTCTCACATACAAGCTTTTCCTCATATATGCTCAGTAGTTTCATTTTAT
Organism: Gillenia trifoliata; assembly: GCA_018257905.1. Classification (NCBI taxonomy): domain Eukaryota; kingdom Viridiplantae; phylum Streptophyta; class Magnoliopsida; order Rosales; family Rosaceae; genus Gillenia; species Gillenia trifoliata. Next base: position 18,855,725 of record CM031080.1, on the reverse strand, counting down.
TCACAAAGCATGGATATTCGAACTTAATAATACAATATGCCAGTCTTAGAAGAAAAATAATACTTATTGTCACACCCTAAAATCATGTGGTATGCCTAGAGTGATTGATTAAAATGGGTAGAAAACAAACTCAACAAACTGTACATAATAACAGAAAATATGCAATTTATATAGTTAAAATACAACTGGTCCCAAAAATCATCACCACTAGAGGTACTAACCACCTAGCTTTACACCACAGCTTGTAGTAAGCTTTACAAGTAACATTTACAAAGTGTCTAAAAAATAAGCTAGGCTCTAACGTTACATCTTTACAAGTAAAACATCAAGTAGTTTGTAAACTCAAAATAAATGCACTTTGCTAAGCTCCTTGTGATAGGTCGGGGATATCACTACCTTCATCCCTTTGGTCATGTCCTGAAATGATAAAGTAGGGTGAGCTTCACAAGCTCAGTAGGTAGAACAAAATGATTCAATTGCAATCAATATTCTAACAAGGCATGCATGCATCTAGAATGAGAGAAATAATATAATTTACATTCCAAAGATACTGAAAATAGTTAATATATTGATATCCACTTCTCAAACACGGGATTGGCTACAGTGCTCGCAAGCATTGGATGCTCACACTGATCTCACCCTCCTTCCCCCCCTCTCTCCTCCCTCCTCCCTCCTCCCTCCTTTTAACGGTGAGATCGGTGTGAACATCCAATGCTTGCGAGCACCGTAGCCTACTCCCTCAAACACACTAAGTTCGACACTTTTCTTCCTTGGCTAGTTCCCAATACTGTATTCATGGGCTCTAATCACCGGTTATGGCCACCGCCTCGGATTAAGGTTACCGAGTAAGCCATCCTGATTAGGTTTGGGGTCTTCCACCCAAGGGAGACACAATCCCTACTTACTGAAATCCTTGGGACTAACTTATCCAAACTCTTTAACTTGTAAAACCCTCTCTTTCTCATTCACCTTCTCTCAAAAGGTTAGAAACTCATACATATGTATAAATACATAAATATACATACCTCACTCAAAACCACTCACAAACCCCTCTAACCAAAACAGAAAGTAATATACTCACTAACACCAATCTGATGCCACTGACACACCTAACCCGAATATCCACAGGGATACCGAAATCGAGGCATGCTGACTGAAACCCCGAAAGGAGTGACGTAAGTCATAACATGCAAATGATGTACGAAGTTTGATGAAAAATTTAAAATAAAAATCTGAAATTGAATAAACTAGGAAAAGAGTGCGCAAAGTGGGGTTAAACCCTTATTACAATGCATGCATTGTCAGAGTATAGTTAGAAGTGTAGTAAAGGAAAATAATATTCCCATCTAGAAGGATGGGTATTTATACAAAATAAGGGAAATAACTTCTTACTTTATCGGAAGTAAAAGTTAGCTGGTGCCAATAATCTTTGTCTGCCAAACTCAATCCCTAAGTCCTAGAAGGACGCAAAACAGGAAACGTGAGTGGGCCGAAAAAAGTAAAAGTTTTATAAAACCTTTTTTGCTTTTTAAAAGTAGTAACCCCTTGCTGTAAAATCTGTATAATTTTCCAAAAACAAGTTTGTGACAAAACTAATAAAATAATTGCAAGGGGTTGTAAAAACAACACTCCAAAGGATATGGGCACACAATAAATAACTCAGCATAAGTAAATAAATTTGCTTATTGATAAAATGAAAGTACATGAGTCCATGCAGAAAGTAGCTACATGAACATGTTAATTACGCTCTAGTACAACATACACGTGAAGCTGACGCTAAACGCATCACAACGAGTCCTAGATGTAAAAACAACTAGAATAGGCTGGCACCTACAATGGATCCAAAGTGAGTGTGTTGGTGCAATGTAAACATATACGTGAAGCTAGTCCTGGTCCAGATAGTACTAACATCGTGCAGGCATATGTGATAAGCAATAATAATAAACGTATGACCATGCCAACCGTATATCTCAAAATTCATAAATCAAAGTAAGTGCATTTAATAAAACCATTTCTATTTTCTAAGAAAACAGGGCATGACATAAGCATCTCATAAAACACATTTAAGGAAACACATAATATAATCTCATAAAACACATTTAAGGAAACACATAATATAATATATTTTAAAAGAAACAAGCCCACTCATTGGTAAGTCGCCGGATCGTAGTTGCCGTGCCTAGCCTGGCCTCGATACTCCTTGGGATAAGCCTCACCTATATGAGAAACCACTAAACTACTCATTATACAAGTCAAATCTCAAAATCACTAAGGAAAAGACTTGAAATTCCCTTTGTTTGCTCGTTTCGGGAGGTAAAAGTGTTGAAAAAGTGACTCACGCGCTTGCACACGCCCTCACGGGCAGCCAAGGAAGACATGGAGCCTCACGCACCACCACGTGTTGCTCACAAGCCGGTTACACACGCCATTAAAGTTAACGGCCTGCTGTTAACTTAAACGAAAAATGCTAATAATCCAACAGAATATTCTATCGCTGCTGTTAACCAAAAATAGAATATTCTGATGCTAGAAAAGAATATTATGTCAGGTATTATGTCAGTGGACAAAATATTTTGACGATATCAGAGAGTATTATGAGGGAATCAAGAAATATTCAAAGAGAATATACCTCATAATATTTTTGGTCCAACCGGGTCTGGACCGTGTTTGATAACGTCAGAACTGGGTTTGTTGACATTAGCTTCCGTCTGGCTCTGCAACTTCCGGCCGCCATCCGCTGCCGCTGTAACTCACTCAAAACTGGAATTTTTTCAAAAAAATTCAGAGGGCTATAACTCAGCCATTTCTCAACCAAAATCGACATATAAGCTATCAAAATGAAGCTCGAGATGAGAGGAATCTATTTTTACCTAAGAGAAGCTTGAAAGACGACTATAGATGGTTTGAAGATTCCTTGAAAGCTCTCGGCCGTAAGTGAGAATTTTGAATTTTGGGTTTGAAGATGGTTGGAAGATTCCTTGAATCCTCGTATGCAAGGCTTAAACCTTTTTCGAAGACTCACAGGGAGTTGTTTGGTGAAGAATGCAAGGTTGATCGAGGTCTGAAACGACGAGAATCTCGTCGGGAATTCTCGAATCTGGTGTTAACTTGCAAGTGCACAAGAATGTCATAGTAGAATGGCTTACAAGTCCAAATGTCATTCCCACGAAGAAACTTATTTAAACTTTGATAACCTAAAGTAAATCTAATTAAACAAACACAAATTAGACTCGATCTTAATTAAAGACTTAAATGAAATTGTAGAAAATTTGTTGTGAAGATTTGATTTTAATAAAGCTAAAACAAAACAGAAAATTAAACAAGAAATATGAGATGAAAACGTTTTGAAAATTAAGGTTTAACAAACGATGGAAAAAGTCTAGGGATTCGGAATCAACTACAAGCAATCCAATTTAGGTTTCAATGCATTCAACAAAATTTTCAATTCTTTAGATGATAATTTCAGTATCTAAGTCCTTGTCAAGCGTGTTAGACCATAGTTTTCTTTATGTGCATGATTCTCTCCTAGTTTAGGCAGAGGTCGTATATCCTAGCATGCAGTCTATCCTAGTTTAGACATAAATTTAACATGTAGATCTCTTTACGCTCTAGAAAACAAGGGAATCAAGCAAACTGTTATTCTTCATCAAGCAATAATGTAATTTACCACACTTAATCACAAGAAGCTAATTAATTATATTGCTAGTTCAGCCTAAAATTCATCTTCAAATCTTACCAGATGCAAAGCCCTAAGGTGATCAATCAAAGAACTTAAACAAAAAGTAACAATTCAAATAATGATTAAAGATTCATCTAAAGAAACTAGAAATCCATTGAACAACATTAAAAACCATAAACATTCATGCTAGGGCATCATCCTAACCCTAGAGAAAGAATTTAGTTACTCATAATCGAATAAAACATAACAAAAAGTCTAGAAAACATGAAAAACTTATGAATGATGAAGATAGATGGTATGATGGTTGATGGCAACGGTTTTCTTTGCTCTCTTGACTCCCAAAACACGCTCAAAAATATAATCTCCCAAGTTCTCCCACGTTTTCCTTCCTTTCCTTTAAATACATGCTCAAATCCTTGCTTGAATAGGATTTCCTCAAATCTCTCCTTACTTGGATTGCAACACTAATAATGTGGCACACCAAAACCCTAAATATTAACTCTAGCCCTTTTAGGATAGTCTTATACTCTTCTAGAAGCTTCCATTTTTCTCTACACGTTTCCTTTGATTAAAACTTGTAAATTCGAAATCACTTTGCAAATCCCGCGTAAACTTGGCTGACAGACGTCTTGTACGAGAATTGCTCTAACTTCTTCTAGAAAACTCGAAATCACGAACCATAAAATTCTTCTAAAAGCTAACATCCATATCTTTCCAATGATATAAGGATCAACAGCTGGTTCTTTATGAGGAAGTACAATTTAATTGGTAAAGTTAGCTGATCTGCACAGATAGTTTCTGCTTCCAGAATGCAAGACTTGTTTCAATTGCAAAAGTGATCTTTTTTTCTTCTTTCTTCATCTTTACTCTTCAAACTTATGAAAAACACGAAACTAAATGAAAGCAAACTAAATCACTCAAAAACATAACAAGAATCTGAAATAAAAGGGTATAAAAAAATGTATGCAATAATCGTTATATCAGAATCTGCGCTGGAGCTACTGTGCAAACTTCAGGGTTTGGAGCCAGGCACGGGCCTGGCCTGGCTCGGGTGGGCTTCAGCCCATCCCAGTTTTGAACTTCCTAGCTACAAAGTACCTATATTAGCCATAGCAGCCCACCCCATAATTCTATAACCCAATACCACATTTTTCTTGTTGCTTATTGTAGGTTTTGTTTGTGTACAATTATGCATTTTGAGGGATAAGGCTCATTATGCCCCCCTAACCAAGTGTATCTTTTTTTTCTTATCAATGAAATTCACTCGTACCGTCAAGATTTGTTTATAAAATGTTACTTATACATGTTATACTTGAAGTCATTAATAGGTTTTATAACATTTGAGGAATGTCAAAAAAATAAATGAGACCCTGTCGAAATTTTGAAAAAAAACATTCCACTAATGAAATTTGGCTTCAAAGTTTAGCCCACCCGAGATTTGAATCCTGGATCCGTGCCTATTTGGAGCTTTGAAAAACGAGGTTTAGTTGTAGGTTTGTGGTGGCAAGTTGAGGAGGATTGTGGTGGCTGTGGTCAGTGGCGAAGCCAGGATTTCTCGAGGGGGAGGGCGAACTTAAAAGAATGCAAGGTTAAAGAAAAATGGCAACAACTAAATCTTTTTATATGGTAATGTTTTCCATAATTAAATAATACAAACAAATTACAATTGTTGCCGGCGAGGTTTCATGTCATGAAAACGTCGCATAATAGGCTCATTATCAATACAAGCAAATACATCTTTCTCAATGTAAACAAGCATGCTATCACTCAACCATTGATCTCCCATTTTGTTACGCAATGGTGTTTTCACAATCTTCATAGCAGAAAAAGCTCTCTCCACCGAAGCGGTTGCAACTGGTAACACCAAAGCCAATGTAAGAAGCTTATACACTAACATATAACTTTCAGACCTCCCTTTCTTCACTAACTCTTTTGCAAGATCACTAATTCCTCTCAATGATGAAAACTTACTACGCATCTTCATATCATGAATGTAATTGTCAAGTTGAATTGGAAGATTCATGAGGTCCATATGATCAAAATCTTGAGGATAAAGTTGGGCTAAACGAACAATTTTTGCTTTGTCAAAAGATGCAAAATTATTCACCGGACTCAAACATGCCATACAAAGAAGTAACTCGGTGTTTACCTCATTGAAGCGATCATTCAATTCCTTTAGTTGCATATCAATGACTTGAAAATAGAGGTCCACACGATAGTAATGGAAGTTTGTGATTTTTGGAGCTTTACGCCTTGATTTTCCAGGTAGGAAATGCAAATCCTCCATGTTAGGAACGACAATATCATGCTCCTCACAAAACTTTTCTACATCATGAAACAAATCCCCAAAGTCATCATCTCTCAAGGATTGTAGTCTTATAATACCTTTCCATTACGCAATTGTATGCAAGCAAAGACTACAATCCTCGAGAAATCCTGGCTTCACCACTGACAGAAAACATACACTGAAAATGGAAAATTATTGTTTTGCCTTTGTACGTAACTTGTTTGCTACAAGTCTGAATGACATCTCATTAGTGCTCACGCATTTGTAATAAAGAGTACTATTCAAATGACACAAGTAAAGGGACCAAAAAAAAAATGAAAAAAGCACAAATGTCTACGTAGGATTCCACTTAACCCAATAAGGGTATTTTTTTTAATAAATTTACAACTTCGAAGAATAAAATACAATAAAAGTAGGGAGAAAATGTAACCACAATATTGGAAGTATATATATATATATATATATCAAATCATCATGAACAGTGCTGGTCTTGAGGTTTTTTAGGCCCAAGGAGAAATTCTAAATGATGCTAGACAGATGAGTTGACTTTTTTTGACAAACACAATTTAGTTTTATTTTAATAATAAGAGTATACCACCAAAAATACAAGTTTACATAAAAAATGAGTACAAAACCCCAAACGAAGGAAAAAGAGTATCCAACTAAAAAAAAATTACATTGAAGAATTCAAGTGTCTACATGCTTCATCTCCAACCTTCATATGTATTTCATCTTCTAAAAAGCTTCTAGATGCTCCAAAAGTAACTCAAGCAAAGCAACACTACATGCACCTACAAATACAAGTAGCAACGAAATTCCAACAAAAAAAATCATTTAAAATGCTGCCTTCTTGCATTTTGTGAGGCAAAATCATCAATTATATCTTCATAGTCAATATTTTCCAACATATCCTTTTCAATGCATAAGATTGCTAATCCATTTAACTTGTCTTGAGTCATGGTGGTTTGCAAGTAAGATTTTAATAATTTCAACTTGGAAAAACTTCTTTCTGCAGATGTGATATGCTAGAAGCTAACACACAATTTAAAACCCTATAATGTAATCGTAGTATGGATAAGTAGGGATCGTTCTAGGCCGGGGATTAGAGGGCATTCCTAACCACTTAAAACAAACAAAAATTAAACTAATTAAAACAATTAACAAACGAATGGGGGATTTTATTTTTACTGAATTAAGACTAAATTAAATTCGGCTATGCAAACAAATTGAAAACAACAAGCAAAATCAATTAATGACAAGTTTAACGATAATGGTGAAAAGCTAGCTAAAAGATCCTTCTCCACACACAAACATATGCATACAAGTTGTTTACCAATTATTCCTTTTATAAACCATGAATGACAATGCCCCAAATTAACCGTGAATCGCACAAATTAATTCTCATATTTTCCTAAGTTCATCGATTTGAATGAAACGCAACTCGCACCAAATTATTCTTATCAAGTTATCTAAATATGAAACACATGATAGATAAACATATCAAAGATCATTAAGCTATTGACTAGACAATCGTAACTATGAAATGCATGATACTCTTGCCTAGGATTTTACTTAACACAATCGATGTCCCTTCGATTTTTACTACTTCTGAATACAAGTTCATAACGATTAGGTGGAACTCACTTATATTCTAGCTCCAAACCCTAGCATGCAAACTAAGTTGGCCACCTTAATAAACATACAAGGATAAGTTCTCTATAAAACAGATAAGCAAATCACATTCACAATTTACAAAGAAATAATTGGATAAATCAACTCATAATAAACATATGTTCATGGCTTCAAATTCACCCTTAGCTATAAAAGAAATTAGTTACTCATGATTGAAAAGCAATTCACAACAAACATTGAAAAACAAACTAACAAAATCACAAAGGTTAGGATAGATACAACTTTGAATTCCACAGCTTTGACTTGAACGTCTTCTTGTCTTCGCCTTGGGTGGATGGACAAATTGAAGGGTGAATGGAATGGTTGTTTAGGGCAAAGGTTATGGTAGAATGCAGCAGAGAAAAAGAAATGTATGCATGAGGTGGTGAGGTGTCAAATTGGTGCTTATTTGATGATTTATGAGTCTCCAAGTGCTTGAATAATTGAAGGACTCTAAGGGCACGATTTAGAGAGTGTTTAGACATCCTTAGGACTCCTTATTTCATCTGAAGTAAGTGTACAAACACACACAAAACAACTGCCACGTTTTTTCCATGAAACCAAATCCAACTAGGACTCTACTACCTGTTTTGACCTTTCATCACTAAAACAGTGATAACAAATTCTAGAAGCATTGGAATTGAGATATGTAAAATCCTGTGGAAACTAGACATCTAGAGCTTTCCATCCATATATGGCATGACACGTAACACGTCCTGAGGAATTCTGGGTGCTCTGTCTAAGTTGGCAGTTCTGCACATCACTGTCCAAATCTCACTCGGATTCCACTTTTTTGCAATTTTCCTTGTCTTCCAAGCTTCTATTTTCTAATCCACACAAAATCAGACCATTATCCATCACTTGTGTTCACTTCTAAAAGCTTAAAACGTCTCAAATCCTTGTGCTCCAATGCTTGCCACACAAGCATTCTATTCCAAATCCAAATAACGCTCTGTTTCACTCCTTTAGCCTTCAAATTCCAACTTTGCCATTTCTACCTACAATAAAACTAAAATAAAATAAAATACTAAAATAAACGGAAATTAACTAAGTAAACATAGATAAATAAGATAATAACGTCGCATAAATATGCTTCTATCAAGATGCCACAATCACAGGTAAAGTGAATAATATCTTATAAGCAAGCATCACATTGGGAAACATATCCATTTCTTTTGCAAACTTTAAAATTTTGATGGATGTCCATGGTTTAACTGTTTCATACGATTCACTTGGTAACATCAATTGCAACACTTGCAATAATCTCTTGCCTTGGAAACTAGCGGCGTACGTTCTGCTCGCTGCCTACTTCGCGTTTATCATTTCCTTCTATTCCCTTTTTTTTATGTATAATATATATTTTTTGGTTTGATATATATATATATATATATATATATATATAATTTTGGTAACCCCTAGCTTTTGGGCACTGGGCTAGGACCGTCACTGATCATGAAATAGGTTCAAAAATCATACAAGGGTTATACCAAATGCATAACTAAATTAGATTCAGAATTGAAAATCAATATTTTGTTTTCCCGACATCAAATCTTAGCAAGCAGCAGCTAATTCCATCGAAATACAAATCAGTTTCAAACAACCCTAACTTGTTCACTTTCCAAACTAGCCAGAGAACTTGTAGCTATGAGGAGATGACTTCAGAGTTTTCAAGGTTTTCAGTAGGATGGTTGAGCTTTGTTTCTGTGAATAATGTAATTTCCACGTTTATTGGGGAAATAGCCTTGCTACTGGAAATTTTGTGGCTGATTGTTCTAAGGTTTGAAGCCACGACAAGTGTTGCCTCGAAAATGAGTGCAGGGTTTGCCATGACCACCGCGAAAACCACTGCGAGTTTGAATGGGATGATTGGAGGGATCTAGAGGATTGTGAAGTGAATGGGCAGCAAGGAGGGCAGTGCTGTTGGCAGCATCATCTGATTGAGGGTGTGGAGCTTGCATTTCAACATTGAGAAGGCGATAACGAAGTTCTATAAAACTAGGTAAAGGAGAGGCATTCATGATGGCAGTGTGAGTCATGGCAAAGTCGGGACTAAGACCGTGAAGAACATAAGTAACCAGTTCATCCTCATCGACAGTCTTACCGATGGCAGCGAGTTTGTCAGCAATCCCTTTGGCATAATTGATATATTTATCAACAGTTGTATATCCCTGGGTTAAGTCAAGTAATTGAAACTTGAGATTAGTAGAACTAGCAACTGAACGCTGTGAAAAATAATTGTGCAAGTAGTCCCAGACATCACGAGCGTTGGCTTGGCCGACAATCAGAGAGAGAATGGGTTCAGTGAGGGTGGCTGTTATGCAACTAATGACTAACTGGTCTTGGCGATGCCATGGGGCGAATTCGGGATTGGCAGAGGTGATGGTTTTGGTTGCATCGTCAGGATCTTTGGACGTGATAGTGGCAGGGGGCGAGGATAGAAGCCATTAACAAACTTGAAGAGATCGTGGCCAATAAGAAACAGTTCCATTTGGCGGTGCCATGTAATGTAATTAGTTTCAGACAACTTGGTGAATGAGGCAGAGTGAAGGCCAAGAAGAGGGGCAGCGAAAGTATTGGTGGAGGCCATGGAAGAGAAAGTAGGATCGAACATACTACGGTTTGGAGAGAGAAAAACCTAGACCTAAGCAGGTGATACCATGTGAATAATGTAATTTTCAAGTTTATTGTATTCATCATTACAATACATACAATTACATCTATGCTTAATTAAGATAGAATCAATGAAAAATCAATTTACATTAAGTGTTATACAAAGCTAAAGTTTAGGAATCGTAGAATCCTCATTAGTGATTGACGCTGATTTGGTTTTTTGATTAACAGTTTCACACTTGTTGCATGAAACTTTGTTTTGTAAATAACTAGAGAGCTCAAAATTGAAGCACACAGATGGCTGGTCTAGACTATAAACAAGTTATAGTACATAAAGTACGTTAAAAAATTAGATTTTGTCAATCAAATTCATGTAAGCAATGAATCATATCAAAGTATGATATATATGTAGAAACTTAGTTTCTAAGGAACTCAGAGAAGTTGAAAATATCTTCTTCTTATTTCAGTGACTTGATGAATAATACATTTACACCAATATATATAGACACCAATACAAGAATAAAATTGACCCTAGCATTTACAACTAATTACACACTGCCCTTGTCTAACTAATTCCAGCTATACAACTACTATTAGACTCTTTACACCCCCTCAAGCTGAGACTTGGTGCATGAAAAATGCCAAGAGGAAGCTTGGACTGAAGAAAACAGAATCTGTGCTTGGATAGAGACTTGGTGTGTAAGTCAGCAAGTTGATCGTGGCTACAAACATAGAGAATTTTAACCAACCGAGCCAAGACAAGCTCCCGAATATAATGATAATCTACCTTAATATGCTTTGTCCGAGCATGGAAAACAGGATTGGAAGCAAGAGAGATTGCGGAAATGTTATCACACCAAATGACTGGAACTTTCGACAGAGAAAAATGAATATCAGAAAACACCTTGCAGATCCAAGTAAGTTCAGCTGCAGTATGAGCTAAAGAACGGTATTCAGCCTCAGTTGAGGATCGGGCAACAGTTGGTTGCTTTTTAGCAGTCCAACTAATTAAATTCTTACCCAGAAAAACACAAAACCCACTCGTAGATTGCCGATCATAAGTACAACCAGCCCAATCAGCATCAGAATAGGCAGTGAGATCTAAAGAACCTTTTTTAAACCAGAGACCGTGTGTAAGTGTACCTTTGAGAAACCGAAGAATACGTTTTGCAGCTTGCATATGTTGTTCCTTGGGAGCATGCATGAATTGACAAACTTGATTGACAGCAAAGGAGAGATCAGGTCTTGGCCAGGTGAGATACTGTAAGCCACCCACGATAGACCGATATTCTGTGGGATTAGAGAGGAAATGACCACTGTGATCAAGTTTTGAAGTACCAAGAGGAGTGACACAAGGTTTGGCACCTGCCATATTAGTCTTGTGAAGAAGATCGAGGAGATATTTACTCTGATGCATGAAAAGACCTTCAGAAGTGCGGTGAACCTCTAAACCCAAGAAATAATGAAAAGGTCCAAGGTCTTTAACATGAAATACTTGACTGAGCTTTTGAATGGATTGCTGACAAACAATTGTATTTGGTCTAGTCACAAGTATGTCATCCACGTAGACCAAAACAAAAACTGGAACTGAAGCTTGGAGAACAAACAGAGAAGCATCAGAGGAGGATTGTGTGAAACCAAATGTGTGCAGGACTTGAAACAGTTTATCAAACCAAGCTCGGGGAGCTTGGTTTAAGCCGTACAGAGATTTGTTTAGTTTACACACATGATTAGGAAGATTAGAATCAAGAAAACCAGGTGGTTGACTCATAAAAACATCTTCCTTGAGATCCCCATGTAAAAAGGCATTGCTAATGTCCAATTGATTGAGAAACCAATCAAATTAAACAGCCAAAGTTAATAAAATCCGAATGGTAACCGGCTTGGCCACTGGACTAAAAGTATCTTGATAATCAACACCCTCTTGCTGATGAAATCCTTTAGCTACTAAACGAGCTTTATACCGATCTACTGTGCCATCATGTTTCCTCTTAATCCTGAACACCCATTTACAACCCACAATATTCTGAGATGGAGAGGGAGGAACCAAGTGCCAAGTACCAGTGAGTTGAAGAGCATTAAACTCTTCCTGCATAGCCTGTCTCCAATGTTCATATTTGGAAGCTTGTAAGTATGTAGAAGGAACAAAATCGACATCTAGAGGTAATGGATGTTTAGTTGCAGAATAAGCCTTTGGCTTGAAAATACCAACCTTAGATCTTGTGAGCATAGGATGGGTGTTAACAGCAGCTGAAGAGGAATCAGTAATAGAGGCAGGGTTGGACAATGGTACTGGAGAAGAAACAGGTGCAGTGGAGGAAGGCACAGAGGGTTGAAGTGATGAACTGGAAGAGGAAGATAAGTCTTGAGGTTGCTGAGGAATTAAGAAGTGCATATCAATAATAATAGATGAAGAGGGAGATGTTGGTAGAGCAGACACAGAAGAAGGATGATGAAAGGGAAAATGTGTCTCATTGAATTGCACATGGCGAGAGATATATATTCTCTGAGTATCAAGAGCAAGACATCGATATCCCTTGTGCTGCAAACTATATCCCAGAAAAACACATTCTTTACTCTTGCCTTCTAACTTTGAGGAAACATAAGGCTTTAACCAAGGATAACAGGAGCAACCAAAAACCTTTAACTTGGAATAGTCTGGAGAAAACTTGAATAAAATTTCCCATGGAGAACTGTGCAAACTAGAAATAGGCAGTCTGTTGATAAGATAAATGGCAGTAGAGAATGCTTCAACCCAATACAAATGAGGAACTTTGGATGCGACCAATAAAGTCCGAGCTGTCTCAACTAAATGACGGTGCTTTCTTTCAACGCAACCATTTTGCTCAGGAGTGTGTGGACAACTGAGCTGATGAGATATACCATGAGCTTGAAGAAAAGATTTAAATTGATTGCTAGTAAATTCACCCCCTGAGTCAGATCTCAAACATTTGATTTTATTACCAACAGAAGTTTCAACATAGTTTTTGAACACAACAAAAGTGGAATATACATCCAATGTTTTGAATCGTTAGAGAGGTATAACTAGGCACCAAATTAGGGTTTGAAAGAGAGGGATTTGAGGGAGAAGACGACGAATCGGACACCATGCTTGAAGAAAATATCAAGATCCAACCAAACAGAATACAGAGAGACACAAGAGATCGAAGATTCACCAAGAAAAAAAAAATCACCAGAGATCGAAGCGAACGCGGAGCCGTGAGGATCGAAGATTCACCAAGGCCGTGAGGTGGTGGCTCTAATACCATGTAACTTAGTTTGTAAGGAACTCAGAGAAGTAGAAAATATCTTCTTCTTATTTCATTGACTTGATGAATAATACATTTACACCAATATATATAGACACCAATACAAGAATAAACAATATCACACACAATAACAAACATTATACATGTAGTAGTCATGTCCAAAGTCATGACAACCTAGATCATCACATTTATCAAAATATTTAGCATGTGTTTTATTATACAAATAGTACAACATTACTTTTTTATTATACAAATATTAAGAAATGGAGGAATCAAAAGTACAATTTCGTGTCCACGTGTAAAATACTTTTAAAACTTGAGTTACAAATTCTTTGTAACAATAAAAAAAATCACAAAACTATATTTTCCAAAAGTTAGTCATGTTTATGTGAAATTTGGTCAATTAAACATTATATTTGTGTGGTGTCGAATCAAGATATGTTGAATCCTAAGTCAATCCACTATTTTTGAATTGAGAGAAAATTCAATCTAAACTTTAGTACAATGAATGTGAATAATGATAACTTGATCTTAGAATAAAAATAATATATTTGTGAGACACAATAATGAAATGAACTATTTCTTTCACTTATCCTCTTATGTAGTTATGCTTATTTTTTGGGAGATTTGAGATTAAATACTAATTTGAAGCTTCATTTTTAATGCTAAAAGTTATGTGCGATGATAAGATTAGGTATCAATTGCAAAGTCGAATAAGAAACTAATACAAATACAACTAAATTTCAATGTTATCATGTTATTTGTTAGCAATCTAATGATAGACACAACCGAGATCAAGAACATTCTCACATTTGTGTCTTATAACGTGTTAATAGGGATGCAAGTTGGAATGGTGTTTCTGATTTCGACAGTAAAATTTCCGAATCCCAATCCAGACTCAAAAATTTCATACATGAATATTTTTTGAAAAAAATTGGAATGCATTTAGAGATTCCGAGAATTTCGAATTTTTCCGAAGTGTTCCGAACTTATTTCGAGAAAAAAAAAACTTCCGAAATATTCTGATTTTTTATAGTTATTTACTCAAATTATATATTTTGTAATCAACTTTTGTCTTTTATCGTTGGGATTGACTACAATACATACATGTATTTAATACAATACACATTTGACCGTTGAGATGATGATTGTATTAAATACATGTAACTATTGTAGCCAAATATTTTATTATTAGTTTTGGATACATTTTGTTCATTGTTTTTATATTAAAGATATATTTATATATTAAAAAGGATAAGCATACTAATATACAACAAAATTAATTGAATTTATACATAACCATATACCAAATATTAAGAAAAAACAATAAATTGCATGTACAAAAAACTTAGAGAATATTAAAAAATTTATGAAATATATGAATTTTCGATTTATGTTCTATAATTTTTGAGATTACTCCAATTTTGAAATTTTCAAATATGCCCAAAACTCCAATTTTGAAAATTGTGATATGATTCGATCCGATTTTGAAATTTTAGAACGAAAATTGGAAATGTTGTTTCCGATCCAATCCTTTCGAAACACACCCCTACGTGTTAAGATTATATACCAAACTGTAATTGCAATGCAAAATATTCATGTCTTTATATCATAAAACTGTGGTTACATTGCAAAGTCATATGTATTTATAAACCTCCAAACTCTATGAGACATCCCGATCCTGACACGCTAGGTGTCGGGAAGTGCTGGCCGATATGTATTAAGTGACGAAAGCCAATTATGCATGTGCATGAGAAAAGTGAGTAGATTTAGAGTTGGAAGCGGAAGTAAAAGTGCGGTGATGGGTAAAACTCATTATTACAGGTGCATATCAGTCAGAGCATAATAAATAGTGCAGAGAATATAAACATTCACATCCTCGTGAGGATGGATAAGCAGAAATTAACTAAAAGTAGGAACAAATCCTACATAGTCTGGAGAAACTGTTAGAATCGCCAACCACAGCCGAAGTAAGCTCTCGTCTCACTGGTAATCAAATCTGCCACTAGTTCCTGGAGGGGCACAAAACATAAAAGGGTGAGTGGGTCAAAAAGCAAAGTTTGATAAAACCTTTGTTTTCAAGAGCATACTATCCCCTCGCTGGAAGACATGTATAGTTTTTAAAAAATATGTCATACTCCCCGGTATGATCCTCAAAATACTATAATAGTAAGACGGGTACTCGCCGAAAACCAATGGTAAAACCATAATGGATTGTTCGAAAACAAAACTGAATGCTCACCCATATATAAACACACAAGCCCAAGTAGATAAGCTACGAGGACATGCTAGGTATATGAGAAATGCGTTGAGTACTACAATGACGCGAGTCTAACGCTAATCATTGTGCGCAAAACGCGTCACAAACAAGTTCGAATTGCCTAGTGCAACCTAGAACAGGCTAGTACCTACAATGAATCGAAAGTTGCGTAGCGGTATTGGTGTGATACCTCCAAACGTCAAGGCTAGTCCTGGCCATAGGACTGAGTACTGATACCTGGGTGTTCTACATCTACTGATGAGCAACAATATAGAAATGCATATGGCAAATATAATACAGATGTTCTACCTCCAACAATCACATATTATATGAGTCGTGCTAACAATTTAAAGAAAGCAATGAAAAACCATACATAATAATACAGTTATCAAAACAAAGACCCACTCACTCACTTGTAAGTAGCCGGTAGTCCTCTGGATAAGTCTCATCTATATGAGATATCACTATAATAATGATTAAATTCATAAAGGTTACTAATTAAACTAATTAATAAAATCTATCCCTTGTTTGCTCAACACGGAGGTCTAAAACACTCTGAAAAATACTATACGTACTGCCCCTAGGTAGTACACGTCGTCACGAGTTGCCTTGCATCAACGCAAGTCGAAAACGATGCCCCATTCGCTGCCCACTCGTGGCTCACACGCTGGGTCAATCTGACAGTCAACTAACGGCATCAATTGACGCCGTTAGATTTAACGAAAGATTCCAGTATCTCCGTTAAATCTAACAGAATATTCTTAATGGCGTTAAAGGAATATACTTGAGAATATTCCCTATTTGACGTCACAGGCCGATTTGGAACATATTCAGGCCGGTCTGAACAGGTCCCGCTGCAACTCTAGCCGGTCGCCAGTGCCGTCGTCCGCCGCCGCTGGAAAACTGGCCTGTTTCTGAAAAATTTTCAAACGTTCATAACTTCTTCATTTCTTGGCCAAATTTCACGTTCTTTATGTCAAAATGAAGCTAGAGATGAGTAGAATGATGATACACCTTTGGTTTGGCCGTAAAGGCTAGGGAAATGGTCTGTATTTTCCCCGAAAAACCGCGGCTATTGTAGCTCGTCGATCTACATCAAAACTCGACCAAATCAAGCAAATGACATGAAAATTCATCTACTCAACGAGAGGAATCCAATGGTAGTAGTTAGAAAGCTCATCTCGGTCTAGAATGGCGAGAAAATCGCCAGGAAGGTCCGGTTCTTCCGTGTGCTTTTTCTGTCAAACGATTAGGAGTTTGGACAAACAGTTTGCACCGTTGAGTTCAGGGTGTCGAGACGAAAATGGTGGTGACTTTAGATCACCTCAGTTCGACGGGTTTTTGTCGACGTGCACTGTGCACACAAGGTGAGAGAGGGAAATGAAAGTAGGAAAAAAAAAGGGAAAAGTGACGGGGAAGAGGGAGGAAGAAGTCATATATTTTGGTTTTTGGGGGTATTGTGCTCCCACCAAAAATAGTAAAATTACACGGTCCCGTGTACTATCCCCCCAGGAATTATTTTATAACAAACTTTTTATGCGATGTTACACTCTAAATCTCTGCAATTTTGTGATTTCTATAACTTAATGTCTTTTTTTTTAATACATAAGATATTATTTACACTAAGAGAGGGACGTGGGGGAAGTGGGCTGAGCCTTATATTGGGCTGAGCCTTATATTGGGCTTGCCATGATAATTTGGTTTGAATTTGTCTTTGGTGAGAATCAAACCTAAGACCTCTCACTTATAAGTGAAGAGAAATATTACTAGACCGTAGTACTAAGTGGTATAACTTAATGTCTCTTAAGAACTACTAGTTCATATTACATGTGAGGATCATATCTACATATACATTAAAGTCACGTCGAAAATAGTAAGAAATTTGTAACTTAATTGGTTAAGAGCATTCCCCAAATTCCAATTGAAAATTGAAAGCTGGTTTTGTATGTTTTTAAAATTTGGCTTGTTTTTGTTTTTAGGTTTTTATTTTTTAATTTAAAACTAAACTGTTACCAAACAAGTTTTAGGTAGTTTTCAGCGGGCCCTTAATTTACAATATATATTTGTACTTTTTTTTGTTTTTTAACTTTGATAATACTTATGCTCATATCACCCCCACTTTTATGGATATTTACACATTTTGTATGTGAAGTGCATTACATGTAATGTAATAATTTGAGTAGATCAAGAACACAATGTCGGCACGCCATTTAGTTTTACATTTACATACAAAACTTTCATAATCTTTGGAGGCCAACTGAGTAATTTTTCAGCATGACCATCACACTGTTAAGTAGTGCTACAAATCACGCTGACATATGTGTTGAATAATTTAAATAAATATACTCATAATACACTTATAATTAAGATCAATTAGGTTATACCCAAATTCATCAAACACACATATCAATAAAGCAGTAAATATAAAATGAGTAAGAAATAATATGACATGTGATATCAAGAGATACACATTGTTGTTGTCCTAAAGCCGTAGACGCCTCCCTAGGTACATATTATAATAGCTATACCCTTGAACCTCACAGAGTGTCTGATTCATTATGCACGCTTACTGTAGATGAGGTGTCAAGTAGTGATCAATTCTATTAATGAAGGATGAGTAGAAGAGGATAATAGGAAAATTGATGCAGTACTAGAAAACTATTTAGGAAGATAAGAGAATGTATTCAACATATATCTTTATTGTGGGACCATGAATTTTGGGCCCTTGACATATGGCACCCCGAGTGGCGAGAATGATCGGAATGCCCTTAGCACGTGACGCTGAGGCGATCAGATGATCAAACTAAAGTGTGGATCATATCAGACTAGTCATGTTACAACCCGTCCCAAAATTTTTGTGAAATGACCAATTTACCCCTAGGGTCAAAGTTGACTTTGTTGACTTTTTTCGGGACGACTCGTGAAAAATTATTTTCTTTTACATATTCTTGATGTACTCGTCGATACGAATGCGTGGACGCAAGCGGAACTCAATTCGGAGTTAAAACGAACGTTTTACGAAGCTTGAAGTGTAGGGGCATTTTGGTACTTTTCCACTCCGTGTGTGGGAATTAGGTTTTGGGCTGACTGCACAGCAGCCAACCCCCCCCATTTGCTGCACGCCTTTTCCTTCTCCCTCTCTTTCTCTCCCATTTTCTCTCTAAGCCAAACCACGAACCGACGAACCCTAATCCTTGTTGAATCACAAAACCACCAAACCAACGCCCAAAATTCATACCAACGTGATCCTCTCGTCATTTTGGACGGGACTGTGATTTTGGAATCTTCAAACTCGAACCCGTTCGTTCAAACCGAAGTCGGAACGGAATAGGCGAACTGTTCATCGACTTTCTGTACAATCCGGACCAAGGTAAGCCTCGAGACCATTACCATTGGCTTTGTTGGATTGAGTAGGTTCAATTTCATATAAAGTACGTAAATTTTGGTGCAGTATCGAAGGAGAACGGAATTAGGGTTTCCCGCAGCTTTCCGGTCAATTTCAGGCCATCTCCGGCCACTTTTCCGGCCTCAAATAGGTATAAAAATATTCTACTCTTCAATACCTTCAATTTGATATATGGCACGTCAATTTTGGACAAAGAATGAAGAAGATACGAATTTTTGAAGTTTTGGATTAATTTCGGAAAATTCCCAGAAATTCCGGCGAACCAGACGGCGGCGGACTGCGGCCGGCGGCGGAGCTCCGGCGACCGGCGAGAGGAAGGAGGAGAGGGAATATTCCGTTAACGGTAACGGAATATTCCTAACGGCAGGGGAATATTCCTAACGGCGAAGGTATATTCCGTTAACTTTAACGGTGCTGACGTCAGCAGGCGCGTGGGGCGCGTGGCTGACGTCAGCAGCGCGTGGGGTGACGTCAGCAAGGCGCGTGGGGCGCGTGACGCGCGTGGGGGACACGCGCCAGCGCGTGGGACCACGTGCCAGCGCGTGGCGACACGTGCCAGCGCGTGGGACCACGTGCCAGCGCGTGAAGCCACTCGCCGGCGCGTGGGATGGTTTTCCGGCGCGTGGGGGCGCGTCCGGGGGTTTCCCGGCGCGTGCCGGCGCGTGCAGGCGCGTGAGGGGGTTTCCCGGCGCGTGGGTCGGTTTTCCGACCGTTTCCCGGCGCGTGCGGCGGCGCACGGCGGCGCCGGCGGCGGTGGACGGCGGCGGTAGGGTTTTCGGGCTCCGGAAATCGTTTTTCGAGCCCGTTTTCGCTACAATATTCATATTTTTGGGGGGATTCTTTTAAGGCCTATTTTTTAATTATTTTTAGGGATGTTCTAATTTATTCCATAACTTTAAATAGGTAATTCTTCGGCTCCGCACACCCAGGAGGGCAACACCGAGGGAGATTTCACTCCCGATCACCTGTGAGTGGACTTTTGCTTTATTAAATGGCTTTTATGTTTGAAAATGAATATGAATTTGATTTCTTTGTGGTTTTGAATGGTATTTCAAAGCACGTTTTTATATATATTTTATTATAAATATATATATTTGTTGATAATCAATTATGCAACCATATTTGTTTTATTTATGGTTATTTACTGGAAAATGGATTTTAATTGGTGATTTGATTATTTATCAAAGTATGATTAAATGTTATGAAATGGTTTACACCATGATTACTTTTGCATAAATACTAATTGATCTTAATATATGGTTTTGGGGGAAGGATTTATTTATGCAGTGTTATATATTTGGGAATTATGAAAGGAATATTGTTCATATCTATACACGTGAGTATGTATGTATGTTTTCAAACACACTAGGTATGCTTTCACTACGTTGTAGTACCGTTCTCATGGCCATAGGACAAGTCTCACATGTTTGGGTCACACGCACTGTACTCCAGGGGTATTGTCCGGTAAATACCTTAGTGCAAGCTTGTCTTACGTTTATTGTTGTTTATGGGGAAAAGGCCCCACTGCGTAAGGACTCGGGTGTGACGCGCTGCGGCGCAAGTGCTTACATGTGTGTGGTACTAGGAGTACAAAATAGTGGATAACGTAAAGTGCTTGTACGGTGATTGAGAGGCTGTTCCTCAACCCGTACATGGGTGATCGCGCATATACACTGTGTTGGTTTTCCCATATTATATATATATATATCTATGTTGACGGAACTATGAACTGTGATTTATGTTATTATACCTTTTGATATGTTTCCGTATATTATTAAAGTATCTTTTGAACTATACTACGATGGTATATTTATACTGGTTTTTGAAACAGGGGGTTAATACATTGGAAAGAGAAAGGTTTGCGAAAACTTTGATTTTTGTCCACTCACACCTTTTGTTTTTGCGCCCCCTTCAGGTCATAGTGACACTGCTTCTGGCGAGGTCGAGGATACGTGGCAGCTCTGATCGTTCATCCCAACTGTGTAGGGATCTTTCTTTATCTTCAGTTTTCTATAATAATATCCATCCCTGTTATGGATAGAGATTGTAGGAACTCAGTTTACTTGTATTTTCCGCTGTTCAAAATTAGTACGCTCTGAACCATATGCATATTGACATTGAATTCCGCAACGTTTATTACAATTTAATTTCATTTTCACAAGTGTTGTCATGCATTTAATGGCTTCGTCACTTCCGAGTGTCGGCCAGCACGCTCGCACTCAGTATCCACGTGGGTATCGAGGGTGGGGTGTGTCAAGTCATCCTTCTTAGTCAGATCATACTAGCCCTAGTTAGATTGGACTAGCCTTAGTCAGATCAGACTATGCTTTAGTCAGATTAGACTACGCTTTAATAAGATCGGACTAGCCTTAGTCAGATCAGAGTAGGCTAGTCAGGCGAAGTGATTAGTCAGAACACTAAGTGAAGTCAGGCTAGGCTTAAGCCCTTTATAGGTAATACTTGTCTCCCAAGTAAGAAAATCCTAATTCATGTCAAATTAGGATATCTTGGGGATTAGGCAATGTAATCATAATTCTAGGAGGATTGGATATCTTATCCTAGATTCCCTCCTAGATAGTTTCTTGATTTAATAAGGATTACTCTCCCTATAAGGATTCTCAAGATCTCTATATAAACCCTAGCTTGGGTATTCTCTATAATAATTATATAATACACAATTTGCTCATGGAGAGCTCATCTCCTACACACCTATACCAAGACACATTCATCAAGAATGGTTCACGATGTTGCACACATCACACCATTCCTTTCCTAGAACTACACCTATGATTTGATTCTCCTTCCCGAAAGTATGTAGGCAGTCCATCATGGATTCAATCACACCCCCCAATCAACCCCATTCACCCCTCGCCGGTGTTCATGCGTGATTCCAACGAATTTCGCAATTGTCCGCGGTTGTGCACAAATTTAGTTCCAACATTTATTTATCTGTTTGAGGAGTTCTCCTATTTATAGAACTCTATATACCCTCTAGTAAAGACATGACTTATCATTTAAACCCAATAGACATGACTCTTCATATATTTATTAGTTAAAATAATAATGAATAAGTTTTAAATATTTAATAAAATAAAGTAAAAAACCAACAATATGTATTTATTAATTAATGCTATCTTTTAAGTCCGTGACATATCAACTATATCATTCACTCATACTATAACATGTGGACTAATACCACTGCGTAGCAGTGATTCTCACCTCTCTCACCTCTCACCTTAATTCAAAACAGGAAAACGTAACAAAAGCCTCATCAAATAACTCCTTACTAATTGAAATGACATCATTATTATAAATATGCAACTTAAAAGTTTAAACTAGTACAAGGAGTTGAGCTGAGTTGTTGTAACCATAAACTATACTATTATTGATAGTGAGCTTAATTTGCAAATAGATATGGAGCTGAACTAATATAGGCAAGACTGATCTGGCTCATATGACAGCAGGGTTTGCATTTTGTAATTATAATTTCTTTGATGTTCTCAATTGACACACTCCGATCCAGATGTACAGGTGGACATCCAAAAGTCGAGTGTGCTAGCCGACACCACGTGGGGTAATGAAAGCCATTTAGAAGAATTTATGAAATAATTTAAGCAAATTGAATTAAATGAATATCAGAGTGCACGAAAGTGTGCAGGCGGAAAAAAATAATAAAATAAAAATTGTGGAGTAGAGTAGGAGAATACAGTATGATTACAAATACAAGAATTCCCTACGTTGTCATACCACCGCGTCTTGACGTCGACAGCTCCAAGCCACTTATCCTGGAGGGGCGCAAAAACAGAAGGGTGAGTGGGCCATAAGTAATTATTTTGCAAAACTTTTCCTTTCTGAAAGTAATAACCCCTCGCCGTCAAAATCAAGTAATAGTTCTGGAAAACCTTTATGGAAAACATACTATAGTAGTAGATAGAAAATCAGTGTAAGTACGGAAATGTACTTACCGCCCAAAACGGGCAGAAAGCCACAACTTAGTATAAAAATTCTTTACCAGAAGTCCGTATAATAAAATAGTACGGGAAACCCGTAAATCAAATAGAAGCCTCCGTGGCATCAGTGAAATCCGATATTAAAATCACAATATAAATCAGTAGGGTATACGCTCGATAGGTATGACAGACACACGAGTTCATACAGAGGTATTCTGTCATGAACAGGCTGGGTGTACGAATAATGTTACGCTCATGTACTACAAACACGTGAAGCTGGCGCTAAGCGCATCACAACGAGTTCGAGTCGCCAAGGCGACCTAGAACAGGCTGGCACCTATGATGGATCCAAAGTGAGCGTGTTGGTGCGTGTGAACATCCACGTGAAGATGGTCCTGGCCCCGGACAGTACTACTGACACCGTGTAAACATTCCTAATTGAGCATGTAAAAACATATCACGGAATATTTCTAAATAAAATAAGGCGGGGTAATTTCCTTTCTAAAATAAATCTCAAAGTAAACATATAATTAGGTATTCACGGATGCCGTATCCGGAATACCAAGAATATACCAAAGTTACTAAGGTACATAAAATACCAATTTAATAACATACTAAGTGAACCAAAATACGATATATTTATTAAACCCAAGGTTCACCAAGTATAAATAAATCAAGTTCACTAAGTATAAGTATAAAACACATTTAAAAGCATAGGCATAATAATACTAATTTTCAAAACCCATAAAATATAGCCGAGTCACATACTAGTGAACCAAGTATAAAGTATAGTACTAAAGTTCACTAATATAACATGACAAATACCATTTAAAAACGTAGGTATAGCCTAATAATAATTCCAAAACATGTAAAATATTTAATTTAATAAGGAAGGGGCCCACTCACATAAACCTTTGCCGGAATAGCCCAATTGCACGCTCTCCGTACTCCACGCGTCGCCGAACCTATTTTAGAACACCCACAATTAATAAAGTATTCGAAAATACGAAGAAAACAGTGTTCGAAAACCCAAAAACGGAGTTACTGGGTCGGAAAACCCAAAACTGCTGCCGTGGGCCGCCGCACGCGCCACCAAATGGCCTCACGCGCGGCTGTGAGGTCCCACGCGCCCTCACGCGCCTCCATGCGCCGGTGGAAGTCCACCACGCGCGGCCAAGCGCCACACGCGCTGGTCAACGGTCAACGCTGACGTCAGCGCCGATCATCCCTACCGATTTTCCAGTCTCCGTTGCCGGAAACTGGGTTTTTATGCCGAAAAACTTCAAATCGACATAACTCACTCATTTCAAGGCCAAATTGCACGATTCAAGTGCCAAAATGAAGTTGTGAACAAGGGGAATGATAATTTACCACTTTGGGGGCCAAAAACTAGCCGGAGTTGACCGGAAATTCAAAGGAAAGGCACGGTTCCAAATGGCCGGTTTCCAGAACTGTCGATCTCTATCCAATTACAGCCATCCAAGGTTTGATTAAGGTTCCTGAGACCACCAGGAGATGAATGGTGACTAGATCGAGGGCCACCGAGGTCGAAGTCGACAAGAAAGCTCGTCGGAGAACTTTGAGCACTCGTCGGAGTTTCTGAGAAATGGGTTTTCTGGGTTCTTACTGGGTTGCAGGGTTGGTCTGGGTGGCTGGGTTTGGCTCACTGAAAGGTAGTGGATGGTTGGCCACTGGTTTGGCTCGGGGAGGAACGGACGGGAGAGAGTGAGGCTACGGGAGAGATTTGAGAGGTTTGTGTGTGTTTGCAGAGAAAAGAGCACGGGGAAGATGAGAGATAGAGAGGTCAAACAGACAAGGGGACAAGGCCATATGGGCCAACAGAAAGGTTGGGCCCCAGCCCAACAACCCAAACAATCCAAAGTAAAAATACGGGAAACGTCAGTAATCCAACGTTCATAGAATATTCGTTCGGACTCCGAACGACGTCCCGCTCGCGTCCACGCATTCATAACGACGAGCACGACAAGAAAATACAAAGGGAAGGGTCGTACGAGTTACGACGCAAAAGTCAACCGAAAGGTCAACCAGGGGCATTTTCGTCATTTCCCAATTCCGGGAATAAAAACTAATATTTTCCGGAACGGGATGTAACATCAATAATGGCCTACCATTAGCTAAAGAAATGGAAATACTACTTATCCGCTGATACTACGATTTAGTGAGATTCCTCTTCAGTTGTAAGTGAGAGTTCTCAGGTTCGACTTACATGTATGACGATGACGTATTATATTTGTGTTGAGTTCGATACTAGTTGGTAGATGACTCATTGTATGGCCTAACACAATTTTCTATTCCCATATGATAGAATATCGTTGTATACAAAAAAATTTAGATATACTTTATTTTTTTAACTTCTCTTTTATAAAACCACCTTCATAATTAAATTAGATTAAATTAATGCAATTGTGGTTCCTTTTGATCTCAAATATTATGTGAACTAGTTAGTGGCTCTGTTTTCTTTCCAAAATGCTGAATGAATATGACAAACACATGCACGTAAAAGCTAATTGTAATGTAAGCAGCATCTAAGCACAAGCTTACTGTCTGATAATTATCATTAATTTTGATAATTGTGCAGGTTTAGCAGGTAGATCTCATATTATTAATTAAATTAATTAATATTGTAACCATAACTTCATTATTTCTGATGCCTTCAGTTCATCATGTACATGTGTTTGGGAAGTTGCAGTGCTAAAATTGTTCCCTGCACGTGGGACTTGTTCCTTCACAACTTGAGCACTCCCAATGTAAACTTCCTACCACGGCCTACATTTTTAAAAAAAAATTTTAGAGCTTTTCATGCACCCACTTGGTGACTTTTAACCGTAATTCAATCTTAATTTTTTATTAACTTTTAATTAGTTGGTTTTATTACCCTTTGCGTATTCATTCATCATTGTGCCTTTATCTCATATTCACAATGGTCAGTTTTACTTTTACCCTAGCAAAGAAAAGGAAAACTTTAAGTAAATAATATTGTGAGAATCATATGTAAGCAAATATGGCTTCAATTAAATGTTTTGCTTTAAATTGTTTTTGTTGATATACTCCTTTCGTTTACTAAAATTTGTACTTTAATCCAACTAATTGCAACTAATATAGACCGTGACAGATTCTAATGGTATTTGTCTTCACTTAATTAGAAAATGTTTTGTGTCCAACTTACATATATAACGACGATAATATATACTTATAATACGTTTAATACTTAATTATACCTTGTCTCACTGTAGTGGCGTAGCTTTGATATGAAATTGTATATACATTTGTAAAAGTCTTTGTAAATAAATAGTCAAATCAATCCAACAATTACAAATGCATTCTCATTAGTTGCAAATTCACATGCAGAAAAATCCTATAAAAGAGAATATGGAGAGACTCACATCATGGGACATATATATCATAATTTTAAGTAGTTGACCTATAATTGCAACCTCCATGAGGAGAAAAGCAGTTGTGGTACTCTCTTGTAGTATTTACTGGTGTATAGTATACATACTAAAATCTTTAGTCGTTGGTTAAGACCTTTGGCCGAACATTCAACTATTTATTCATACGGTGCATGTCATACACTAGAATATAGTAGAATTTTCGTTTATTTTAACTATGTATGTATCAAATTTACATCAAGATTACTCTAATTTCAGTACCTTTGTGGTCCAAAAGCTGCAATGTAATCAAGTGCACAACAAAGAGTTTTTTCCAAACCCATTAAACTTTACACCCCTCATAAGGCAAAATATCTTTTTCAACAATGAAAATTATGGTACCAGTACAACCCCTCAGAAAAAAAAGTTGGCTGGCTATGAAAGCTCCATGTAACTAGCCAAGACAGACCAATCACCATCTCTTGCCTAAAGTGGCGGAAAACTTTCACATACGATTGATAATTATGATATTGGGAACTAGCTACAGTGCTCGCAGGCATTGAATGCTCACACCGATCTCACCCTCCTTCCTCCTTCTCTCCTCCCTCCTCCATCCTTTTAATGGTGAGATCGGTGTGAGCATTCAATGCTTACGAGCACCGTAGCCTACTCCATGATACTGATCTTATCTTTGAGAATCTGGGGAGCCTATTTTTTCTTGATTTCACCTTGTCTAAAGTGGATAATGTAACAAAAATCATAGAATACAATTATACAATCCGCATCCAATAAGGGCAGGCTAAAATTTGAAACTTGCTAAACACTTTTAGCCCAAGTTGTTAGACTTTAAGAATTTTAATCACTCAAGGCGGGTTCCAGCACTATTCAAGTGGCGATATTTCTGAATCTTGAAGGGAAAAAGGAAGGATAAATATCTTGATTGTGTTAAAGAAAATGATTACTTTTCAAACTTCCAACCCAACAGTTGGTTCCAATTTGCTAACCTTACTGATAAAAAAAATCTTACATGTATACATTGCATCAACGCATTATAAAAATGTTTGAAATTCCGTGATTCATTGCAATTTGTCAAACTTCTACACAAGCCAATATTTAATCTCTCTAGAGTTAGTCTGAGTTGATAAATATCGTTTCATAGGTTTGAGTCTCGTTTTCAACAATCTCTCTTGGTGAGAGATTCATGAAAATAAAAATAAAGAGCTAAAATGTCATCTGTAAGCTTTCAAAGAGAATTGTAGTATGTCTGACCCTAAAATGAAATAGCATCTCCCTCCCTCTAAATTTTTTGTAACCGAAAAAAAACATTTAATTTATTCAAGGTTTTTTTCTTCTTGACAAACTATAAAAACATTATACAAAATTCATCCAAATTAAGAGATGAGAATTCAAACTTAGAGCGCATTGCTTTAAACAAAATTCAAACTTATGGAGTATATTGCTGTAGTCAATGTGAGTCCCATCGACATAATCTCGAATGAGTTTTGAGTCAAACAAAATGCTATTGTATTGCACAAAGTTTCTACACATACAAGCTTAGAGAAAGATAATTTGAAGAGAACTTAGTCAATATTATTATAAAAATTAATAGAGAAACAGCTACATTTATAGCTAATAAGAAAACTCCACTTCGACAAAATCATAGCCCCCATTTACAGACCAAGAAAACCCAACACCACAGCTCCTTTGCTTTACATTAACACATAAATTATTCCTTAAACACCATCTAATTAAAACAGTCAAATAAAACTACACCCCTCTCTGGCTCTCTTCTCTAGTTTTAATCAAATGCCCGAACACGAACACGAACACGAACACGATCAGTAGTGAAACATCTCTGCCGAGGCCATGATAGGCTGATTAAGATATGACAGATTCAAAGGGTTGAAGAAGCTGTCATTAGGCTCATTGAAGCAGCTTGAATCTGCAGCAGCTGCATGGAGCCCACCATTGTTTGCATTCAAGAAACTGACAATCTCATTGAGGGACTGCAATCTGTTGCTGAGCTCATCAGCCTGGGCTCTGAGAACAGAGTTCTCTGCCTCAATGTTCATGTAATGCTGGTTTGTGATGTTGAGGCTGGAGATGATCTGATGGTTCTCCTTCTTCAGCTGGTTGGTCTGGCCCGTCAGATCATCCAAGTGCTTCTGCTTCCTCATCCGAGACCGCCTTGCCGATTCGCGGTTCGAAATCATTCTCTTCCTCTTTCTCTGGTCCATCAGAGCCATCAAGTCCTCCTCAGAGCCTGAGTTTTGATGCAGCAGGGAAGAGGAGCCTGAAGATGTTCCAGTGGAGGAAGCCATTGATAAAAACCACAGAAAATTTTGCAGATTGTCACAGAAATTAACTCAGAGAGAGATTATTGCAGGACCCAGAAACAAAATAAACTCAAAAATTGCAGAATATAGTAGAAATATTAATATTAATTAATATAATAATAATAATTATTATTGTAGGTTTTGATGGGAGGTGAAATCATGAAACGTAATAAAGCCAGTAAAGGAAGACGACAGAGAAGGATTGAACTAAATGGGTCCTGCGCCTGTAAGTGGAATTTATCATGCACTCCGAAAGAAGGGTTTCACTCAGAACTGGAGTCATCAATCTCAAACATTAAGAACACGATGTTAAGCATTTAAGATAAAGCTTCTAAAAAACACCCAAAAATTAAAGAACAAGAATTTGGGTATTTTTGAAACAATCTCAGAAGCTGCAGGGAAGCATAAAGTATGAAACTTTATGAGAATTTGGGTATTTTTGGAGATAGGTCTGTGGATTTTGAACCCAAAAGCGCAAATTTAATAGCAAAATGGGAGGAAAACCAGGAGAGGTCAGAACCCAGATGGATCAAATGGGTTGCAGACTCGAGAAACCCAGGAGTAGGGAAGATGAAGAAAAAGGAGGAAGAGAGAAGAGGGAATAGAGGGGTTTGGGGAAGGAATTTATAGAGAAAAAGGAACCAAATAGTTGATGAAAAAAGGTGAATAAAAAAAAGAAATTGGAAAAGGAAATATTAAAAGGACTTTGGAATCTGATATAAATTTTTTTTTGAGAAAGGAGTCTGATATAATATTACAAGGGACGGGACATGTGAGGTGGTGAGGAAAAAGAAGACTTCATCACTCCACAACCGTCCAGATCCAGCTGGGAATCAACAATCTCATGTTTTTTATAGTGAACATTTTTTAACTGAAAGGAACTGCTCACTCACTCCCGTTCGTCAAATAAATGAAGGGATGCGATATTTTAGGGTGGCATTGAGTTAGATTAGTTGGTTTTCAGATTGTGTATTTATTTTTTATACTTTAAATTTTGGGACCCTTAAATTTTATGTAATTTGGAGATTTTTATCTTTTTTAAGCAAATGTAATGTGATAATGTATTATAACTAGAGTGAATTACGAACTCGGTTTACAAACAAAACTGAAATTGTGATACACATAAAATTAGAAGAATGTTAACCATATTCTCTTTTGTACCTCCTCTTTTTACTTGTTTTTTTGTTTTTAAGATCTTACAATATTACTTTATGGTTGAAATCATTTATTTTGTAGATTACTCTATAGAGATGAACTTTGTAAAAAATAAACTAAATCAGAAATGGTTTAATCATTTGATTAACGTGTCATGATTTTATTGTTTAATTGAAAAACATAATTTATTTAGCTATTATTGAGTAACAACTTAGATGACTAAATGCATTCGAATTTAGCTTTTTTTTGTTTGTTAGAATGAGATTTACATAAACAATTCGGATCATAAAGTGATACTGTAGGATCTTAAAAAACTGATAAACACACTTTTTCTCCCGGTCTAAACTTCATATTTAAAGCGGGAGTGAACTTATCTAAAAAGAGCAGATGTGAATGTAAAGATATTTTGATACATGGGCGTGGAAGTTGGAACACCGTGTCGGTAACAAAGTCGTGTAGTCGTGGCACTGTACAGACTGCTTGCTAGGTTCATCTCCTCCAACATGATGTAAAACAGTACTATTGTTGGGGTAAAATATTCCAATAATCACAAAAATGTGATATGTGATCGAATTCGACGAACATTTGAGGGTTATAGAGGCCAAATATGAAAACAATGCCCTATCGAGAGGGCTATTTCATCTCACATCTGTCATTTATTCGATATGTAAGACTTAACATGTAACTCACTTGAGTGAACTCATGGATTATATCATAAATTTGACAAAGTTAACTTTACTAAATTGATTTTCAAACAATATTATAATTTTTTTCATTTCTTTAAGAATTTTCAAGTCTAGTAAATTACGTGCGTGATTTTCGTTTGAAAAAAGAAATCATGTAGGTTATTTTGAACGTTAAAGAAAAGTGGATCTCACACAAATTAACGATTAGAAATTGCACAAGCACGTTGATAACTGACCATAGCACAACTATTTTCTTCGAATCTAAGTTCATTAAATTTTTTTTTTTGGGTTCAATTTTGTCAGTTTGATGAATTTCTAAATAAATTGGTCATTTTAGTGATTCAAGTGCATTACATGAGAATGATTTATATGAAAAATGTCACCGCTATCTTGGCATTTCGATTTAATAATATAATATCATGTGTAAATTTCTCTCACTATGACATTATGTTACTAAAACGAAATGTCACATGGTATTAAACTCGTTTCATACAAGTTCTTGCATTAAAGTGAGTAAAGCGATAGCATTAAATAGTTAGTGTTAGGGCCCAAAAAATTCACGCAAAGCCCAAAAAGATTGAAGGCCCCAATGTTCTATATGGTCATACGGTTTTATTGTAACATCCCGTTCAAAATTTAAATTATTTTATTCCCGAAAGTGGGAAATGACGTTGTTACCCCTGGGTTGACTTTTTGGTTGACTTTTGCGTCGTAACTCGTACGACGTATCCACTTGTATTTCCTTGTCATGCTCGTCGATACGAACGCGTAGACGCGAGCGGGACATCGTTCGGACTCCGAACGAATATTTTTTCGGGCGTTGATTTTCGACGTTTCCGTATTTCGAATTTGGGCCTGTTTTGTTTTGTTGGGCTGGGACCCATTTGTCTACAGACAGTGACCAATCCCAGATTTTCTGGGATATTTGTTGGGTTTGTCCTTTGTGGCTGAGCCCTTCCCTTCTTCTTCTTCCTCTTGTTCTGCCTTTTCTTCCTGCAAACCGTGGCCATTCTTGGCTTTGTTTGGCTTCACCAACCTACACCAAAATTCAACCCAAGCCTGTTCATCCTCGCCTGGAAACTGGCAGCTCGTGGGTGTCCAGAAACCTGGACAAACCCAAGCCCAGGTGAAACCTCTCAAGCCACCCCGTGGCTCTTTCTCGGTGATCTCGACCTCCATGGTCCTCCCTGAGACCACCAAAGCACTTCTGGAAGCCTTGGGAACCCAACCCAAGGTCTGGAAGTCGAATTGGCATCGAGAACAGAGGAACTCATTTTTGGCCGATTCTTCCTCCTCAATTTCAGGCCACTTCTGGCCAGTTTTTGGTCCCCAAAATGGTACAATCTTGTTCTCCTCATCTCTAGCTTCATTTTGGTACTTGAATCGTCCAATTTGGACTTAAAACGAAGAAGTTATGAAGCTTTGAAAAATCCCCAGAAAACCGGCCATTTTTCCAGATTCCGGCGACCGGCGACGGCGGCGCCGGCGACCGGAATTCTGGCAGGGATGACCGGCGCTGACGTCATCGGACCGGGTTGGACCGGCCTTGCTGACGTCAGCAGACCGGTTCAGACCGGACTTGCTGACGTCAGCATTGACCGAACCGGTTGACCGGCTGACCGGCTTGCGTTGACCGGCTCGCGCGTGAGCCGCGCGTGGAGCCGAGCTCCAGAACTTCAAGCCGCGCGTGAGGGCGCGTGGGAGGTCCAAATTGAATTCTGTTTTCACGGGTCGACTCGTGACGACGTGTACTACCTCGGGGTAGTATGCATTTTAATTTTTGAGGTGTTTTGGACCTCCAATTTGCAAAAGCAAGGGATAGGTGTAATTAATTCGTTAATTCGTTACCTTTTTGAGTTAATCATTGTACCGGTGATTTCTCATATAGGTGGGGCCTATTCAGAGGACTACCGGGGCTAACCAGGGCGGGGTACTTCGACCCGGCTACCTAAAGGTGAGTGAGTGGGTCTTTGTTTGATAAATGTATATATATACGTATGGTTTTTCAACGCTTTCTTTAACTGTTAGCGTAATTCATACCATATACGTTTGTTGGAGGTAGAACATTCGTATTATATTGCCATGCATGTTTTATACTGTTGCTCATCAGTAGATGTATACACCCCAGGTATTAGTACTCAGTCTTGTGGCCAGGACTAGCCTTGACGTTTGGAGTAGTCACTACCAGTACCGCTACGCAGCTTTGGATCCATTGTAGGTACTAGCCTGTCTTAGGTTGCACTAGGCAACTCGGACTTGTGTGACGCACTTTGTGCACCAGCGCTTAGCGTTAGACTCGCGTCATTGTAGTACTTAGCATAATTCTTCATACCTAGCTTGTTCATTGTGGGATTTAGCCCCTTGGGCATGTGTGTTTACATATGGGTGAGCAAATCAGTAAAGTATTAGCGGGGAGTACCCGCATGTTTTCACGACAGTATTTTGAGGTTCATGCCTACGGGTATGACGTATTTTCTCAATTATACTTGTTTTCAAACGAGGGGTTACTAGACTTTTGAAAACAACGGTTTTATCAAACTTTGCTTTTTGACCCACTCACCGTTTTATGTTTTGCGCCCCTCCAGGTTAGTTGGCTGGGAGCTTGTGACGTCGATGGCGCGGTGGTATGACAATGTAGGGATTTTCTACGTTTGTAGTAACTTTGTATCCCTTACTCTACTCGCAATGTATTCTTTTAATTCTTCCGCCCGCACTTTCCGTGCACTCTGACTACTGTTTAATTCAATATTCTATCATTTATTCTTAAACTTTTCTAAATGGCTTTCGTCACCTAACGCGTGTCGGCCAGCACTTCCCGACACTTGGCGTGTTCGGGATCGGGATGTGTCATTTATGCTAATCCCAATTTTATTATACATATTTATCTAAAAGATTAATAATAAGCAAGCTTTTACGTAAGTTTAATTAATTCTCACACCATGCCAAGCACATTCTTTTAAACTCAACACCTACCAAGCTCACATGGACCCAAGACATGTGGTTTCACGGGGCTTGCTTGAGGGGTTGAGGTGTGGAAGGTTACGAAGGTCCACAAGGCCTATGAAAACTCTTTGATAATAGAGACTTTGGTCTACTTGGGAGCACCAAAATCCAGGCCTATTGCTTGAAGTAGTCCTACGCTGGATAAGCAAATGAGATAATTTCCAACACCCTATTTTAGACGTGCACTACTGTACAACAACCTATACACCCAAGACATATATATTCTCCTTTCCTGCACCAAGACATATGTTTTACGTGAACCTATTCTTGCACCAAGCTATTTCACCCATTTCCTGCACCAAGACATATGATTCCTGTGAACCTATTCCTATACCAAGTTATCTCACCCTTTTCCTGCACCAAGACATGTTTCCCGTGAAAACTACTCATGCTGCAACCCATCTCGCCCTTTTATCCATAGGACGCTAAGAAGATTTCATTCCACCCTTTTAGCCGTTGGAAATAAGCTATTTTCAGTGCCTCCTATTATCCATAGGAAATAAGAAGGTTCCAATACATCCATTTACCCGCTGGAAACAAGTAGTTTCCGGCACATCATTTTACCCAACAGAAATAATAGAAAGTTTTCAACCTCTATAAAAGCAAACCAATATCAGATGAAGGGGGGAACGCTCAGCTGCAAGCAAAAGAGGAAAACCCTTCCTCCCAGCTCCTGGAAATCTCTCTTTAAGCTACTGCAAGCTTCCTGCACCAGCCACAAGCTTAGCCTCAAGCTTCCCACTTTCCTGCTTCCAATTGTTTCCTTTCCATCTACTGTAAAAGCACAAAATCCATAAGCCAAGCCTTAAGTTCCTCATTTTCCTACACATGAACCCAACAACCATGACTAACTCATTCACCACCAAAATCTCTTAGAAACCTTTACACTAAACTTAAGCCTAATTAACACCAAATATCATCTCATTTGCTAAACTTGTGGATCTTTAGCTCCCACACTTCAAGCTCTCATGCCAAGCCTTTTTCAACAATAACTCGTCACTTCAAGAGCCACCGAAAGAACTTCGATAACCGAGGGAAGCACTTCAACAGCCTCCAGAAGAAAAACTTTGACAAATGCGGAAAGCACTTCAACAGCCCCCGGAAGAAGAACTTTGACAACCGCAGAAAACACTTCAACATCCCCCTGGAAGAAGAACTTTGACAACAGCAGAAAGCACTTCAATAGCCCCGAAAGAAGAACTTTGACAACTGCTGAAAGCACTTCAACAGCCCCTGGAAGAAGAACTTTGACAACTGCGGAAAGCACTTCAACAGCCCCAGGAAGAATAACTTTGACAACCGCATGAAGCATTTCAAAAGCCACCGGAAGAACTTTAATAGCCGAGGAAAGCACTTCAAAGCCGTTGGAAATACTTTATCATCACTAGAAGCATTCAACGTAATATCAAATCAAGCACTTAGGAGCTACCGGAAGAACAACAAAGTATTCCCTAGAACTCGCTTCTCCTTCGGGATGCTTTGGGCCTAGTTCTCACTAACTCAGAAATGGAGCCCAAAGACTTCGTCAACCTATTTACAATACAAACCCAATAAAGCTTTCCAACAAAAAAGACCCCAACAGTTAGTTGTTAGAAGAAAAGGAAATCAATATGGATCGAACACGCATCATAATGCATAAACATAATTACACTTTACTACTGTGGTAAATCGACATCTAAAGGAAAACCGTGGCTTTTAATATTCTGAAAATTAGAACCATGGCATGTTGGAATGGCTGCTTTGTGAACCGTGTCCATACAAATCACTTTACACTGCCCCAAATGTTGCCTATTTTTCACCAATTGTACCTTAAGGATCTTTTGATATTTTTCATAGGGGTGCATTCTGCTCACGAGTCCCGTTAAGGTTCTTTTTGATATTTTTCATGGGTGCATTTTGCTCACGAGTCGCAGTCTCAAGTGATGGTAATATTCATCATTTTATTTATTATTATTAGATAAATTTAAATTTTAAAATTTGTGTCTATTAATTATACAAATTTTAAAATTTAAACTAATTTAATTATGATAAATAAAGGGGTGAGCATCGCCTTATGTTTACATTAATTATATAAACTACTTTTATAATTTTATTATTATATTATATAAAATTCTGGTTCTTATTATTTATTATATTGTATAAATATCTTAAATCACATTTATTATTATACACAATAAAATTGTGGTAATTTTATTGTGTGCACTAAAACTACCAAACCAAGCTATATTGTTTGGAAAAAAAAACCTACCAAGCTATATTCTTTGATGTCTGACACGATTCACTTTGGAAATTAGCAAAATCTAGGGATATATGGTAGGTGTGACCTAGTTTTTATTTTTTATTTATTTAAGAAAAAATGTAACCTCACATTTTATATTTTTATTTTTGAGATGAGTTGCTGAGTTAGGTGTAAGTTCAAAAATTCTTGGGTGCTCCGGAGTACGAAGTACTCCGAATTTTTTAACCGTTGGATTTTAACAGTTGGATCTTAATTTTTATATTTTTAAACAAAAATTTAACGGTTAAAAAATTCGAAATACCCCGTACTCCGGAATATGCAAGAAAGACTCGGCGTAAGTTAATAACTTTACTTTTGGAGCTTGGGGCCAGACTCCAGAGGAATTGAAGGGTGGTCTTGTCTTGCAAGATTTTGGACAGTTCGGTTCCTTTTGTCAAAGATTTTGCACGATAGTGGACTGTATGGCAGTCATAGCCACCATACAGTGTAGACCTCTCGTTTCCATTGTGCTGCAACTTCAAGTGCAACTTTCTCTTTTGGTCTGAACTTCAACTGCAACTTGTTTCATGCTTTAAGGCATGTTGACCTACTTGAAATCGGAATATGAATAAATTGAAATGGGCAGGAATTGGGTTATGAAAAAATCGGAGTGTGCATGAAATTGAAAGAGACACTCTTATTAAAATGTTTATTAATTGTCAAAAATCATCGAAATTGAATAAAATTAAAACTCAATAAAGCGTTTACTAATTATCAAGAATTGGAATACAAACTTCTATGGTTAACTGAAGAAGCCTTGCATAGAATAAATTTTACTTTTCATGGTTAAAAAACTTTTCATCATTAAAAAAAAAAGTGAGGGTAGTTTTGATGTAAAAAGTTTTCATCATTTTCTCCTCTTCAATCTCCTCGAGTAACTCTACCCGTTCTGACATGAGGGTAGGGGGAGATTGTCATAGCAGTTATTATTCACAATTAAATAAGTTTTCTTTTAAATGCATAATTAGATGAAATACAACCATGGAAGTTGTCGAATTATTGCCAACTAATACTACAATCTAGTGGTATTCATCTTCACTTGTAAGTAAGAGATATCAGGTTCGACACATATGGATGGCGATAGCATTTTATATTTGAGTTGAGTTCAATATCTAATTAGTGGCTGGCCTAGTGTGTGGCCTAACTGTCACGTCCTAACATAGCAAAAATTCTTTTTCATTTTATTTTATTTATTTTTATCCCAACTTTATTATAGACGTTCCTAATTCTATAATTGTGATGTGATTCACGCCTTAGCTTGAAAAAAAAGAAAAAGAAAAATGAATTTTCCTCGGGTCGAGGCATGCCACTAACCCAATCCCCTTCCTTTTACAGTAGAATATTGTTGTATAAAAAAAGATTGTTTAAATAGTCTTAGAGAACCCTAGAAGTGAAAGGAAAATAAAATAGAAAATTACAAAATTTGAAAAGTACCCTTAAAACTTAAAACCTATCTTTGACCTACTAAACGTCGAAAAAACGCCAAAAATCACCTTTAGCAGCGACGAAGCTATGATTTAGAATCACCTTGTCCCATTTCGAAAAATTGGGACCGTTCAATCTTGGGACAGTTGGACATGCCCAAATCGAGTCATGTGTCATAGTCGTTGCAAGGTCTAAAAATTGAAAAGTTAGTGGTGTCCACTGCAGCCGACGCTGTGTTACAGACGACAAATGTCACTGCTCGCCTATTTGAGGCTTAATTCCTCAAGTAAAGAGGTCCATCCCCCTCGATTTGTGTACAAACTGCCACATATGAGGCTTCTAGAGAATTTTCTATATTCTTCCATTATGTCTAGATTCGTTGTATGTTCTAGATTTTTTTTTTTTAAGTACTATTATTAAGGTGAAGGGGAGTTTTGAACCCATGACGCATAGGTGGAAGCCCAACACCCTATCTCCTAGGATTTGGACTACATGCTATATCATTCCCTTGTAATATGCTAGATCGTTAGATTGTTCTGATCGTAGCCATCCATCTAGGGAGCGATGGGGCTAGAAATTGTATACAAGGGGGAGAATTTTAATACGAGGGAAGTGCTATTCGCCTCACAACTTGCCTCCTTAGCAGTAGCAGTTTTGTCTCAACATGCCTTCCTCCAATTTTGATTTAGGTGATTTCTCCTTCTCCATCCTCAAGACCCTTGCCTCCACTGCTCCAACTAGATCATTCGACTTTTCCCCGTTGTTCCTTGATTCTTTGCGAGCACCTTCACGACCACCACGGTCTATAGTCATGAGGGTCGTGTCCACCTCTTGGTTGACCCTGTTGTCAGCCATATCCCTAGAACTTGTTCAGGCACTGATGTCAACTGTCACAGGATGAGTTTATGAGGCTCCAACACCTGTGCGGCCTTAGACTTGATCGCCCTTTGAATAAGCTAAGTTCAACTCTGACACCTACAAAATGAATTTAAAGCTAGTGAACACAAGAACTATGCAAGAACACGATATGAACATGAAGAATACCGAAAGGAATTTGGGAAAAATAATATTATATTGCTTACTAGAGAATTATACAACTCTTAGATGGTTTAGCACAAATGAGGCATCCCCCTTATATACAATTTCTAGCCCCATCACTCCCTACATGGATGACTAAGATCGTGGCAATTCGTACACAAATCGAGTAATCAACGAGAGGGCTTTGTTGGTATGAGTCTCTCTACTTGAGGATTTAAGCCTCAAGTTTGTGGTGCATGACACTAGCCTAAAAAACTTAAAAACTATCGATGACGTCAGCTCTTTTCAGGCAGATCTTCAGGCTAGGATTGCTCCGGCTAGACATGGTCCACCTCTTGCCTTGGCAAGAATGGATTGGTGGAGTGGTATTTTTTTTTCTAAATGGGAGATTCCTCCAAAAATTAAAAATCTCATTTTCATTTTCTAGTGGGACCCATGAAATTTTTTATTACTCTTGAGTTAGTAAACAATGGGATAACTGAGATTGACTCTCATTCCTTGTATGTTCCTTTTTTTCTATTAGTAAACATTCTTTTCCAGTATTAGAAAGTAAATAAATAAGCAAAAAGTGAAGAATAAGAAAAATACGTAAATAAGTGAAGAAAAAATCAGAACTCTTAACATTTTGTAATTGAATAATGATTGCTAAAAATATGGGTGCAACTTGGGACGAGTCCATTTGAAACATTTTTTAAATTATTTTTCCCTTTCTTTTTTTATTTCTTTTTTTATTCCCTTCCATCATTCCTTAAGTCCCATAGGTTTGATCCTTTTGCTCATACAAATCAAACTTTTAACACGATTGGACATGTTCAAATTAGGTAAACCAACCCAACCTCAACCCAATTGTTCTACGATTGAGTTGGCTTAAGGTCTTGCCGGCCTGAAAGTAACTTAAATCCAACTTGACTCTTAGATTTCAGCTTCATCTAAACAGTAATGTATAATTATAGAGAGGTATTATTGGCACCCAAAAAAATTAGTCTACACTCCTTATGATGACTATTTAAAATTGCTAAAAACAACTCATTGAATATATCTATTAGAATAACATACACTTTCAAATGTCTAAATTGTCCAAGAAGCATGAAACAAACTAAATTGTCTTGAATTTTATAACGCAAACTATCATCAACCAAACATCCGATCCAATATGTTAGAGTTATCAAAACCGATCCGAATTTTATTGTGTTGGATGAAATTGGTCTGTATGGGCATATTAGATTGGATTTTGAACTAAGTAATCATTTTCAACTCCCTCAGTTTTAATGCGACTAGTGATTAATGTTTAAACTATTAGTAGTACTAGAAGCACTAACTACTAACCAAAACCATTTAGATCCCGGTAGTATTTCATTTCTTTAGTAGAATAATATCGTTAATGGTTTAAATAGTTAATTGTTAAAAAAATGATAAACACACACCCTTTTTTCTCCTTTTACACACCCATGTTTAATCATGTTTGTTGTTTCCATTTGATTTTTTGAATGTGATGACCAAAAATAGAGAAAGATGTAAAGAGGCTAAAATGGTGTGAAAATCATCTCCCTTTCATTTATTCATGTTTGGGCCTAAAATCAACCTCATTTGTTGGCAACGACGACAATAAAGAAATTGACATATCATGTGCCTCATCGTTGGTAACCAAAAGTGGGAATACAAGTTAGTGGCTCTATTAATTGACTTTTTTGAATGAAAATAAAGAAAAATTGTGCGAGATTAGCACTTCGTCAATAATCATGTCGGAGGCACATACTCTTCTCCCGAGGAAAAAAGACCATTGTACCTAGAAACCTGTCGATCCACCCCTTAACCAAATTTTAGTAATAGAAAGAAGAAAAAGAACAGAATACAAGCTAGGGGATACTATACCAATACCGCACAACAAAACAGTTAACGAAACGATATGCAGTGCAAAAATATAGATCTCAAAGATGTTCAAAAATTGCAAACTCCGGGATTGACAACCACCAATAAGCATGTGATGCAAATGTGTGTACAGATAAAACTGATCATATGACAAGGTGCCATAAGCAAAGTTACTCTTCAAATTGAGTTTGATACAGAGGAACCAAATACCCTAGAAAGTAGCAAAATATAAAGCTTACGAGATTATTTAGGGAGAAATCGACAGGGAAAGGCTCAGAGAATATTTTTTTATATTTTGATGAGTGAATAATATCTACTAAGTTTTATAATGTCATGTAAAACGACAGCTCCCATATACAACCAAGTTCAAATATCCTTACCTATAGTTTAGACTTTGAATATCCCTTCAACTGAAAAAAAGAAAAGAAAAAGGAATATCGATCCCCATCGAATAAAAACAGAATTTATAACAACATATGACATATTGCTTTATTTGATATGTATGTTGTAATCTTATTTCTTAGACACATGTCTGATCTGATACGTCGGTTGGTAGGTTTTATGGATAACTGAACATAAATTTTTCTCAGACAAGTCGAAGTTTGAATGAATTAATTAAGTCATGCATTACTCTATTTAATAGTGTTTTTAAAAGAAAAATAGACTGTTTCTTATAAAGGTGACGTGATGGGCAACAACATAAGGCGTGTTTCAAAGTTATTGATCGATACGATTAAGATCCATATCATTACTGTTGCTTTTTGTAAGCTTAAACTTGGTTATGTGGACTTTTAAACAGTGCGAGTGCGGGATTGTGTCTTCTAAACTTGATGGGGGTTAACATTTCCCTTCAAGCACGAGGCGTGCTGCTACAATAGAACGTGGCTCACAAGTGTTGATGATTAACCTAGTAGTTTAATCTCAATTCGTCCTTATCATTTCCTGCACGTAACTAACAAGAGAATTTGAATGTACGCAAATCGGGATATTAGAGTGACGATATCTCAATTTTATTATATAACATAGCATGATCAGTTTGGCCTGTTTGGAATACCAATCACACTAGTAAAACTAAAATATTAGCACG
Source organism: Gillenia trifoliata (assembly GCA_018257905.1). NCBI lineage: Eukaryota > Viridiplantae > Streptophyta > Magnoliopsida > Rosales > Rosaceae > Gillenia > Gillenia trifoliata. The sequence goes on along the minus strand of CM031080.1, from coordinate 18,814,327 downwards.
GCAACGGTAGAGATGGGGATAATATTTCCATTCCTACCTAAATTAAGCCAAACCTTGCATGGAATAGCAAAGGTACGTGAAAATTGCCATCCCTAACAAAGTCATGCTTTCCAATGAGCGGCATAGTAAAAATTTAAAGTGCTTCTTGGCGATAATTTAGGGGAATAGTATATATTTACTTCAAATTACCAACAAAATTTTAAGCGTTGTATTTTTAAGATCTCAATACTATATATTTACTTCAAATTACCAACAAAATTTAAGTGTTGTATTTTTAACGAGTCTTTATATTTAACATTTGTGCATTTACGCGCATTTAAAATAATCTAAACTTTTGAATTAATCTAATGGTTATTAAGTAGTCCACATCAACATAATGGTACTCATACTGTTGCACTTTATCTTTATCCATCTATCTCCCCTACCTCCCCTAGCCGTGTTTGCCCCTTCCTGAAAAATCATATAAATATTTCTAGTGTTGTGTGGTTTATGGGACGATATGCAGCTAGTATAATGTAATCATACATTCATGACTACTTTAGTATAGTTTTGTTCTTGATTAATCTGGAAAAATTATTTTTGAATAATATCTTTATGAACTAACTTCTTTGATTAAAATGGGGGTATATATTGTCTGACTGATTTCATCAATTATATTCCAATTCCTTTGGGGCATATATTAATTTGTTTGATTGTCTAATCGGGAATAAAATGCTAATTCATTGTTTAGTAAGTATATAGTGCTTAGAACCTATGAATATTTAACCATGCATACAGTACAAATTCAATTCTTCTCCACTTTTCCAGGTCAAATTTCAGTGGTACGTATCATTGAATGGTACCTACTGTTAAATGGTTAAGATTTATTTGGGACTTACTGCAAATTAATCTGAACCATTCAATAGCCATACTATTGAATGGTACATACAATTGAAGACTTTTCCCCACTGTTCCTGTGGTTTATGATTACTGGTGATAATTCAAAGCCAAACAACTACTTTAAGATTTACAGTACATTTCTTAATAGAAGTTGAATGAATATACTATAATATCGGTGATCACAACTTTTAATTTTAGTATTCGAGGTAGGGTTTTCATCTACGACTTATAAAAATATTTTGACCTAGCTAGTCTGGGTTTGGTTATTCTGAACTCCCCTTCCCTCTTATTTTGTTTTGGATCAAAAGGTTTAGCCGTCACACCAGCAACACATACGTTTTTCTTCCTTTAAATAAAGCATAAATTCTCATCTTTAAAAATTTAGGACTTGTTCGTTCAATTTTTCTTCAATAGTCCGAACTACTTAATATCACATAAAATGAGCAGTCATAATTAAGTTGGGAAAATACTTTTTTTTTTACTTACTAATGTAATGGATAAAAAATCAAACCATTAACATATGCGTGAATAATTGACGCTAACAAAAATTGATTAGGCAATGGTCGTGGCTTTCTCAACAATAGTCGCGCATAGTATCGTCAACAATAGTCTCGCATAGTATGGTCAACAAAAATTAAAACTTTGTTTCCTGATCTGGTACAATGTATTAATGTGCTTTTGATGGCCTCTCAAAGACTCAAGACTGCAACTTGGCTTAGTGGTGAGTGCCTTCATTGTGAAGAAAAAGAAAGAGTGGGATGTGGGAACAAAATTTGAAAGCGATTGAAAGTGCAAGGTTATTTTGTTGTCCATAGTATGTTGGGCATACCAAAATAACCAATTCAGTTGGCACGTGATTGATTCAATTGCACTGTCTAGACAAATGAACTTCATTTTCTTCTGTTTTCTTGGGCAGAGCAGAAACGGAGTGAACTTCCATTTTGTTCTGTTTTCTTTGCATCCCAGTCCGTGCCAATGATTTTTTTGGTTAGACCTGAACACCGTTTTGTGATATCATCAATTTACTCAGATTATACTTGTAACAATTCAGCTCTTTTGAAGACTTAGTGTATTTTGTCAAATTATTTAGGTGAAATTACAGATTTTACATTTCAAACTATACACCATCAGTAAAGTTAAATTGTTAGCTTGTTTAAAGCAATTGTTAGTTATAAATTGAGTTAAGCCAAGATCTTTGAACTTCATGGTTTCACATTCATTAGATGCGGAAAAACAATAAACAACCAAGCGTACCTTCATCCATGATGCCATACGTGATGAGATCCCAATCTGTTTTAGCTGCCGGTGGAGGAAGACGTTGTTCTCTCTCTTGCCTCAGTTTGCATGTAAAAAAAACCCTAATCGCGTTTTCTGTCAATGTACAGATAAGATGAGCGTGTACACTATATTAGGCAGAGAGAGGACCCGTTTCCTTTTGATAGAAAACTAAGATAGAAAACTAATCTCTTAATTTGATAGAAAACTAAGTAATCATTTTCAACTCCCTCAATTTTAATGTGACTAGTGATTAATGTTTAATGTTACACCCCGTACCGGGAAATAATACTATTTTATTCCCGGAGGTTCAAAATGACGATTTTGCCCTTGGTTGACCTTTCGGTTGACTTTTGCGTCGTAACTCGTACGACGCTTCCACTTGTATTTTTCTCGACGTGTTCGTCGATACGGGCTCGTAGGCGCGAGCGGGACGTCATTCGGAATTCGAATGAGCGTTCTACGGACGTTAATCTATTTGTGTTTTAACTTGGGCCTTGAACCCAGTAACCTGGTGGGCCCAGCCCATTTGGTCCCTAACCTTCTTCCTCTCCCCGTGTCCTGTCTCTCTGTCACTCTCCTCTTTTCCCTGCAAATTTCTTAAGCCACCCACCTCTCTCTTATCGAGAACAAACCATGGTGGCCAGCCACCATTCCTACACAAACCTTCATCACTGCCACTCTCAGATCACCGTGGATGAACCCAGCTGCGACCTGCAAACCCAGCAACCCCAAATTTCCAGAATTTTTTCGTTAACGAGGTCTCGACCCCTTCCCGGCGAGTTTTCGTCGAATCCTACCCCGATCACCCTCAGATTAAACACCACTCTCTTCCTTGAGGTCCCAGGAGCTTTAATCTGGACCTGCATGCACGAAATCGATCGAGGAACAAGGTTCTGGAAACCAGCCTTTTAGACCTGAGGCCTTTCCTTCGAATTCAGGCCAACTCCGACCAGTTTTGGGCCTCCAAATAGGTAGAATCTCATTCCTCTCACTCCCAGCTTCAATTTGACACTTGAATCATGAAATTTGGTTAAGATTTGAAGCTTTTACATCGATTTGCAGGATTCCGGCCAAAATCCCAGTGTCCGGCGAAACTCTGGCCGGCAGACGGCGGCCGGCGGCGGCGACACGACGGCCGGAAAATGCAGAGGTCACCGGTGAGCTGACGTCAGCCGACCCGGCCCTGACGTCAACAAACCGGTGATGACGTCATCAATCCGGCCCAAACCCGGTTTGGACCGGAATATTCCAAAGGTATATTTCGTCCGTTAAACTTAACGGCGTTAACGGAATATTCTAACGCCGTAAGAATATTCCGTTAACTCTGACGGCACAGTAACGGCGTCAGTCACCGGCGCGTGGCCACGCGTGGTGGACTTCCACCGGCGCGTGGCGGCGCGTGGAGGCGCGTGTGACCTCAAAGCCGCGCGTGGCGGCGCGTGAGGCCAAACGGCAGCGTGTGGCGGCGCGAGCGACGGCGGCCCACGGCGGCGGTTTTGGGGTTTCCGACCCCGAAACTCCGTTTTCGGATTTCCGAACGCCGTTTTCTTCGTAATTTCGAGTAGTTTACTAATTTGTGGGTTTTAAAATTAGGTTTTGACAACCCGTGGCGTTCGGAGGACATACGTTTGGACTTCCCGGCTTCGGTATTTGTGAGTGGGCCCCTTCCTTACTCAAATTAAATGTTTTATATGTTTTAAACATGAACTTGGGTTTTGACTATGCTTTTAAGATGTTTATTACTATACTTTGTTAGCAAACCTTAATTTATGCCTACACTATTGTTATGACTTAAGGTTAGTATTCTTCTTGTATGTTGGTAGACCTTGTATTTCATGGCAATTACTTGGTTTACTAGATCGTATCGGTATTTCGTTAGGCTATGGAAATTAGTGGGCCTTGGCCTACATTTCCATTTGGGAGTTACACCATTAAATTGGTAATTTCCGTATTATTTTTGTACGCGTATTGCTTGTATCGAACCAGCCCTATTTTAGGGGGGTTTTAGGGAATTAATTGATTTTGTGCTTATTTGTGATTATGGGTTTTATACCTATCTGACGGCCTTGGGCCGTATTAGGGTGAACCTTGAAAATGGTAATTTTCTACCGTATTTTGGACTCACCTAGTTTACCATTAAGTTGGTATTTCTATACCTTGGTACCCATGTGGCGTATTCTTGGTATTTCACGTATTGTAGTTATACGATTAGTATTCCGGGTACGGCACTCGAGAATACTTTATATATTGACTGTTTTAAGGTTATCCCAAAAAGGGAAATTACCTCACTTTGTTTTATTTAAAGATACTCCGTGGCATGTTTTTGCACGCTCAACCTAGGAGGCTTACACGGTGTTGATTGTACTGTCCCGGGCCAGGACCAGCCTTCACGTGATTGTTCACATGCACCGATACGCTCACTATGGATCCATAGTAGGTGCCAGCTTGTTCTAGGTCGCATGGGCGACTCGAACTCGTGTGATGCGCTTATGCGCCAGCTTCACGTGATCGTAGTTCATGAGCGTACCATTATTTATACACCCAGCCTATTCATAACAAAATATATCTGTATGAACTCGTGTGTTTGCCCTGCCTAAACGAGCGTTTATCTTATAGTTGGATTGTGACTTATCTCTGATTTTCACTGATGCCACGGATATTTCTATTTGATTTACTGGTTTTTCCGTATAATCTTATTTTACGAACTTTTGGATAAAGTATTTTATGCCGAACGGTGGCTTTCTGCACGTTTCGGACGGTAAGTACATTTCCGTACTTACCTTGATTTTCTACCTACTATTATAGTACGTTTTCAAGAACAGTTTTCCGAAATTTCGTACTTGTTTTACGGCGAGGGGTTACTATTTTCTAAAAGGAAAGGTTTTCACAAAATAACTATCTATGGCCCACTCACCCTTCTGTTTTGCGCCCCTCCAGGATTAGCGGCTTGGAGTCGTTGACGTCGAGACCCGGTGGTATGAAGATGTTTAGAATTCTCTTTATTTGTAATTTTTCAGTATTTCGTATTCGTACGATAATTGTTATCTATTTGTTATTTCTTTATTTCGTGTAAATTTTGTATATCCTACTCTTTAACTCATTCAAATATCCTTTATTTCCTCATTTTGGCTTTCATCACCCTACGTGGTGTTGGCCAGCACATCCGACTTTTGGGTGTCCACGTGTACATCTGGGTCGGGATGTGTCATTTAAACTATTAGTAGTACTAGAAGCACTAACTACCACCCATCACAGTAATAAGATAGAAAACTAATATCTTAATTTGACCAATAGGATTGTTACCAAATAATAATATTCGTTAAACACTACGTATCACATGAACCGTGTCACGTGGACCACCTTAGAATATTAAAATATTCTTATATTCTCCCATTTGGTCCATAATGACACATATGCCTTTTCTGGTTCAACAAATACAAATCAAGTGCGCAATAAAATTTGAAATAATCCTCATTATCAATTGATCAACATAAATACTGATTCTAAGCAATCTACTAGTGTGAGTCATGACGGTTATACATCAATAAGCAAAACATTCCCTTCCATGTACCACAACACTAGCAAACCACCTAAAACAGTCCGTTAGTGAGAAAATATATGTAGGTCCAATAAAGTCTTTATCAAACATCATTCATCCAATTTCAAAAATGTATACATATAATGGAAAACAGGAAACTCCAGAAACATGTTCAATTATTGAGCTCAGAGTGTCAAATACAAATGTTGTCATTAAACAAATCCTCAAAACAAAATAAAATATGGCAATCATCATGGACTATAACCAAGACCCATTCTGTCAACATGATCATTAAATGCCTTTGGCCTTAGTCCTTTTGTCAATGGATCTGCAATCATAAGCATTGTGCTTATGTGCTCATAGACACTCTTTGTTTTTGAGCCTCCTCCTTAAGAGTAAGGTATTTTATATCCATATGTTTAGCACCATTAGAATACTTGTCATTCTTGGAGAAGAAGACAGCTGCGGCGTTGTCACAAAAAATTCCCAATGGCTTGGCAATGGAGTCAACAACACCAAGCCTTGAAATAAAATTCTGAAGCTACAGTCCATGATTTGTAGCTTCAAAGCATATAATAAATTCAGCTTCTATGGTGGATATAGCAATAACATCTTGCTTTACACTCTTCCAGAAAATCGCTCCTCTAGCTAAGAGGAACAAATAACCAAGAGTTGATCTTTGACTATCAACACATCTAGCAAAATCTGAATCTAAATAACTAATTACTTCCAAGTTGTCAGATTTCCTATATGTGAGCATATAGTCTTTCGTTCCTTGCAAATATTGCATCACTTTCTTTGCAGCTTTCCAGTGATCCCACTGACCTTCAGATATGTATACCGATCAGTGATGTTTGCTTTAAAACCAAAGGAAACAATGATATTATCAAACTTAAGATACCATTGTCGAGAAGCTTATTTAAGTCCATATATTGACTTCTTTAGTTTTATAGACCATGTGTTCCTTTTCCTTTAATGCGAAGCCTTCAGGTTGATCTATGTAGACTTGCCTCTTCCAAACCCCCATTCAAAAAAGCTGTTTTCACATCCATTTGATGTAACTCTAAATCATAATGAGCTGCCAATGTTATAATGATTCTAAATGAATCATTCTTAGAAACTGGTGAGAAGGTCTCTTTGTAATCAATGCCTTCTTTTTGAGTGAAACTTTTGGCCGCCAATCTGACTTTATATCGTTCTATATTGTCATTAGAGTCGTGTTTGGTCTTAAAAACCCACTTACACCCAACCCTCTTACAACCTTCAGGCAATTCAACGAGATCCCAAACTTTATTATGGTCCATTGATTTCAACTCATCATTCATGGCATCAATCAATTTAGTAGAATCAACACATTTAATGGCTTGTGAAAACGAAACCAAGTCTTTATTTAATCTTACATCAATGTCAGACTTTTATAGATATACCACATAATCATCCGAAATAGCACTTTTTCTTTCTTTTTGAAATCGCGTTAATGTTATTCCTTGTGGTTCTTCCACTACATTTTCATTGGTGATAATCTCATTCTGAGGCGATTGGTCATTAATTTGTTGTTCAACATTGTCTAACGGTTCAACATGTGTAGGAATAAGTTGCTTAGAAATTATAGGTGTAAGAATATGCACCCTAACTTCTTTAATGACCACTTCTTTAGGTTTTTTGCTCCCACTGATTTCACCACTTTCAATGAATCTAGCATTATCGGTTTCAATAATTCTCCTACTATGATTAGGACAGTAAAACCTATATCCTTTGGATTTTTCTGGGTAGCCAACAAAGTAACCACTAATCATTCTAAACTCCAACTTCTTTTCATGTGGATTATAAATTCTTATTTCTGCTGGGCAACTCCAAACATACAGGTGCCTTAAACTAGGTTTCCTTCCTGTTCGTAGTTTAAATGGTGTTTTTGGAACCGCCTTACTAGGAACCTGGTTTAATAAATACACAACAGTCCTAAGAGCATACATCCACAAAAATATAGGCAACGATGAATTACTTAACATACTCCTAACCATATCCATAAGAGTACGATTACGCCTTCTAGCAACACCATTTTGCTGCGGCATACCTGACATAATGTATTGGGCACAAATGCCATGCTTTTCAAGGAGAGTTTTGCAAATGAACCAGGGCGTTGTCCTGATTAATCATATTTTCCATAAAATTCACCACCTTTATCCGACTTGACAATTTTCACCTTTTTATCTAATTGTCTTTCAACTTCAGTAATGAACACCTGAAGGGTATTCACTGCTTCAGATTTTTCTTTCAATAGATAAATATAACTGTAACGTGAATAATCGTCTATGAAGGTGATGAAATATTTTTCTCCACCAAAAGTTAGAGCATCAAAAGGTCCACATATGTCTGTCTGAATTATTTCAAGAAGCTCTGAACTTCTTGTGGCTCCTTTCTTGGTGTGTTTGCCCTTAATACAATCCACACACATACCAAGATTAGTAAAATCTAAGTTAGGAAGAACCTCATCCTTTACTAATCTTTCTAACCTTTCTTTGGATATATGACCCAGTCGTTTATGCCACAAGAATGAAGAATTCTCATTATTTGGGCTACGTTTAGTTCCAATGTTATGATGCAAGGTCAAAAGTGTTTCAGCAAAATGATTATTGAGCTTTAAATTATATAACACACCAATTAGAATACCAGAACCAACAAAAGAGGTATTCTTATATAAATTGAAAAATTCATTCCCAAAATTTGTAAAAAATCCATTATGGTCAAGCTTCGAAACTGAAACCAAATTTCTGGAACAATTAGGAACATAAATGTCTGAAATAAATTCAAACAATATCTAGTATCCAAAATTAACCGAAAGGTTCCAATAGCTTCAATTGGAGCTTTGACTCGATTCCCCATGACGATGAAATTTTCGTTTGGACTTAAATTTTGGGTCGTAAGGAATCTTTGCATCGAATTAGAAGTATAAGCAGTATCACTAGAGTCAACCCAACAAGTATTATAAGGAACTTCAACCAAATATGATTCGAAACTTACATAAGCCAAAGACTCACCTTTCTTTTCGAACCATTCTTTACGTTTCTGGCAACTCTCTTTGATAATGCCCAAGCTTCTTACAGAAGCGACATACATCACCTTTCTGTTCCTTTCCATAAACTTGAGTAGCATCGACAGGTCCATTCACCTCGTTGGGTGGTCCTCTTTCCTTGCCTTTTCCAGGCTTTCTTCCAAATTTCCTTTCAGCTCCTTAACTTATCAGATGAACAAAATGTTCACCTTGCTACTTAAGCCTTCATTCCTTTTGAACAAGTTTAGTGGCCAATTCATCAACATTCCACTTGTCCTTAATAGCATTATGGTTGATTTGAAATGGCCCATACTGAGGAGGTAAGGAGTTCAAAATAAATTGAACAAGAAATGAGTCATCCACATTCATCCCAAGAGTCTTTAGCTTTGCTGCTATATTAGTCATTTCAAGAACATGCTCATGCATGCTTCGCATACCATCAAATTTCTTGTAGGTAAGCCAAACCATTAATGTCCTAGCAACATACTTGTTAGCAGTCTTGAAATGAGCCTAAATATTTTTCAAGTATTCCTTACCAGTTTCAGCTTGAGGAAGGCCAGTCTTTATTTTGCTGGCTATAGTCATTCGCATAAACATCATGCTCAATCTATTATATCTCTCCTAGGAATTATAGAGAGATTTTTCCTCAGTGCTGCTTTTATCAATGAAAGCAGCATGTTTATCAGTTCGGAGTGCTAAATCAAGATTCAGAACACCAATGTGAAACTAAACTTGTTCACTTCAATATGAGAAATTTGTTCCATTAAGTGAGGGAATAGATGGAGTAAGTGAATGAAGAGAAACATGCACTGACACTGCAATTGAAAAGTGCTCACAACATTAGTGCTTTGAGTAATAAACACGTGTAAAATCAATAATTGTATTATCATGTTCTCCTTTGGGTAGATACTATAACAATATAAACAACCTTCGATGCATAATACCTTATTGATAATTGTATATCTCTAACTACATAAGTTTCATTATCTTTAGATATCCGAACAAATCAAAATAAAACATACAATTCTCACCACATTCATATCATAAATCATATGAACAACTAATCTACCTTTGGGTGACTCTTAAGAACTTATTATCCACTTAATTTCAACATATGAAAACATACTATAATTTTTTTTATTTTATGCATGACATTCATGAAATCAAAAGTGTTTAGCAAACGGCACAAACTTCAGGAGCATAATATTTAGTTAACATAAAAGTAAAAAAAATGAAGAAACAGAAGCATATTTCGGCTTCAATATAAGGCCCACAATCATGATTCATGAATTTTACATAATATGAAAATTCATACACAGTTCGTCAAAATTTGTACCGTGCAAAATAAGATCTCAGTCATGGATTATGCGATTAGGTTAATTCCAAAATAGTACAACGGAAAAATAATTTATTTTGAAACAAAACCCAATCAAGCCAATTCAATTAGCATTCATCAAAACTGATAATCTGAGGAAATTCATGAGAGTTCTCAATCATGGCTCTGATACCACATATTAGTTATAAATTGAATTAAGCCATAATCTTTGAACTTTATGATTTCACATTCATTAGATGCGGAAACACAATAAACAACCAAGCGTACTTTGATCCATGATGCCAGACGCGATGAGATCCCAATCTGTTTTAGTTGCTGGTGGAGGAAGACGTTGTTCTCTCTCTTGCCTTAGTTTGCGATGAGATCCCTAAAGTTGCCTCTCGAGCTTGTACTAAGGCAGCATACTCTATAGCTGCATTTATTGTTTGAGAACAAGGTGCTTTTCAGTAGGATGATCTCGAGCCACTGTGGCTCTTTAACATCCTCGCCATTGACGTTGATGTATCTATTCATATTTGATCATTAATGAATTTAGTTTATTGTTTGAAAAAAAAAGTATATATCTAACCTAAAAATTAGGTTGAAGAATAAAAAGACTTTGCAAATATATATATATATATATTTATATTCATGACATCTCTTCGTGAAATTTCATTCTTAATGACATTAGTGGAGAAGTCTAAGGATAGATATATAAGGTGCAACTTTAGGGCTTGTTTGGATGTGCTTTTAAAATGACTAGAAACACTTTTAGAGAAAATGTATTTGGGTTCCAAAAGCACTTAAAGTGTTTCCTGCAAGAAGCACCAGTTAGCTTCTTGAAGGAAGCACTTTAAGTGATTTTCCAGGATTCACTTACATTTTTACTAAGAATTAGTTTAAAAAATATTTTCACCAAAAGTGTTTTAAGTCATTTTAAAAGAATATCCAAACGAGTTATTAGTTGAGACTCGAGAGCATTTGTCTTTGCAACCAATGTGAAAGTTGTTATTCTCTTTCTACTTTGGCATTCCTCATAACCAAAAGAATTATTTCAGAGTTATATTTGTTTAAACAAAATTTATTAATAGTTGACAAACTAGAAAAAGATCTCTTGTAAATGGAAGTTATATTAAGAGCATTTTCACCCATTAGAGGAGGGCAAGGGTAAGACAAGGGCAAGAGCAATCACTTGCCCTTCTAAAACAATATTTGCCTTTCTACAACTCCACTGGTTGAGCAAGGGTAAGGGCAATGACTATTCACAAATTTTTTTTTCATTTTTTAAATGCATATTAAAATGAAGTACGACCCTAAAATCTGTTTAAATTATCTTTGTGAACACTATTCACACGAACGTCAAATAAAACATGAAATTGCAAAATTATTTTTATTTTTTAGAAATATGTTTTTCGATTTTTTTTTGTAATTTTAAAAACATTTTAATGGATTTTTTAAAATAAATTTTAAGTCTGAATTAATTCAGGCTGTTGGATACAAATAAATTTAAATCCAACGACCCTTAAGAAGCCATGTGTGTTCCACATGGGAATTTCATATTTGGAATAGTTGTCGACGTTAACCTTGCCCGCTAACGTGAGAAATGACAAAATTTGATAAGGCGCTTAGTTGGGTATGGGCTGACCCACCAGTTGCCTACTTCTTTTAGACCACTGGACATAATTTTTGGTGAAAAAAGGTAAGTTGTTAGCCTTTGTCCTTACATTTTGGCAACGGAAGAAAGTACTTTAATTGGCCATTGCAACTTGTACTTCTTGTAAAAAAAAATAAAAAAATGAAAATGACCTCTAGCTTTCTTTAAATCAATGCAAGTTCATAGGAAAGGGTATGGGGATAAGTGAATTGAGGTTTTTTTCATTATGAGTCATGTAGTAGGTGAGGAGAAAGTCCCTATCCCTTATGGGTAATGTTAGAGATAACAAATTTTTTAAACTAAATTTGTAAACCAAATAATGTGGTAATAAAGTAATACTTCATTTAATGATTTAAAAAAATAAGACCAACTGTCAACTATTACATCATTTAGTTTACAAATTTAGTTTAAAAAATTTACACCTCTTGCTGGTGAATTTAAGTTTCAAAAGTCCAAAAGAAAAGAAAGTATATATGCTACTTGTATGCATTGCAAATAGACTCATCATGTAAAAGAGGGAACAAGTGATGCAATCACCTGCCAATCTTACTTCTGTTTGGATTTTGATTGCATGTCGGTAAAGAAGTGTTCATAAAGGCAATTACTGAGTGGATAATGAAAGCCGGTGGCCAGCCATGCTCTTTGAATGGCTCACACGGATTGGGGAAAAAAAGGTTACCAAAAAGTCTCCCAATTCTTTGGTTTTGTTTAGTGCCACATTTTTATTTTTTATTAATTGAAAATTTAAATTAATTAGAGTTTTTGTTTTCAAATATTCAAATATTATTTAAAAAAGAGCAGTTCAGCAAAACTAAATTACCCAAGAAACAGCTCAAGGAAAGCGAGAACAACCAGAAAAGGTCAAACCGACCGAACAAAGACCTAAGAGGCAACCATAGGAAGTCTCCATTCAAGAAAGACATTCAAATTATGAGAACAAGGTTCGATTTCCAAAGAAATGAGCTTGCTCCTCACATTGCCCATAAGGAGGTTCAATCTCTACATTAATTATTATTATTATTATTTTTTTGTAAATTCAAATTTTATTAAGAGAGGAAAACCAAATATAGAGGAAGAGTTCAAATAAAACTAAAACACTAGCAATTCAAAAGGAACAACAAATAAAAAAACAACACGAGTGGAGAAGAACCCTCAATAGAAGAGAACACGCTAACCTCAAGAAAGAACATTCAATCGAGGAAGTCTCCACTCTATAAAAATATGCAAATTATCTGAGGAAAGTCAATTTGCTTCTAACAGTATCAATGATAGATTTAAGGATCATCATGGGAGGCTTGGACTCATTTTTGAGAATTCTATTATTCCTCTCTTTCCACAAATTGTAAACAACAGCAGCTAGACAAGTCTTCTTTGTTAAGGTAGAGAGGTGGTTTCCACGCCAATGATAAGAAGCCCATCCAATGAGAAAAACGCATCTATGCCATCTAATATCATAAATTTGAGCATAGGATTGAAGTTTACCTTTAGTAGCCATTCAGCGTTTGATAGCTAACCACAAAATGAAGGCCATTCTAGGAATATTCTGTCCAAACCAAACAATCTTATGCCACGGAGCTTGTTATCAAATATCATATCTTTTGCTTGTTATCAAATATTCTAGGAATATTCCGTCCAAACCAAACACTCTGATGCGCAACTACTTTCTCCAATTCCAAGAGCAAGAATTAGGAGTCTTAACTGTTACATCCCGTTCCGGAAAATAATATTATTTTAATCCCGGACGTGTAAATTGACGATTTTGCCCTTGGTTGACTTTTTGGTTGACTTTTGCGTCGTAACTCGTACGACGCTTCCCTTTGTATTTTCTTGTCGTGCTCGTCGTTACGAACGCGTAGACGTGAGCGGGACGTCGTTCGGACTCCGAACGAATATTTTAAGGGCGTTGGTTTTCGACGTTTCCCATATTTTAATTTTGGTCAGTTTTGGGGTAGTTGGGCTGGCGCCCAAATGGCTGCAAGCCCATGTGGGCTTATCCCAAGAAATCTGGAATCCTGTCTGGATTTTGTCTCTGTCTTTGACCCGTCTTCTTCCTCCTTTCTTCTCTACACAGACCAAAACAAAACAAAGTTTTAAAATGTTCATGGCACCCGAGCCTTCCTCTCCCTCTCCCCAAGTTTTCACCAGGCCATTTTCATGGCCAAGCTATCACACGAGCTCGAACTGAACCCAGCAGCCACCAGAAACCGGTGAACCCGAGTTTCTCTCTCCCTCACCAAATTGATCAAGGCACCCCGTGCCTCTCCTTCCTCTCACTGAGCCAACCTTTGGCCAGGTGAGAGCACTGACATCATCATCATCCTCGTCGACCCCAATTACATGGACCTGGACCCAGCAAAACCTGTGAACTTCGAGACCCAGTTTCTGGGAATTTTCCGGCGAGGCTCGATTTCGAGCATCGGCCTTTTCTCAGTGAAACCTTGGCCAAATCACTTCAAGCAAATCACCAATCTCTTCCTTGAGATCCTAGGAAGCTCACTCAGGCCCTGCGTGGCTGTTTTCGAACGTGAATCTGTGATCTGGAAAATCGGCCTTTTTTTACCCGTGGTTTCTCCTTTGAAATTCCAGCCACCTCTTGCCAGTTTTTTGCCCCCAAAATGGTAAAATCTTATTCTCCTCACTTCTAGCTTCATTTTGGTACTTGAATCGTGCAATTTGGCTTTGAAATGAAGAAGTTATGAAGCTTTGAAAATTTCCCAGTTTTCCGGCCAATTTGCCAGATTCCGGCGACGGCGACGGCGGCGACGACTGGAAAAAGGACAGGGGTGAACGGCGCTGACGTCAGCAAACCGGTTCAGACCCGGTTTGACCGGAATATTCTAAGGAATATTCCGTCCGTTAACTTCAACGGCATTAACGGAATATTCTAACACCGTTAGAATATTCCGTTAACTGTAACGGCACAGTAACGGCGTGTGACCGGCGCGTGTGACAGGTGACCAGCCGGCGCGTGGATGGCTTCCAGCCACGCGTGGCGGCGCGTGGAGGCGCCTGTGACCTCACAGCCGCGCGTGGCAGCGCGTGAGGCCAAATGGCAGCGTGTGGCGGCGCGTGCGGCGGCGCACGGCGGCCTACAGCAGCGGTTTTGGGGTTTCCGACCCCGAAACTCCGTTTTCGGGTCTCCGAACACCGTTTTCTTCGTATTTTGGAATACTTTATTAATCTTTGGTGTTCTAAATTAGGTTTTGGCGACCCGTCGCGTTCAGAGGATGTACGTTTGGGCTTTCCGGCTAAGGTTTATGTGAGTGGGCCATTTCCCTATTATATTTAAATGTGTTTTATGTTTGGGAAATTATATTTGGTTTATGCCTACACTATTTTATGGTTTTAGATGGATATTTATCTTATGCTATTGGTAGACCTTGTTATATTATTTTATTACTTGGTTTACTAGCTTGGCTCGGCGTATTTTGTGGGCCTTGTAAATTAGTATACTTTTGCCTATACTTTCAATTGGTATTTATATCGTATTTTGGTGAACTTTGTACTATTTTTATATTAGGATTGCTAGTATCGAACCGGCCCTATTTTAGGGGGTTTTGGGAAAATTATTATTGTATTGCCTACTTGTGAAATTGGGGTTTTTATACCTATTTGGCGGTCCTTGGGCCGTATTTTAGTAAATCTTGGAATTAGTACCCTTGAGGTATAAACTTGGTATTTTACGTATTTTGGTATATATTGGTATTCCGGGTACGCCATCCGTGAATACCTTATTATACGACTATTTTGAGATTTATCTTGTAAAGGAGCTTACCCCACCTGATTTTATTTAGAAATATTCCGTGGTATGTTTTCACACGCTCAACTAGGAATGCTCACACGGTGTCAGTAGTACTGTCCGGGGCCAGAACCAGTTTCACGTGGTTGTTCACACGCACCGATACGCTCGCTTGGATCCATAGCAGGTGCGAGCCTGTTCTAGGTCGCCTTGGCGACTCGAACTCGTTGTGATGCGCGTAGCGCTAGCTTCACGTGATTGTAGTACAGGAGCGTACCCTTATTCATACACCCAGCCTGTTCATGACAGAATACATTTGTATGAACTCGTGTGTCTGCCATACCTAACGAGCGTTTACCTTATAGTTTTGTATTGTGATTTTACCACTGGTTTTCACTGATGCCACGGAGGCTTTTAGTTGATTTACGGGTTTCCCGTATATTCTTATTTTACGAACTTTCGGGTAAAGTATTTTATGACGAACGGTGGCTTTCTGCCCGTTTCGGTCGGTAAGTATATTTCCGTACTTACCTTGATTTTCTACCTACTATATTAGTATGTTTTCTGAAATGGTTTTCCGCACCAATTACTTGATTTTGACGGCGAGGGGTTACTATTTTCAGAAAGGAAAGGTTTTACAAAAATAACTATTTATGGCCCACTCACCCTTCTATTTTGTGCCCCTCCAGGTGTAGTGGCTGGAGCTGTCGACGTCGAGACGCGGTGGTATGACAATGTAGGAATTCTTGGTACTTGTATTTATTCAGTATCCCGTACCTTGTACGACCACTTGTTATTTTATTATTTCTTTCCGCCTGCACACTTTCGTGCACTCTGATCCTTATTTTATTCAAATTGCTTAAATTATCCCTTATTTCTTCAAAATGGCTTTCGTCACCCCACGTGGTGTCGGCTAGCACACTCGACTTTTGGGTGTCCACCTGTACATCCGGGTCGGGATGTGTCATTAACACTCTTATCTGACTTTGGTCCATGTCGAGCTTGTTATCAAATATCATATCTTTTGCTTTCTCAAGTACAGCCAAGCTACAAGTTCATACAAAGTTTAGTGCCGTCTTATGTCATGTGTGTGTGGTCAGCAAATATGCTACTAGTTTCTAAGATTATCTCGAATATAGATGTATATATAGAACAAGAGCATCGAAAACTTATAGCGGTTGTTGATGTGTGCACTTTCGGATCCGCATCAGTTGATGAGTCACGACCCTCACCAAATCCACTTTCAATTGTTACACATCCCAAATGGTACACACAAAATTCACAACCACCCTTACGACAATCCAACATTGGAGGCAGACTGATGCAGATCCGAAAGCTCTCACATCAACAACAACCGCACATTGGACAAACACACGAGAAAAGAATAAAAAGTAAGGAGCCCTTCTATCCATCTAGGTGTTGTACATTTTTAATGTACCTGATATTCTACAAGTTTCTGATGGCGTCTCTACAAGTTTAGAGCCACTGCCCACTGGTTTAATTTTTTAACAGTAAATCTAATTGAACCAAGCCATATGGCCGTATAACACCAGATAATACATGTATATTTATTAATATACATGAGAAGCCATTGGAGCGGGACTACGTGGTAATGAGGCCAAAAATAAGTGAAATTGGCTGAGCATGACAAGCTGTTAAAGAAGTTTAGGCACAAGGAGGCTCTGGTGTCTGTCTTGCGCAGCAAGAAACTGGAGAATGCCGTGTCGGTGATCATCACCACCACATATTCGGAATAAACTGCTGAAATGCGTGTTGAATTTGGATTCGGAGGAGCTGGGAATGCTGCTGATGGTCTTGCAGAAGCACTTGACCGTGCCTAGCTACTTGGGGTTGTTGATGGGTTGACAAAAAAGGTTGTTGAGATGAGGGCTGAAGGGCCATATTTGAAAACGGTCCGTTGAGGAGGAAACTCAGATACAGCAATCGTTCCAAGAGATGCAGGGTATGCAATGGCATGTATGCAAAGGGGTTCACACTTCTGAAGATGTAAAAGAATTAATTACCACTCTAAAATGAACAGTTATATTAATATTGGACTGTCACCAGTAATCCTTGCAAGAGCAATCTCCATTCTTGAAATGGTGGAATCGTATTCGATCCCTCATTATTATCTCTCGTCGGAATACCTTTGAAATTAGTTTCATAACAGCATGGCAGTTCTCACAAGACCGTAAGTTCTTCACTATCCGAATTTCAGACCCTGGACGTGTTCTAATTAGACCAAAGGCAAGAGCAAGCTTCTCACTGTGGTGACTCAGTTGAAAAGCTTTTTCCTCATCGTCAATTTCAAGCAAAGCCTCTGAAAGTTTAGGACGATACCCTTCTTTTCTCAAATCCTCTTCTATCTCTTCCAACTTTCTGTATATTGTTTTGGCTTCAGGGTGTCCTGAATCTCCGACAGCAAATTCGTGGATTTCCCCATCAACCTCAATCCTACTAAACCCTGGTGGCTTTACTAGTCCTTTTTGCTTCATCAAATCTCTAATCTTTGCTTTGTCATGCCATTTTCCTGCTGATGCATACACATTGCCGATAAGCACATAACTTCCACTGTCATTTGAATCCATCTTTAGCTGCTGTAGATAATTTATGAAACGCTCTGCTCGATCAGTATCATTGTGCACTTTGCAAGCCCATATCAAGTTTCTGCACAAAACTGCATCAGGTTGCACGGGCATTTTCCTAATGAACTCTTCAGCGTCTTTCAAATGACCCGCTCTGGCAAGGAGGTCTACCATGCATCCATAGTGTTGAATTGTAGGCCTAACTCCATAATCCTTCTGCATACTACTCAAATACGCATAACCTTCCTCAACCCGACCTGCATTCCTACATGCCGATAAAACTGCAGTCATGGCCCTCTCATCAGGTTTCACACCAAATTCTTGCATCTTACGGAACAATTCAATAGCATCTTGACATTGACCATGGCTAGCAAGGCAGGATATCATAGCCGTCCATGCAAAAACGTCTTTATCCACAATGTTATCGAAAACCCGCCTTGCACTCCTTGTACACCCACATTTCGCATACATATCAATAAGGGCAGTACTAACGTTAGCCTTCAAACCAATCCCTCTATCCTCAGCAACCCCATGCACTCTCCTCCCCACACCCAACGCCCCTGTCTCCGCACACGCTCTCAACACTGACACGACTGTCGCGTCATTCACTTCAACTCCATCATCCACCATCTGCTCAAATAACCTTATCGCCTCCAGGGGCCTCCCATCATCCACAAGCCCATCAATCATTGATGTCCAGGACACCACATCTCTGTCAGGCATTCTCTCGAACACCTTATAAGCAAGACCCGACTCCCCGCCCGAAGAGTACATATGAATCAACGAGTGCTGGATATACCGATCCGACCCGAGACCGGACTTGACTATCAACCCATGAAGCTGTTTTCCTTCATGGGTCAGTCTCGAACGGGCACAGGACTTGAGGAGGAAGGGGTAGGTGAACTTGTCGGGGCGGGGAGCGTGGTGGGTCGGGTCGGCGACCATGGGTAGAAAGAGATGGAGGGCTTGAATGGGGTCGGAGCTTTGAGAGTAGGCTCGGATCATGGTGTTGTAGTAGTAAGAGTTGGGGGTAGGGAATGAGTCTAGTATGAGACGGGCGTAGGAGAGGTTGCCGGAGGGGGAGAGAGCAGAGAAGGTGAAGAGCTTCGAGAGGTTCTGGTTGAGGTTGTGGTGGGTGCAGCCCGTTTTGAGAATTTGGGCGTGGAGTTGGATGGCCTGGGACATGGTGGTGATCTCCATTTCTTTGCTGGAAAATGAGAAATGCTGCTCCACTTGTGCATGGCAGCGCAGCTCCCTACTGGTACATTTTGCTGTCTCTGTTTTATCTCATTCAGACTTCTAATTTTAATTTGGGTTTTTATCACCCACGGGCCCTGAACTTTCACTCACCAGACTGATTGGATGCACGAACTTTAAGAACGATCACGAGAGATGCCCAGGGCCATAAAAACAGGAACTTGTGATACTTGCGTCACGATTCCGTTATCTACTCAAAATTAATCTAAATGAGTTTTATCACCCACGGACACACAGACTTTCAGACTGATTGATGCCTGAACTTTAAAACCGATCACAGAGATGCCCAAACTTATAAAAACAAGACTTTGTGATACTTCCGTCCCAATTCCGTTATCTCTCTGTCAATTAAGAGGGTAAATATGTCATTTCGCACCATATGTTTGATGAAATGACCTTTAAGACCTTGATTACATGGTCTGATCCTTTCCTTCCTTCTCTTTCCGATTTTCCCTCCCAAATTGGTTGAAATTTCCCTCCTTTTCTTATCATTTCCATCCAAATTGGTTGACCCAACCTCTTAATGTCATTCTGTATAGAACATTCAATTGATAAAAGGCTACGCCTAAGTAAATTAATTCGATGAATCAATAATTGAAATATTGAATGAAATATTATTCTTAGATGCAAGTAAATTAATTCGATGAATCAATAATTGAAATATTGAATGAAACAAAATTGCCAATGTGATTTGCATGTTGGTATAAAATTGAATAAAAAGACAAAAAAAAAAAAAAACTGAAAATGTGATTTTAGTCCCTGAAATTTAATTTTCTCTACATAAAATCCGACATAAGTTTTTTACTCGATTATAACCCATTGACTAGATGTTACATCCCGTTCCGAAAAATAATAGTATTTTATCCCCTGAAGTGGGTCTTTGTCCCGAGCTTTGTCTCTGCAACACAAACAAACAAAACCTCTCCATCTCTCCCCCTCACCGATCTCTCTTTCTCCCTGAGCTCACACTGAGCCATTTTCATGGCCAACCTGCCAAATCATTTCCTGTGAGCCAAACTGAAACCAGTTGAGCTCATCCACACAACCCAGCATCCTTGCAATTCAGGAAACCAGATTTTACAAAAAATTCCGACGAACCCGAGAATTTTCCCTCGGCAATATCTCGATGAAATCGAGCTCAAATCACCTTAAAACCATCACCATTGAGTTCCTGGATGTCCCTAGTACCTTGCTCTAGCCTTGGATGGCAGTGTTTGGCCGAGAATCGAAAAAATCAAATGTGGCTGGTTTTGCACCGTGGGTTCTTCCTCATTTTCAGGCCACCTCTGGCCAGTTTTTGGCCCCCAAAATGGTAAAATATTATTCTCCTCACTTCTAGCTTAATTTTGGTACTTGAATCGTGCAATTTGGCTTTGAAATGAAGAAGATATGAAGCTCTGAAATTTTCCTGGAAATTCTGGCCAAAATTCCCAGTTTCCGGCGACGGCGACCGAAAAAAGGACAGGGATGACCGGTACTGACGTCAGCAAACTGGTTTAGACCGGTCCTGTTGACGTCAGCAAACCGGTTCAGACCGGTGATGACGTCAGCAACCGGTCTAGACCGGTGCTGACGTCAGCGTTGACCGTTGACCGGCGCGTGACCGGCGCGTGCGGCTCGTGGTAAACTTCCAACCGCGCGTGGCGGCGCGTGGAGGCGCGTGTGACCTCACAGCCACGCGTGGCGGCTCGTGAGGCCATTTGGCAGCGTGTGGCGGTGCGTGCGGCGGCGCACGGTGGCCCACAGCGGCCGTTTTGGGTTTTCCGACCCCGTAACTCTGTTTTTGGGTTTCCAAACGCCGTTTTCTTCGTATTTTCGAATACTTTATTAATTGTGGGTGTTCTAAAATAGGTTTTGGCGACCCGTGGAGTACGGAGAGCGTGCAATTGGGCTACTTCGGCATCGGTATATGTGAGTGAGCCCTTTCCTTATTAAATTGATTATTTTTGTGCTTGGGAAATTATATTTAGGCTATGCCTACACTTTTAATTGGTATTTATCATATTATACTTAGTGAACTTTCGTATTATATTTATACTCGGTTTACTAGTATTGACCCGGCTATATTTTAGGGGTTATGGGAAATTATTATTATATTGCCTATGCTTCCAAATGTGATTTATTTATACTTGGGGAACCTTGATTTATACTTGGGGAACCTTGATTTATACTTGGCGAACCTTGATTTATACTTGGCGAGCCTTGGGTTATATTCGGTGAACCTTGGGTTTATTATTTTTATCGTATTTTGGTTCACTTGTATATTATTAAACTGGTATTTGTACCTTGGTACCCTTGTGGTTTATACTTGGCCTAATATTTTAAGTATTTTGGTATACTTGGTATTTCGGGTACGGCATCCGTGAATACCTAATTATACGTTACTTCGAGGTTTATTTTAGAAAGGAAATTACCCCACCTTATTTTATTTAGAAATATTCCGTGGTATGTTTTTACACGCTCAATTAGGAATGCTTACACGGTGTCAGTAGTACTGTCCGGGGCCAGGACCAGCTTCACGTGGATGTTCACACGCACCGACATGCTCACTTTGGATCCATCGTAGGTGCCAGCCTGTTCTAGGTCGCCTTGGCGACTCGAACTCGTTGTGATGCGCTTAGCGCCAGCTTCACGTGTATGTAGTACATGAATGTACCATTATTTATACACCCAGCCTGTTCATGACAGAATACCTCTGTATGAACTCGTGTATCTGTCATACCTATCGAGCGTATACCTTACTGTTTTATTTTGTGACCTTACTATCGAATTTCACTGATGCCACGGAGGCTTCTACTGTTTTACGGGTTTCCCGTACTATCTTATTTTATACGAATTTTTCTAGTAAAGTATTTTTACTAAGCTGTGGCTTTCTGCCCGTTTTGGACGGTAAGTACATTTCCGTACTTACACTGATTTTCTATCTACTACTGTAGTATGTTTTCCAAAAAGGTTTTCCGAAACTATTACTTGTTTTGACGGCGAGGGGTTATTACTTTTAGAAAGGAAAGGTTTTACAAAATAATTACTTATGGCTCACTCACCCTTCTGTTTTTGCGCCCCTCCAGGATAAGTGGCTTGGAACTGTCGACGTCGAGACGCGGTGGTATGACAATGTAGGAATTCTTGGTACTTGTAATTATTCAGTATTCCGTACCTTGTACAACCAGTTATTATTTTATTATTTCTTTCCGCCTGCACACTTTCGTGCACTCTGACCTTCTTTTAATTCAATTTGCTTAAATTATTTCATAAATTCTTCTAAGTGGCTTTCGTCACCCCACGTGGTGTCGCCCAGCACACTCGACTTTTGGGTGTCCACCTGTACATCCGGGTCGGGGTGTGTCACTAGGCTCCACATAAGCAAATTCCTTAATTATGTTTGACTTTACACATTGTAAATTTTTTAGATGCCTAAAATACCCATATTTGAATGTTTGATGTACACAATTAATTCCATACGGATTGTAAGAGAGAATTAATGATTTTACAAAAAGAAAAAAAACATTAATGTTATAAATTCATTGCCTTATATATAAGAACAATAAAACACGCCTAAAATATGTAATAATACATGCTTAATTAATGTCACGAAGATTATATTTTACATATAAATGTAGGTAAATTATTTTACACATACACATATATAATTAAAAAAAAATGTCTAATATATGTAAAAATTCATGCAAAATAATTTACCTATATTTTACATAAAAATATAGGTCAATTATTTGCATATAAAATAATAATACATGAAAAATAATTTACCTACAAAAATAAATAACGTGCTAATCATAGATAAATTTATATATAGGTAAATTAATTAGTACAAAAACAGAGGCACGTTATTTGATTAAAAATTAATTTAACTCTATTTTAGATAAAAATTATAAGTAAATTATTTGCATACCATAAATTTATAATTGTGAAGTCAACTCTTGAAATGATACAGCTTTTCACTCTCACAAATAGTGCACCTACTATTTGAATTTTAAAATGTTAAATTGCTTCATTAACATAATTAGGGTATTGTGGCATAAGTTGTAAATAATTTGTAATAATATGTTACTTATTTTTTCACATGTCAACAATTTTGAATTTTGGGTTTTATTTGGATGTTTAAAGATAGATGGATTTAAGTTTAGGAAACAAAAGTTACAAGGGCCTATATTTAAAGAACCCAAAAAATAAAAATGAGAACATAAGAAACATAACAAAATTAACATCCATAAAAAAATCCATAATAGTCATAACATCCATAATATCATTAAAATATCATAATAGTCATAATACCAACTAATCATACTATCTTAGTCTTAAGAATTCAGACCTAAATCAAATGAAGGTTTAAATAGACAAAATAAAGCAAAAGCAATATGTGTTATTAGATGAAATAGACCTAAATCAATTATTGATTCATCGAATTAATTTACTTGGGCGTAACCTTTTATCAATTGAATGTTCTATACGGAAGAATATTAAGAGGTTGGGTCAACCAATTTGGACGGAAATGATAAGAAAAGGAGGGAAATTTCAACCAATTTGGGAGGGAAAATCCGAAAGAGAAGGAGGGAAAGGATCAGACCATGTAATCAAGGCCTTAAAGGTCATTTCATCAAACATATGGTGCGAAATGACATATTTACCCTCTTAATTGACGGAGAGATAACGGAATTGGGACGGAAGTATCACAAAGTCTTGTTTTTATAAGTCTGGGCATCTATGTGATCGGTTTTAAAGTTCAGGCATCAATCAGTCTGGTGAGTGAAAGTTCAGGGCCCGTGGGTGATAAAAACCCTTTTAATTTTATTCTTTCTCTATGGCCTTTTAACAAATTTCATATTCTTGCAGAAAACTAATTAGTGAATAGAATATGTAAAATGTTATAATTCATATTGGCACAATCTAATTGTGTAAATTTTAGATAGATATGAGTTAAGATATTATCATAAATCTAGTGTTTCTATTCTATTAGGTATGTACTTACTTGGAGATTAAGTTTATTTCTCTTTGTGGTTTACTATAAATAAAGGCATTGGCATAAGAGAAATCATATGACAATTTCCCTCATTCCTATTTCTCTCTATTTTCTCTCTTTGCTGCGGACCTCCCCTCTTCCTATTCTTATCCCTTTAGTAAATAGGCTATAACATATCAGAACGCTTTTGACGCTGCACTATGGAATATGAAGGGCGTTTTCTGCTACAAATTGATCCACCATCATCATCTGCAATTCATCCAAGTACTTCTAAAACATGACTTCAATTTTGATATTTTTTAGCCTTAATTGCATGAATCTTCACCATGATTCTTGAACCCAAATTTTATGCTTTTAAAAGAATTATAATCTTTTGCTAAATATTGTGTTCGCATTTAATTTAATATAACTGCTATATATTACTGTGAATTGATGATTGTATGAACAGAAGGAAAAGTTACGGTTTTCGTTTTTTTAATTTTTGAAAAAAAAAAAATTCTGCTTCGAGCCAAAACGACCCATCCAAGAAGCCAAAACGACGACGTTTTAACGTCGTCCCTGTCCTTGTCCTACAATGTCTTGATTTATCTCCCACAGTCAAACCCAACCGTGATTCACCCTTTAACGGTGACACCTTGGGCCTAGACGACCTATAGTTGTCTCACAGGATGTTGAGACCCAAATTTGGAATCTTATTGGTTTTTGGACCCCGACGTCGAGAACTTAAGTTCTCCTTGGAATTTTCGGTTTCCCATTGCCCCCGTCACTGGTCTGCAACCTAGACCACCAGTAGCCCAGCCACTGGTCTTTTTCTGGCAACCCTGCACACCCAGCTCCGACAGGATCTCTGTACACCCGAGGCCTTGGACCTCTTCTGCAGATCAGCCTGTTTTCCAAACCTGGCCCATTTGGGTCGCCATGCTTTCTTGTCCCACTCACACCAACCCAACCCCTGTTGCGCCTAGACCTTCTCCTTCTTTTCAGCCCAAGTGGGCATAGCCCACTGTTGCACTAGCCTCTGATAAGCTTTGGGCCTACTGCATGTACCTCATTGTTGGCCTGCAGCCCAACTTCGTTTTGTTTGGGCTACATCTCCAAATTTCACACCCTGTTAGGCACCGTACACCTACGTTTGCTTGCAGGTATTCATGAGCTTAAAGTTCATAACATCGAACCCGAAGTTTTGAATAAGTGCCATGAAACCCGAAGTTTCCTTAAAAACAATATACTTATGAAATCCGAAGTTTTTCATGTAAACTTAAACCAAAACATGTCTAACAGAACATGGATGTTCTACTCCATATCTATGGACCGTTTTCCATAGTACTAACCACATTTTTGTTCCCTTCATTACAGTGACATGTCAAATTTAAACAAGCTCGACTTTATCGTTTTGGAAGTCTCTGGAAAGAACTACCTCAAGTGGGTTCAAGATGTAAAGCTCCATCTCACTGCAAAGAGTCTTAGGGCTACCATTGAAGCTGAGACGGATAACCTGGTTGGCGAAGCCGACAAAGCAACTGCCATGATCTTCATCCAAAGACATATGCACGACACACTGCAGACTGAGTACCTCACTGAAGAGAATCCAAGTGCTTTATGGCTCGCTTTGGAAGAACGCTTTAATCATCAAAGAGATATCTTCTTGCTTGAAGCAAGACATGACTAGCAGCATTTACGCTTCAAAGACTTTAAGTCTATGACTGAGTACAACCCTGAAGTTTGTCGAATCCGATCACTTCTCAAGTTTTGCAAAGAAGACTTGACTGACCAAGATCTCCTGGAGAAGACCTATTTAACTTTCCATGCCACCAATATTGTCCTGCAGTGACAATATAGGGCACATAAATTCACCAAATTCTCTGAGTTGAGCTCTATCTGACTACTTGCTAAAAAAGAAAACCAACTATTGATGAAAAATCATCAAGCTAGACCTCAGGCTCGACCACTGTACCTAAAGCACACTCTAATGAAAATCAAGGCCAAAACCTACGCTCGAGGCGTGGTGGGAAAGGCAAGGGTTCTAACCCTAAGCCACAAGCCCAAGGTTGACAGAGCGTAGGCCCATCCAAGGGAGGAAATCAAGCCCCAAAACGCAACCAATTAGCTCCCAAAGCCTCAAACTTCAGGACTAAAAGCAAGGCAACCAAAGAGGCGAGTATGTGTTACCGTTGTGGTTCCCAAAACCATTGGTCTCGCACTAGCCGAGATTCAACTAATGCTGTTACTGAGTATCATTCACGTCATAAAGTCGTAGAGACTAATTTTACTCAAGTAGAGAATCCCGAAGATATTACCATGGAGATTTCTGATTTTCAAGAAGCATTTACTTCGATGGAAGATTAGATTTTGGCTGAATTTAACCACTAGTGGCCAAAAATCACTAAGTGGCCGAACTCCCTATCTTTTGGTTTAAGTTTTGAACAATTTTTCCTTATGTTTTGGATGATTTGTTTGGTATTTGTTTTAAGTTTTTGGATATTAATTTATGGATCTTATTTCTCGAATGATTAATTGAATGAATGATCTTTTAATTTCCTTATACATGTGACCAATTCAATTAATTTATTTCTAGGTACGTCTTGTGGGGAAGTTAGTTGTCTGGTAGATAGTTCAACCACACATTCTATATTGCGTGAAAGCACTTAAAATATCACCTCTGATAACCCTTTCAGGCTCATCTAACTTGATTGAGGGGTATGACATTGCCCACTTAATGTTGTCCAATGGTACTAAATTAACCATTAAAGATGCACTTTACTCACCCTATTCCGGAAGAACGTTGTTGAGCTTTAAAGATATTTGAGATAATGATTACCATACTGAAACTTCTGAAGAAAATGGAGTTGAATTCCTTTGCATCACTTCTTATGAATATGGCCAGAAGTGTATTCATGAGAAGATGGAGCATCTTCCAAATGGCTTGTATATTACAACCATTCGCTCCGTTGAGGTCCACCATGTCGTCGGCCCTAATAGTGGGCTTGCAATGGAAACTTTGTTTTGGCATGATCATTTGGGATACCCTGGATGAGCTGTGATGCGTCAGTACTTCCCAAGGGCATCCCCTTACCTGCAGTAAGGACTTCGTTCTTCTCACTTTTCCATGCCAAGCATGCTTTTTGGGGAAGCTAATCACTCGCCCATCTACCAAGATCCAAATGGATCCTCCAAAATTTCTTAAGAGGATTCAGAGGGACATTTGTGAACCTACTCAACCATCTTGCAGACCATTTATATACTTTATGGTATTGGTTGATGCTTTCCACACATTGGTCACACATGTGCCTTCCGTCCACTCATAATGTTGCATTTTCCAAACTCCTAGCTCAGATTATTAAGCTAAGGGCTCACCACCCTAATTATCAGATTAAGTCGATTCGACTGGATAATGTTGTAGAAGTTACATCAAAAACTTTCGAATGACTATTGCATGTCTATTGGGATTGATGTTGAACATCCAGTATCCTAGCAGAAGCGCCTTCAATTGATCGCTGGACTTTGGTAATGAGAACTAAACTTCCGATATCTACTTGAGGCTATGCAATACTTCGCACAACCATGTTAATCCGCCTTAGACCTGTACTGACCCAACCTTATTTTGCGCTACAATTAGTGACTGGATATGAGCCCGACATCTCTCATTTGCACTTTTTTCGTTGTGCTGTCTATGTGCCAATTGCGCTGCCTTTACGTACCAAAATGGTTCCTCAGCAAAGATTGGGAATCTATGTTGGCTATGATTCTTCTTCGATCATTTGTTACTTAGAACCTTTGATAGGCAATCTCTTTACCGCTCGCTTTGCGGATTGTCACTTTAATGAGACAATTTTCTCGTCGTTAGGGGGAGATAAGAATATAGTTGTTCCTGAAGAACGTTGCGAATTGTCGTGGTCTAATCCCACTATGTCTCATTTAGATCCCCTCACCGCTCAGTCTGAAATTGAAGTGCGACGTATTTTAGATCTACAAGGCGTTGGTCAAAGCATGCCAGGTGCTTTTACTGATCTAGAAAAAGTGACGAGATCACATATACTAGCTGCAAACGTGCCTACAGAGATAGATGTACCAAACGTACGTCAAACCATCGCCCCTGAAGGACGAAACGCCCTCGAAGGACGTGTGTCCCCACCTACTGCGCGGTTTGGTACCCTGGCAGCTAGCTAATCTTCTGCTCCTACCCTAAAGCTTGGTAGACTTATTGGTTCAAAGGATTCACAACTTCGAAAAAGGAAACCCACGACTCAAACTAGTGAGCCTAGTCTGAATCCTACCATCGTCAACTCATCTTTTCCAACGCATGAGGTTATTCTAGATTACGGTAGTATAGTGTCCTTGAATAGACCAATCCGTTTCCCAAGAATCGTGAGATTTCAGTCCATTATGCTAGCTTGAATGTACTTTGGAATAGGAATGAGATGATAGTTGACGATGCATTCACGTATGCAGTAGCTATTGATATCATGTTGAACGATGACATTGAACCGCGTTTCGTTGATGAATGTTGGCATACAACCGATTGATCAAACTGGAAACAAGCAATCCAAGTGGAACTTGATTCATTGTGAAATGTAAAGTGTTTGGGCCTGTAGTCCCTACACCACCACATGTGAAACCCGTTGGCTACAAGTGGCTTTTTGTAAGGAAGCGTAATGAGAATAATGAGATAGTGTGATACAAGGCACGCCTTGTCGCGCAAGGTTTCTCTAAACCCCCTGGGATTGATTACGAGGAGACTTATTCCCTCATAATGGACGTCATAACGTTCCACTACTTTATCAGTTTGGTAGTTTATGAAAAACTGAATATCTAGCTTATGGACGTGGTAACCTTATATCTCTATGGGGATCTAGATACAGAAATCTACATGAAAGTTCCTGATGAACTTACATTGACTGGATCAAATAGTTCTAGACCATGGAACACCCTCTCAATTAGATTGAGGCGTTCACTCTACAGATTGAAGCAATCCGGACGGATGTGGTATAACCGTTTGAGTGATTATTTGATTAGTCAGGGATATGTGAATAATGAATTATGCCCATACGTGTTTATTAAGAAGTCACATTTCGGATTTGCAATAGTTGCAGTCTATGTCGATGACATGAATCTCATTGGGGCTCCTGAAGAGGTTGAGAAAACTGCATCGCACCTGAAGTCGAAATTTGAGATGAAAGATCTTGGGAAAACTCGATACTGCCTAGGTATGGAGCTTGAGCATCGTTGGATGGTATTCTGGTCCATCAACCGAATTACACCCAGAAGGTTTTACGTCATTTTAATGAGTATAAAGTGAAACCTTCGAGTACTCCTATGATTGTCTAAACGTTAGATGCAAAACAAGATCCTTTCCATCCTAAAGACGATGAGGAAGAGGTTTTGGAGCCTGAAGTTTCATATCTAAGTGCAATCATCGCTCTATTGTACTTAGCCAGTGCACTAGACTGGACATCTCCTTCTCTGTTAATCTTCTTGCAAGATATAACAACGCGCCTAAACGCAGAGACTGGAATGGTGTTAAAGACATCCTTTGTTACCTTAAGGGTACTTCGGATTTGGGTTTATTCTATCCTTATGCATCTCTTAATAGATCACAACCCTTTGGTATTTGGAATGATGCTTGCCTTGTTGGTTATGATGAGGCAAGTTACTTATCTTACTCGCACAAGGCACGTTCTCAAATAGGTTATGTCTTTACTGTTGAAGACACTGCAATATCTTGAAGGTTTACCAAACAGACCTTTGTTCCTACCTTTTCGAACCATGTTGAGATTCTCGCCCTTGATAAATATACTCGTGAGTGCTTTTGGCTGAGAGTTGTTGTTGAGCATATTCGAAGCAACTGCTGACTTTCTTTCATTGTTGATATCCCAACAACGATCCTTGAAGAAAATGTCGTCTGTATTGACCTGATCAAGAAAACATACATTAAAGGAGACAACATCAAGCATATTGTGCCGAAGTTCTTCGTCTCACATCAGCAACAAGAGCATTAGAAGATTGAAGTCAAGCAAATCCGTTCCCAAGACAACCTTGCCAACCTCTTCACTAAGTCACTGTTGAAGTCTACTTTTCAGAAGCTTGTTCAAGGGATTGGTATGCGTAAATTGTCTGATTTGCAACAATGTTAGTTTCTTATTTGGAATTTTGTCAAACTCAAGGGAAGTATCTTAAAGTATACTCGCTTGACCTTAATGAAGGGAAAATATGAGATTATGTTGGGATTTCTAATGACTAGCATGCATAAGCGATTCAAAATTCATATGCATAAGCAACGGAAGCAATTATATCAAAGCATTAGTCATGCAAATCCCCTTCAAGAAGCATAGGTTTGTATTTGATGCATCAAAGAAAATTAAGAACAAAGTGAAGGTGTAGTCATATACCTCTTGATCTAGCTTTTAGACCAAGGATGGACCACCTCCAAGCTTTCTCTTCTTGGAACTCCTTGAGCCTAGCCTCCCTCCTTGCTTGCTCCACCTTGACCAAATGGAACTCCTCTAGGTTCTCCTAGTCCCCAAAGTTGAGGACCTCTAAGGATCCACACCCACCAAGTGATGGAATGGATGATGGATCACAAAAGAAAGAGAGAAGTGTAGCTCTCTATTTCTCTTGGTTTGGCCGGCTGTGTATGTTGAAGAAAGGGAGAGATTTCTTTTTCTTTTTTTGACTCACTCAATCACAAAGCCATACAAGTTATGGTGTGAAGTATGGTGTGGAGTGACTTGTGTAAGTTTCTTTAAACTTAACATATATATAAAAGAAGTGAGTCAACAATTGACTCCACTCACTCTTTCTCATTCATGGCCGGCCAAAGGGTGTTGTTTGGGCTTTTGGGCTTTTACAATTTCAAGTCATCTTATGCTTGAATAAAAGGCCAAAGAGGTTAAGGTCCATTGGGCCCGGATTAACCCGAACTTATTTCAATAAGCCCAAAGCGATCTTTTATCGCTTCTATGATTTTCTTAGACTTTCTAATTAATCATAACACTCAATTAATCCAAAGGATTATTTTCCATCATCCACGTGTTGATCCACCACTGAAGTGTTGGTGTACAATCGGTTTAGGTTCTAATTAGCAAGGCAGTGAGGTGATTGGTATCAATCCAATTGATTAATTTTATCCAATCATCTAGTGAATTAAAACTTATTTTAATTCTCTATCTTCTTTGATGATTACTAATTAATCATCTACAAGATCCCACAAACCATGAGTGACACACTACACATATATCATGGCTACCCAAGCTAATTAAGAAGTTTGTTCGGAGAACCTATTCAATTGGAATTACAATGTAATTTGATCCTTCTCTAACACAATACTCTCAATCACACTAATAGGGTATGGATACATAATGTCAAACCCCTAATGTGATTATTCCATGTTATATGATTCTATTGAGCCGTAAAGGAACACTTTCCATCACTACGCTCATTACTTCGGCCGAAGATTCCCGAATCATATCTTAGAGCATTCTTCCTCTCATAACGAGGATTAGAGATCCCTTGTTGACCATTCACTTGCCTCCATGGCTAAGTAGCTTAACCCCAACTATGCCGTGGACACCCTCCTGATTGGGGTGCCTTTGACATAATCAAAGATTAAGGACTTAACCACAAGACAACTATGATGTCTCAGGTCAAAGGATTACTTACATATTCCAATCAATGGAGTTACTTGCTTGACATGTGAGTAGACCTCCATGCAAGTACTCCCTTTCGATTGTATTCAGTGAACTCATTCCCTCAATGAGCACCTACATACTTGTCATAGTGTCATTACACGAATGGCTGAGACTCTACATCCTTCCCATTTGAAGTTGACATAGTACGTACTGGTCTATGGATTGTCAGTATCCCTCCGACAATCCCATGACCAGGAACATTTTGAACATCATGGTTATGAGAAGAAGGTCTCTACAGTCTAACTTCATTAGATTACTTCTTCCATCAATCCATTGTCCATGGATTCACTATTTGGACATATATCAACTATTGAGATTGTCCTAATAAGTGACTTTGCCCTTTTGCTGTATTTAGGGTTATCCATATATACAGTCAATGTCCTGAAAAGTTTCTTCAAAAGATTGACTTTCAGGGCATATTTCCAACACTTAATGTACTATTTTCCTTACGATCGGGATCATTTTTTCCATTGGGTTTTTGTTGCTTGACGAGGTTTTGATGAGGCACCCATTTTGGGTTGGTCATACCCTTGTGTACGTTTTGGTGATATCTTGTAGATGTTTAGTTTTGACTTTGCAATAACTCATTGTTCTCCTTAGACTATGGGTTTTGCCCCGTCTTGGGTTTTACCATAGCTAGATTTTGTGATGTTTACTTCTTTATGCAAGTTTCATATTTGAGACTAGCATGTTCTCTGTTGTGCCTACTAGACGACTTGATCAACTATCTCTATATCATCTTGAAGATCTGATGCAATGCCTACTTGAGTATTTACACACTCAAGAGGAAGTGTTACAATTCATATTGGCATAAAGTGACTGTGTAAATCCTAGGTAGATATGGATTAGGATACTATCATAAATCTAGTGTTTCTATTTTACTAGGTAGATATGGATTTCTGGCAAACCGAGGCAATCTGAAATCACCACCTTGTTCCACTCAACGAGATGATCACAACCATGCCCTTGGTTGTGTAAAACTCGCCCCGAGTTTTCCGAAAAGGAGACAGTTTGACCATGGAGTTTTGAAGCTTTTTCTAGCAAGATGTCCCCGAGTTTAGCTTTGAAACCATCTCCATTATCTTCCCTAACATCCTTAGACTCGAAACCAAGGAAGAAGCGAGCTTGTTCCTTGTGAAAACGACGAGATTGAAGAGCTACAGTAGCTGTGAGCTTTCGAGGGAGATACAAGACATTTTTTGGCCTTTTTCAGCAAAACCAAAGGTGTACTGTCATTCTGTTCATCTGTAGCTTCATTTTGATATAAATAACGTGAAATTTGGTTGAGAAATGAAGAAGATACGAAGGTTTGAAATTTTTTCCAAAAACCGGCCACTTTCTGGCGAGTTGTAGATAGCGGCGACCGGTGGCAAACGGTCGAGCCCAGCAAGACAGAGGTAAGGGACATGGAATATTCCTCAAAATATTCTGTCGTAATATTCCGTTACTTTGAGGTATATTCTGTTAACTTTAACGTTGATTGCCGGAATATTCCGTCAACTCTAACGAAGTTAACTAACGTCGTTAGTTGACACAATGCGTGAGCCGCGTGTGTGTTGCACGTCAGCCGTGTGTGGGCCGCTCTTGAGCTATGCGGGGGCAGGTGATGTACTGTTTTTTAATTTCGTCGGCGTGAGGCGACTCGTGACGATGCATATTACCTAAGGGCAATACGTGTGGGGAGTGTTTCGGACCTCCGTTTTGGGAAAACAAGGGATAAGTGTCGTTAATTAGTTTAATTTGCAACCTTTATGAGTTTAATCATTACTATAGTGATATCTCATATAAGTGAGACTTATCCAAAGGATTACCGGGGCTATCTAGGATAGGAAGGCTACGTATCGGTGAGTGAGTGGGTCTTTGTTTTGATATATATTATTATGTATGGTTTTCTTTAAATTATTAGCATGACTCATATAACATGTGACTGTTGGAGGTAGAATAGTCGTATTATATTTGCCATATATTTCTTATATTGTTGCTCATCAGTAGATGTAAAACACCCAAGTATTGTACTCCCAGGGCTAGGACTAGCTTTGACATTTGGAGGTTCACTCCGAGTACCGCTACGAAACGTTGGATCCATTGTACGTACTAGCCTGTTCTAGGTTGCACTAGGCAACTAGGACTTGTGTGTGAGGCATTTTGCGCACAACCATTAGCGTTATGACTTGCGTCATTGTAGTACTTAGCGTATTCTTTTATACCTAGCCTGTCCTCGTAGCTTATCTACTTGGGCTCGTGTGTTTACATATGGATGAGCATTCAGTTTTTTTTTCGAGCAGTCTAGTACTATTTTACCAGTGGTTTTCAGAGAGTACCCTTACTATTATTATAGTATTTTGAGGGTCATACCAGGGAGTATGACATGTTTTCAAAAACTATACTTGTTTTATAGCGAGGGGATATTATGCTTTTGAAAATAAAGGTTTTGCCAAACTTTGCTTTTTAACCCAATCACATTTTATGTTTTGTGCCCTTCCATGACTTAGTGGCGGGTTTGAGAACCAGTAAGACGAGGGCATCTTTCGGCTATTTGGTGGTTTTGACTACTCTTCCAGAATAAGTAGGATTTGTTCCTAGCTACCTTTAGTTTTTTGTATATCCATCCTCACGAGGATGTGAATATTTGTATTCCCTGCACTATTCACTATGCTCCAACTGTTATGCACTTGTAATAATGGGTTTTACCCATCATTGCACAGTTTTCTTCCACTCCATTATTAATTTACTCACTTTTCTCACTCACTTTTCTCATTCACTTAACACGTGTCTGCCAGCACTTCCCGACACCTGGC
Organism: Gillenia trifoliata; assembly: GCA_018257905.1. Lineage (NCBI taxonomy): Eukaryota > Viridiplantae > Streptophyta > Magnoliopsida > Rosales > Rosaceae > Gillenia > Gillenia trifoliata. The sequence goes on along the minus strand of CM031080.1, from coordinate 18,779,569 downwards.
GGGTCAGGATTGAGATGTGTCATTTTCTATGGTCTTTTATCAAATTTTATATTCTTGCATAAAACTAATTTGTGAATAGAGAGTGGAAAATGATTTTACATTGAAATTCTTTTTATTTATTAAATTAAAAGTCATAAAAAAAAAAAAGGAGTGTCCAAAGAAAAAAAAAGTGTGTGAGAGAGAGAGATTAACTTTTTGAACTTTTAGTTATGTTCAAGCTAGGAGTGTCCAAAGAAAAAAAAAAGTGTGTGTGAGAGGGAGAGATTCACTTTTTGAACTTTTAGTTATGTTCAAGCGTTAATTACTCGTTTGAGTTCACTCCCACAATGTCATCACATGATCCAAATATTCATTTTTAAGGTCATTAGTCAAAGAACACCCTTAAAAAAATTAGCCCACACTCACGAATGGAGCATTGTAATCAAATCAAACATTAATTATTTAATTTTACTCATTTAGCTATCAAATAGGCAAACACATTATTTCTTATAAATAATGGATATTTTCACCATAAAATGGTGGAACTTCAAATTTGGCTATGATGACCTAAAAAAATTAGTAATTCGGATCATATTCCAACAAAAAAATAATTATTGGATGACATTGTCAAGTGGGCCAAACGAGTCAAGTTATCTTATTAACTCTTAAACGTTACTATGTTACATAAATCACCATAACCATACTTACATGACCGAATTCTAATCAAATTATTTTAGTAGGAAGAAAACTTACATAAAAACATGTGTGTATGTCACTCACACAAAAATTTGTAATCATTTGTCCTAAGGCAGCAGAAATTTGGCAGATGTTGGGAATGTATAATCAACAGTCATACCACATTGATTTTCATGATTGGCTACATTTTAGTCTCACCACTAAATCACTCATTTTGGAGGGTCTAGAGTGGAGGTTAGTATTTTCTATTGCTTGTTGGTTTATTTGGTATTTGCTTCAAGTTCCTTGTAGAATGTGAGGTCGTCTTCCGTTGGCTCTTTGTACAAATTCATTTCTTCACCTCTTAGCCAATCACTAGTACATACTCACGCCTCAACCGTTTTAGGGGTTAGGGAAGCCCTAAAAGGATCCACAATTGACACACCCCACCCTCGATACCCACGTGGATACCGAGTTTGGGCGTGCTGGCCGACACTCGTAAGTGACGAAGCCATTATATGCATGACAACACTTAGTTTAAGCAAATTAAACTGTCATAAAGTTTGCGAAAATTAATGCCAATATGCACAAGGTTCAGAGCGTACTAAACGGAAGCAACGGAAACAGAAGAATAAATCAAGTTCCTAGAATTCTATCCATAATAGGGATGGATATTATTAAAGAAACTGAAATAAAACAAATCCCTACATGGTCGGGAAGAGAATCAGAACTGCCAATCGTATGCCTCGACTTCACCAGATGCTTTATCACTAGGTTTTGAAGGGGGCGCAAAAACAAAAGGTGTGAGTGGACGAAAATAAAAAGTTTTCGAAATACGTTTCTCTTTTCAACATAGTAACGCCCTATTTGAAAATCAGTATATTTGTAAAATCATACTACCGTAGTATGTGTCAAATCATACTATAATATATATAACTGAAAATAAATCTCAAAGTGAAATCCGTAAATAATAATTCATATTTCCATAAGTCATTTCACCAAATATATCAATAGTATAGATAAGAAAACCAACACAGGGTATATGTGCAATCACCCATGTACGTGTTGAGGAACAGCCTCTCAATCCCCGTACAAGCACTTTACGTTATCAATCAATTTGTACTCCTAGTACCACACACATGTAAGCACTTGCGCAATAGCGCGTCACACCCGAGTCCTTACGTAGTGGGGCCTTTTCCCCAAAAATAAACATAAACGTAAGACAAGCTTGCACTAAGGTATTTACCGGACAATACCCCTGGATTATAGTGCGTGTGACCCAAACATGTGAGACTTGTCCTATGGCCGTGAGACGGTACTACAACGTAGTGAAAGCATACCAAGTGTGTTTGAAAACATACATATATAATCATGTGTTTAGATAAAAAGAACAATATCCATTTCATAATTTCCCAAATAGTCAAACATTTTGTAATCGAACATATTCATGCTTAGAAGCCATAGATTAAATATCAATATATCCATATAATATTCATATCTCAAAATCATTCCATAATATATATCCATATCTATTTTCATATCTCAAAATCATTTCATAATATATATATATATATATATATATATATATATATATATCCATATATATATATATATATCCATATAAACATGCCTCAAAAACATTTAAACTCATAATTATATCAAAGCAATAATTATTTTCAAGCATATAAACCATTTAAGAAAACAAAAGTCCACTCACAAGTACTCGGGAGTGAAATCTCCCTCAGTGTTGCCTTCCTCGAAGCGTTGCGTCGAAGAATTACCTATTTAATATTAGGAGAAAGTGTTAAAACATCCCTAATATAAATTAATATAACCCTTATATGAAAATAACCCAACAATAATACTATTATAGCAAAAACGGGCTCGAAAAATGATTTTCGGGGCCCGAAAACCTTGCCGCCGCCGTCCACCGCCGTGCGCCGCCACGCACCGGGAAACGGCTGGACGCACGGCCACGAGCCAGGAGGAGCCCTCACACGCCAGCACGTGTCGCCACGCGCCTGATGACATCACCCCACGCGCAGCTGACGTCAGCCACGCGCCTGTTGACGTCAGCACCGTTAGAATTAACGGCATCAATTAGGTTTAACGGAATATACCTTTTTCTGACGGAATATTCTGACGCCGTCAGGAATATTCCGTTACCGTGACTGAATATTCCTTCACCTCCAACCTTTTTCCGGTCACCGGAGCTGCCGCCAGCGCCACCGTCTTCCACCGCCTGGTTCACCGGAATTTCTAGAAAATTTACTGATTTAATCCCAAAACTTCAAAAATTCATAACTCCTTCATTCCTTGGCCAAATTTAACGTGCCATATATCAAAATGAAGGTATTGATGAGTATAATATTTTCATACCAACTTGGGGCCGGAAAAATGGGCGGAGATGGCCTGAAATTGGCCGGAAAGCTTCGGGAAATCCTAATTATGTTCTTCTTCAAAACTACACCAAAATCTACGTTCTTTATGTCGATTCGAACCTACTCAATGTAATAAAACCAATGGAAATGGTTTCGAGGCTTACCTAAGTCGGGATTGTACAGAAACTTGAATGGCAGTTTGCCGTTTTCGTTCAGGCGTCGGTTTGGCCGATTGGGCTTGAGTTTGGGGATTCTAAAATCACAGTCTTGTCTAGAATGACGAGACGATCGTAATGGTAATGGTTTTGTGCGGCGGTTCGATGGTTTTGTGCGGCTGTTCCATGGTTTTGTGCGGTGGTTCGATGGTTTTGTGATTTGTCCAAAACCTAGGGTTTCGGTTTGTAGTTTTTGTGATGTTGGCCGAGAAGGGAAGAGAGAGAGAGAGAGAGAGAGATCGTGGAGGGTGAGTGAAATGGCTGCAGAGCAGCTAGGTCAACCCAAAAACCCTAATTAGCAAATGGTGTTAAAATTACTAAAATGCCCCTACACTTTAAATGTTCCGTAAAACGTTCATTTTAACTCCAAATTGAGTTCCGCTTGCGTCCACGTGCTCGTATCGACGAGTACTACTTGAATATGTAAAGAAAATAATTTTCACAAGTCGTCTTGAAAAAGTCAGCAAAAGTCAACATTGACCACTAGGGGTATTTTGGTAATTTTACATAAAAAATTTGGGACGGGTTGTAACAACAATTCTCCCACTAAGTGAAAAAGCATTCTCACTAGGAACGGTGCTACTTGGAAGAGCAAAAACATCCTTAGCAACCTTAACAAGTATTGGATATATAGAACAATTCAATCTCCACCTATCCAAAAGCTTGAAGTCTTGATTCCGTAGGCTCTTATAGGGATCATTAAAATACTTATCAACTTCATTTGCTATCTGCCTTTGTTGAGCCACTTTTCTTTTTTGCATAACCCGCATTTTCATCCTTGCTTCCACATCATCCCCATAATCCATGTCACTAACACCACTCACACCACTCACATTTGTAGATGCCTCCACAATCGATCTTTGGGACACTTGGGTATTAGAGGTAGAAGGCGCTTTATAGGCATTGTACAAATCGTTCATTGTCTTTTTAACCACTCTTTTAACATCCTCTATCTCATCCCATGAATAGCCGAGTTCATCTAGATTTGTCTCCATTATTTGGAATTTGTACCTCGGATCGAGAGCTTGTGCAACAAATATTATAAAATTAATCTTTTTGAATTCACCCTAATACTTGTCAAACTTGGCTTTCATGGAACTTGCCACAATTTGGAAAGTTGTATTAAGGAATCTTGGATTTTTTTTCTTCAATCTCCACTTGCAATGAGATCACCGTCCCCAAAATTAAATTTAAAGTAGGAGTTTTAGTGGCACTTAGTTTAATGGTAGAATCATAAAATATTTTAAGAAAATGAGCAAAGCTCATCGCCATCATCCAATCCGTTTCCACCGGAGGTCCCACCCGCTTGCACTTTTCCATCACTCCATTTATCTCTCTAAAAACATCCTCATCAAAATAAGAGATAAATTGGCCACACTCCTCCGCCATTCTAGAGAACACACGCTTGTACTTGACTAGAAGTCTCTTGAATCTCTTCTACTTCCATAACTGTATCACCTCCCCATTCGGTTCAACTTCAACATCGTCATATTCTTCTTCGTCATAATAATCATCAAACTGATCTGTATTGTCATAGGTAGTGTGTGTACTAGATTGGCTAGAATTCATCCTGCATTGTACAATCCACATACAATACAAATATAAATCTCAATTAATTTCAGCAAGCAACCAGTAGCAACAAAAGCACAACAAACAACAAAAGCACCACATCAAAAAACAAAATCACATCAACCAGTAGCAACAAAAGCACAACAAACAACAAAAGCACCACATCAAAAAACAAAAACACATGAGCAAACAACAAAATCACATCAACCCTTAGTTCACATTCATTCGTATATCAGCACATCAAACAACAAAAACACACCTTAATTCAGCACCATAAAGTCATTCCAAGCCCAACAATAGGATCCTTGCCGAAGACAAGCACCTGCCTATGTAAGTGATTTAGTTTTTGGGTTTCGAATTTCTACTTTTCTTGCATAATTATGATTATGTAGAGGATTTGTGGGTAATTGTTTGTTTTGTTTTACTTAATGTTGACCAACATACATTGACAAATTCCTTCTCTGCCATTTGCAGATCATAAGCCAAATCATACATATATTTTATTTTCCTGGGTGATATGGTTTTATGATATTTAGCTGCAACAACTTGCGATATTAAAAGAATTTTATTATATTCAATAGTTTTCCTATAGCCTACTATAGGTATTTTTGAGTCAAAAGTACTAAATTGGCACGCCATTACTTCCCACTGTAACTAAAAGTTTTACCCCGTTGATTGCACGGTGTATATCCTCATATTCTCAAATGCCAATATATGTTACAAATTCACAACTCTAAATTTTACAGTTTGATATAAAACAATAATCATATCACATTAGCAATGGTTAATCCTCTTGTAAGTTCCCTTATATACTAGCTCATTTTCTCTGTTTCACTTGAAATTCTTCGAATTTAGTCTTCGTTGTCGGCGAAGTATAATTTAGTTGAATGGATAACATAATTCAGAAAAAGGAATTAGGCTCCACAAACATCTAGGAAACATGCATATAGATGCATATAGCTTAATTTAGAGCTATTATTTTCATAAATGATGTCTGATCAGTCTGAATAATTATCTACTAATTTAGAGCTATTATCTTCAGATTTTCAATCTGAAGTACATTAGAAACACAAGTCATCATCACTAATTGCATAACTCCACATAGATACAATACAAACTAACATGTTAAACTATGCACACACCTTAATTCTGTAGCAAACAATGCACAACAGTCAGCAACCGTAGGTTGTAGTTCTCAAACCACAGAACACCAACACCAGCAGCACAACAACAGAACGGCTACAAGCCTGCAAACAACATAGATCACTCACAAAGATCAAAGAGAAATTGAAAACCTTAAAAAAAAAATTATTCCCAAATTCCCAAATTCCGCAAACTATAATATGAAATTATAGGTGATGTACTTACCAATAATCAATAATCCATTATCCAATGATCCGTGAGGAGCTTAGGACCAGAGATAACTTAGTCAGAGAAGACCATAGTGGCTGAGATGGGTAGTGGTGGGGTGGTGGAATAGAACGAAGGGAAGGGATAATATGTGTAGTGGTGGTGGCTGAGAGAAGCAATGGAATCAGAGATTCGGAGCAAAGCAGATGTGGTGGTGTGTGGTGGCTGACATGAGATTGAGAGAGAAACGGACAGAGCATAACTGCAGAAGCATGGAGAGAAGAAGAATGGAAGTTTCGAATCGAATCAATCGATCGATAGAGTTGGAAGAATTCAATTTCAAACCAACGGTTGAGATTAAATCTCAACCCAATTGAACCAATCCTACGGACGAAGTAATAAATAGGATTTATATATATTTATAAAATATATTATATATATATATATATTTCGGTTCAGTTCGGTATTACCGAATATATGGTAATACCATCCCGATCCCCGTACCGAAACTTCGGTATTGGTAACCGAACCATTTGGGGGGTTTCAGTATCGGGGTTTTTGGTATTTTGTTCGAGTTTTTTCGATACAAAATTCCCAACCCTAGTTGCAGGAAGAGAAATAATAATTCTATTGGAGTATGTGGTGTTTTAAGAGATTCTGATGGTAAATGGATTTCTTGGTTTTGTGCCAATTTGGGCACATGTGAGATTCTCACTGCTGAGCTATGGGGACTTTATTTGGGCTTACAATTGGCATGGAAATTACAAATTGATAAATTACTGGTGCTATCAGACTCTGCACTCACAATTCATTTGGTGTTGCAAGCTACTGACAATAATTATCCTTTGGGTCTCCTTGTTTTGGCATGTCGAGAGTTGCTTTCAAAATATTGGCAATGCGAACTTTGACACATCTATAGAGAAAAGAATTTTGTGGTGAATAGTTTAGTGAACTATAGTCTTGATTTAGATTTAGGTAATTTCTACTTTGATAATCCTCCTTATTCTGTTAGTTTTATTCGTGAGGATCGACTTGGAATGTCCCAGTCTAGATTTATTATTGTTTAGTTTTGTTTGGGTTGTTAGTCCCGTTTTTCAAAAAAAAAAAATTGTAATCATTTTCTAGCATTTCCAAATTACTGGAAAAGAATTTCATTTTCAAGAAAGATGTCTAGTGAAGCAAATGGAGGGGAGCAACTTACATAGCACATGTACATCGCCATCGTGATGCCCCATACCAATTATACAATAATCTTACAAATAGAATTATATCATTAATACGGGATCCTGGTAGATATATTAATGGTTGGATTTGACCATTTGAAATCAAATCTAAAAATAAAGCATGAGAGTATGTGCTTGGGCATGGTAAGCTCGAATGGTCGGGGTAGAAAGTGAGTGACTGGCAGGAATGGGAGTACACTTTCGAGAATTACGGATCACATACAACACATACAACACTTTATTTCCCTTTTTTCTTTCAACCAATTACCTTCCCCTAATCCTACCATTCATTCTCTCTCTCGCCTGCAATTTGTTTCATTTCATTGTCCAAATTCCATTACCTGCAGCTCAAGTAAGTCAATTGCCATATTATTCATATTTCTCTTTTGTAGGGATTCTATTCATTTGGCTTCTTTTACAATTACTTGCAATTGGGTTTTTTTTTTCTTTTTCTGATCAGATCAGGCTCTATGCTTAGGAATTTTTTGTTTTTAAAACCCTCTTTTACATGTAGCTAGGGAGTTACAAATTACTTCATCTATTGTTTGCTTTAGGGTGAATATCCTACTTTTCTTTTAATTTTTTCCATTTAATATTGATTCAGTGTGCTTGTGTTTCTGCTAGGGTTGTGATCTGGGTAAAAGGAAAAGTTTTTGATCCGACAAGTATGGTGAGGGAGACATACTTTTATGATATATTGGGTATCAATTTTGACGCTTCTTATCTTAAGATAAGAAAGGCTTACTATTTGAAGGTAATCAAAGATTTCTCCCACATTTTCTTCTCATGCTTGAAAAGAATTGGAATCAAATTTTGTGGAATTTCAGTACTATGTTTTATCTGTTCTTTCTAGGCAACACAAGTTCACCCGGATAAAAATCCTGGAGATCCGAAAGCTGCTGAAGATTTCGAAGTAAGCTATTAATCGTATTTATATAGAGTAAGCATACAATATGAATGAGGTAATTTCATGCATACTACTAGCTAGTTAATCTAGTTAAACTAATAAAAAAGTCAAAACATAATTGTAAACCCAAAGAGAGAAGAAGTATATGCATTTGAATTTGAATTTGATGCCACCTTGAAATTTAGGAAATTTTGTAGCTTCAATCTACTTAGGCTAACTACCCCTTTCACCCATATGTACATGCCCTACCAAAGCTGGTTATTAATCTTATGTTGCTCTCTCTCTCTCTCTCTCGTAAATTTTCTTCTGATTTTTGGGCTCATTTTCATGGTTGTTATGGTATATGCATGAAGGCCCTAGCTGAGGCTTTCCAGGTTTTAAGCGATCCGAGAATGCATGAATGGTATGGGAAGCATGGAAAGTTATGCATACCGCAGTAAGTTTCTTCAAACTTTGGGATATGAATTAGCCACCATTTGTTAATATACTAAAATGTCATTCCAATTGGTATTTTTCTTTAAAGACATAATCACGTAGTTGTAAATGCAGTTTCCAAAGTATTTGCTCCTGTTAATCTTGTCGATGTTGAGTTTTACGTAGAAGAACGTTTGTTAATGAACGAACAGATCAAACAAGGAACTGATTTTGCTGTATATAATCACATTGAAATTACATTATCTCTCTGCTAGGGACTACTGGATACACAAAGATACTGTATATGGGATTACTTTTGGGAATGAACTCTTTGAAAACTATATTGGTCAATATGCTACGACTACTTTCTCATCACTTATTGAAATGGAAGATGAGACACTGGATCTTGAAGTACGCAAAAAAAGAGCTTGGGAGAAGATGGTGGTACGCATGCTATCCAAATATCGACCTTTCCATATGCTTCATTAAATCTCCGTCCTTTCAAAATCCAAAAGAATTACCACTCTTTTTTTTTTTTTCTCTGTGTAGCCATTGCAGAAGGAAAGGGAAGAAAAGCTCGCAAAGTTTTTGAAAGATCGCCTTCAAACATTCATTGATGGTCATAGAGATGAATTTGAAAAAAAGGTAGATTCAGAAGCACGGCGCCTCTCAACAGCTGGCAAGTCTTTCTCATTTTCTGTCTACAAAAGAGAAAAAAACTCATTCATACAGTATACAGGGGGCGTATTATACAACATCCCTCTCACAATAACCCCTTAAATTCTGGTCCCGTAACCATTTAAATTCCCCCATTTTATTTTATTTCAATGAAAATAGAAATTCTCCCTTACATTGAACTCACAAAACGACCTGTGTTTGTTCTTAATGTAAATTTTATATAATTTCAGTTTGCTAATCAAAGAAAACCTTGATTTTGCCATGTATAATTGATGTTTTTCCCTCAGTCTTTGGCGAGTTTATGCTACACACTATCGGATTTTATTACTGGAGGAATGCCAAAAAAGAACTTGGAGAAGAGCTTGGGTTTAGTGAATTAGAAGGATGGGTGAATAATAAAGGTCCCAGAGGACACGAGATAAGGTGTCGAGTACATGCAGCTAAAGGTGCACCTTCTGCTTTCAAGAGTTCTATTTGAACAAAAATGATAACTAAGAATAAAATTATTCCGACCACGACTATTGAGCACCTCTCTAATAGATCAAAACAGCTTGTAAATGTGGTCCAAATAACAACACTCGTGAAAAGTGATGCTAAAGGACCGCAGAAATTGATCGCATTATGTGGCAGGTCATGAGTTTGTTAACAACTAGTGGTTCCTCTAGTATCTCATTCCGTTGAAGTTGAAAATCTTTTATATATGGACTAATTAAACTCATGCTTATCTGAATTTGCAGAGGCTGAGAGTATAGTTCGACAACACGAATTTATGGACCCTGAAGACATGGAAGATCGCTTACGAGAATGGATTCATCGAGATCCGGATGCTCCAACATTTTCTATACGATGGGGTACTAGTGTCCTTGATATTGAGAGAACTTTGTCACATGTCTGCCAAGCAGTAAGTTTTTAGTATTTTTTTCTTTTAGGTTAAATTCTGGGTTGGTCTCGTGAGATCGATGTCCTTGCATGCTAAACTTATATATATTCAAATACAGAATAAGAAGACGAGGATTAAATAAATTTTAAGCTCGGGGGTAATTTAAAAATAAGATATACCTAAATGGATATGTGAGCCTTTGCATTCGGAGAGATACTTGTTACGCGAAAACTATTTTCTTATTGAGAAGAACGATAACTATTTTCTTTTTCAGGTACTTCAAGAGCCCATCGTGTCCAAGGATGTTTTGAGGTTAAGGGCTGAAGCCTTGGAGATGTTTGGGACAATCTTCCAAGTAAGCCTCCTTTTTCTCTCTTTGCGTGTATTTAATTTCATCAAAAAAGGGATTATAAATTTGTTTAAGTATTACTTAGGCTTGAAGAAATAGAAGAGAATGCTTTGAATATGTCTATATTAAGGTATTTATACAAAGTGTACGACCCTAACGTAAATAGAAAGAAACTAATTACATAGAATTACAAGGATTACACTGGATTCATATCAATCAACGATCTCTAAAATATGGATACCTAAAATACAAAGTCAACACTCCATCTTAAGTTGGTGCATATATGTTAGACATGCCCAACTTGTCTAGAAACCATGCGAACTTGTCACTTGAAACTGTCTTGATAAGAATATTTGCCACTTGATCTTCAGTTCCAATTGCTAGCACCTCAATTACTTTATCTTCCAATTTCTCTTTAATGAAAAATTTGTCGATCTCAACATGTTTGGTCCTATCATATTGTACCGGATTATACGCAATATCACGAGCAGCTTTATTATCATAGAACAATCTTATCGGCTGACTTTGCTTAACTCCTAAATCTTGTAATAGAAGTTTAAGCCATAAAATCTCACAACTACCTAGTGCCATACCTCTATACTCTGCTTATGCACTAGATCTTGCAACTACATTTTACTTCTTGCTTCTCCATGTAATAAGGTTGCCTCCAACAAATGTGAAATACCCTGATGTTGAGCACCTATCATCAGTCAAACATGCCCAGTCAGCATCGGTATAACCTTCAATTTTGAAATGACCATTCTTCCTTAATAAAATGCCTTTACCAAGATTCCCCTTCAAATAGCTCAGAATTCTCATAATTGCACTCATGTGTTGTTCTCCTGGATCATGAATATACTGACTAACAACACTTAAGGCATAAGCAAGGTCAGGTGTAGTATGCACCAAATACATTAATCTGCCCACTAATCTTTGATACCTCCCTTTGTCAACTGGTACCTGATTCGGATCAATACTTAGCTCTGTTTCTTCTGCTAACGAAGTGGCTACGGGTTTACATGCCGACATACCGGTTTCTTTCAACAAGTCAAGGACATATTTCCTTTGTAATAGAAATATTCGTGACTTACATCTAGACACCTTAACACCCAAAAAATATTTCAAAGTGCCGAGATATTTCATCTCGAATTCAGTGGACAAATATTTTTGCAAAGCTGCTAGCTCATCTGGATCATTTTCTGTAACAACCTTGTCATCCACATACACAATGAGAGCTGTAAGTTTTTCATTTCGGCATTTCAGGAATAAGGTGTGATCACAATTACTTTGCTTATATCCAAACAGTCTCATAGACTTGGTAAACCTACCAAACCACACTCTCAGAGATTGCTTCAACCCATACAACGATTTTCTGAGCCTCCATACTTTCTTCCTACACCCGTCAAGAACATTACTCTCTGGTGGAAGTTCCATGTAGATTACTTCTGTCATATCCCCATATAAAAAGGCGCTCTTCGCTTCAAATTGTTGAAATGGCCAATCCAAGTTTGCCGCCAAGGACAGCAAAACATGAACTATTTTGATCTTAGCCACTGGTGCAAATGTTTTAGTATCGTCAATCCCATACTCCCCATATAAAAAGGCGCTCTTCGCTTCAAATTGTTGAAATGGCCAATCCAAGTTTGCCGCCAAGGACAGCAAAACATGAACTGTTTTGATCTTAGCCACTGGTGCAAATGTTTTAGTATCGTCAATCCCATACTTCTGTGCATACCCCTTTGCCACCAACCTTGCCTTAAAGTGATCCAATGTACCATCAGCTTTGTACTTCATGGTATAAACCCACTTGCATCCCACCCATTTCTTGCCAACTGGCAAGACCGTTATTTCCCAAGTAGCATTCTTCTTCAATGACCTTAATTCCTCATTCATTGCTTCTTTCCACTGAGGGTCTGCTAAGGCCTTCTGCACACTGTTAGGAATAGATACAATAGATAATTGATATATGAACGACTTATTTGATTCCGACAAGTGACAGGTTGACACATAATTACTTAGTGGATATAACACCCCCGACTTGGAATTTGACCTATTTACAAGATATTTGTGTTTACAATTAGGGTCAACCTCATAGGTAGATTTAGGGATACCTCGGTTACTGCACTATGGAAGTCGACGTGGTAGTGGTGCATCCAGAGTGGGAGGCGATTGGTTATGGGTAATATTTGAAAATGGATCTGTGAATATTTAAATTGGGTCGACTAGCTGCTGCTGATCTGTGGTACTGGGCTGGTCGGCTTGCTGATCACTGAAGTTAAGTCCAGTTGAGACTCATCACTTGAATCAGTCGCAGACTAATCAGTCTAAGATTCATCACTGGAATTAGTCGTGGACTGATCTGTGGCAGACATGGGAATAAGCTGATCACTTGCATTATCTGACGTGGGACTAGGTTGTTCATCTCCTTCAAATCCAGAAGTTACAGGAATATACTAGTCAAAGGTCAGAACTTCTTTGTCTCGCTTCTCCCCCTAAAGTGAGGACTCAAATGAACTATAATACATTTCCTTTTCATGGAAAACCACATCCATGTCGACAATCATCTTCCTCGTGGGTGGATGGTAACACTGATAACCCTTTTGAGCAGTGGCATACCCCAAAAACACACAACGGAAGGCTTGAAGCCCGAGTTTGCTTTGACGTTGAGGTGGATGAAGATGTACAAAGGCAACACATCCCCATACAAGTGGTGGGAGATTAGAGACTAGTGGGCAATTAGTATGAGATGTGAAGGCCTGAAATGGTGTCTGGAAGTCTATGGTTCAAGAGGGGAGACGATTAATAAGATAAGCAGCCGAAGTGAGGGCTTCACCCTAATAATACAATGGAAGATGGGCAATAAGCAAAGAAGCACAAACAACCTCCAAGAGATGCCTATTCTTTCGCTCAAAAACTCCATTATGCTGAAGGGTATAGGGACATGTGGTTTGATAACAATACCATGCTTATCAAGGAAAGCATGAAGCTCCGTATTGACATATTCTCCACCATTGTCACTTAGGAGAACCTGAACATTCATTTTGTATTGTATCACAACCATTTGATGAAATTTTTGAAAGGCGGACTTAACTTCACTTTTCAAGTTAAGTAACATAACCCAAGTCATGCGTGTACAATCATTAATAAAAGTGACAAACCAGTGCTCCACCAAGAGTAGCAATCTTAGACGGACCCTACACATCACAATCATAAAGGTTGTTGAACTTCTATTCAAACTTGGTGGAAAAGGAGTGCAATGACTTTTAGCCAGATCACAAACATCACATTTGACTTGAGAAGCCTCATTTTTCCTGAATAAACTAGGAAATAACTTGTGCAGATAACCAAGTGAAGCATGTCCAAGATAACCAAATGAAGCATGTCCAAGATGACGATGCTACATCCATATATCTGACACTTTATTATTCTCCCCCTAAGAACCGTCAACTGAAAAAGCTTGAGTCAATAATCTAGTACTATTCGATGTCAACTCAAAGTAGTACAGTTTTTCCTATCTAATACCATAACCAATCGTCTTCCGCGTCCAAATGTCTTTGAAAACACTTTGAGGCCAAAAAATAACCAAACAATGTAAGGCCAGGGTTATATGAGCAACTGATAATGTATTATAATTTAGTGAAGGAACCACAAGAGTGGTATCAAGTTTCATGGTATCAGAAAGGGGGACAGTACCATCCCCAACTATCAGGGTGGCATTACCAGGGGACAGTACCATCCCCAACTATCAGGGTGGCATTACCATCAGCAATATTGACAATGATTTGGGTGGACGGTTTAATGACTCAACCTGTCTACAATCAGAAGTCATATGTTCAGTAGCTCCTGAATCAATTATCCACGTACCATTCATAACCGGAGTAGAAATATTAAGGGCCTTACCATCGTTACCTACAGCAGCAATTAAAGCTGATACCTTGTCGGCCATACAATTTGAGTCACTCTTAGTTTCATCAACGGAGGTACGAGATTTGTTGCAGCGAGGATCGCTGGTCTTATCCCAATTCTCGAGATATACAATCAGCTCAAAACAACGGCTCTTGGAGTGTCCTGCTAGAATACAATGTGGGCACTTACTAGATGGACGGTGGGATGAATCACCATACAAGTTGGACCGGTCACGGCTACACTGGCTGGTTCGATCCAAATTGGACCAGTTCTCCTGTCCACTTCAATCCGACCATTTATGGGAGGCACGAGTTCGAGCACCATAGAGACGGGAAAGGAACTGGTGCGGGTTGATGGTGCTGCCATTTGGGTCTGATATGAGAAGGGCAGCGATCAGCAACAGTTTCGAGGGACGAGCTGAGATCTGATGGCTCGCTGCAATAAAACGAAAATCTGGGTTTGTCAAGTCTGGGTTTGCGATTGGTTGATTGAGACTGGTTTCAGTCTGTACAATTCTGCAGAGCACGGCACGGACGTCTGGGTGGCTGATAGAGACTGGTTTCAACGGAATCTGGGCAGCAACGACATGCGTTGCTCGCTGTTTGTTTCGAATTCAGAGAAAGGTAGCAACGACAAGAGTTGCTCGCTTATCGAGGGATAGCAACGACAATAGTCGCTTGTTGATCAAGGAACTGTGCACCAAGCACCGCTGAGCGCAACAACACTATCAAGCATCTAAGTTTATTTATTTTTATTTTTTTTACGACCTTACTCTGATGCCAAGAAGAGAATGCTTTGAATATGTCTATATTCATGTCAATATGAGGTATTTATACAAAGTGTACAACCCTAACGTAAATAGAAAGAAACTAATTACATGAAATTACAAGGATTACACGGAATTCGTATCAATCAAAGATCTCTAAAATATGGATACCTAAAATACAAAGTAAAATGTGTGCACAGCCTAACATTTAGAGCTATATGCCTTATTTGCGTATAATATTCAGTTTTTTTTTTTTTTTCTAATCAAGCTCCAATTCCATTATTTTTTTGTAGGGTTCAAAAGATCCTTACCTTAGAGAGGACAGTGTCCGGATTGAACCTGAAGATGGCCAAGAATATGAAGATTATGATAACGAGTAATGATCGCTCTAATTGCTTCTGGATTATAGGCTGGGACCTAGATCCTCTTCTTGTAATATTTAATCTAGCGCCCATTCTTGGTGAAGGTCGATGTCGTGGTCGGGATTGACTTGTACCTAGAACACTTCGATTGGGTCGAGAAGATGAGACTGGTGTTTTACATTCTTGCTACAGGTTGTTACACGCATTAATAAAATACAAGCATACGTTTCTGTGAAGTATATTCATGACTCATTTCTCGGTTTTAACTTTTTTTTTTTGGTTGTTTTATTAACACCCCACATACTTAATACACCCCTCGGTTATAAATTTTTTTTTTTGGTTGTTTTATTAACACCCCACATTTGCTTTTTCAATTAAAATGTATCTTAACACACCCCCGATACTTTTCTATAATACCCTCACACCCCACACTTTCAACATACACCCCACATTTTCTACATACACCCCACACTTTTCACATCCTAGGTTTAAATACATATTTTATCTTTCTTTTTTTTAATTGTTACTTCTGTGTAATCCCAAAACATGCAAATTGGGATGAGGAAGAATGAAGATTTAGAAAAGTTAGGGTTTATGACGCTATTTAGGGTTTATGGTACCGCATCATACACTCTTTTTAAGGTATATCATTCATAAGTATCTATATGAAGATGCTAGTGAGCAAAACTCTAAGAATAATATCAAGCAAATAAAGGGAATGAAAACCCACATGTATCAAGATATCAACCAATTGGCAACCTTACTGTTAGTCATGTTTTAATTTTTTTCAATCAACATGTTTGTACTTTTATTGATTAGGGTTTTGTTCTACAATGGAGGGTGAGAGTGGCTTTAAGAGCTTGAAGAAGAGAAATAATCTATATACACATTTTTTATTTTTAAAACCTTACGAGGCCTAAATAGCCATTGCATATTAGGGTATATAGATCATTTAATAAAAAAATTTAATGTGGGGGATATTCAACAATATGTGGGGTGTTAATAAATTTTTTTTTTTTTTTGTCAAACTAAGTTATTTCCATTAAATAAAAAGACTAGTACAAGGTAAACAAAGCTTATCCAAAACAAACCAAATACAAGCCTAGCAACAATAAAGAAAATACAAAAGATTGGCCCAAAAACAGCCAGCCCAAAACAACAAAAAACCCTAAATTTAGGGAAGACAACAACCTCCACCAAATCAGATCTGCCGCCACCACCAAGAGGACGAACCAAACGAAATAACTAGATGAACGGAATCTCAGTTATAACTTTAACATAGGGTGAATGTCTTTTGTTGCCACATTTGGTTTTTAGGTCAAAATTGAAAAGTCAAACTATAACACGAATTTTCATAAGTTTTTATTTATGTTCAAATTGATAAAAGGATAATGGTTTGGTTTGGTTTGGCTTGGCTTCACTGGTTATTTCGGTTATATTGATAAACCGAACTAGACCAAACCATTGAATGCTACTTATTTCGGTTATATTTTTGGTGGCAAACGGAACCGCACCCGTTGAATGCTAGTTCTCCCAATAACCCCTTACATTTTGGTTACATGACCATTTAGATTGCCCCATTTTACTTTGATCAGCAATTGGCTAAAAAATGAAAATAAAAATTCACAAAACGGTCTTTGTTGCTGAGACGATATTGTATTTTTTGAAGCTGGATTGTTCTTAATATTAATTTTATATAATTTCAGTTTTCTAATCGAAGAAAACCTTGATTTTTCCCATGTATAAATGATGTTTTTTCCTCAGTCTTTGTCGAGTTTATGCTACACACAATCGGTTTTTATTACTGGAGGAATGCCAAAATATAGAACTTGGAGAAGCGCTTGGGTTTAGTGGCTTAGAAGGATGGGTGGATAGTATTTTATGTTTTCCTTTCTACAACATCATTACTAACACGTTAGGTGTCGAGAAGTGCTGGCCGACACGTGTTAAGTGACGAAAGCCAATTATGCATGTGCATGAGAAAAAAGTGAATAGATTTAGAGTTGAAGGCGGAAGTAAGAGTGCGGTGATGGATAAAACCTATCATTACAGGTGCATAACAGTCAGAGCATAGTAAATAGTGCATAGAATAAAAACATTCACATCATCGTGAGGATGGATAAGTAGAAATTAACTAAAAGTAGGAACAAATCCTACATAGTCTGGAGAAAGTGTCAGAACCATCAACCACAATCAAAGTAAGCCCTCGTCTCACTGGTAATCAAAACTGCTACTAGTTCCTGGAAGGGTGCAAAACATAAAAGAGTGACTGGGTCAAAAAGTAAAGTTTAACAAAACCTTTGTTTTCAAAAGCATACAATCCCCTCCCTGGAAAACATGTATAGTTTTTGAAAAATACGTCATACTCGCCAATATGATCCTCAAAATACTATAATAGTAATATGGGTACTCCTTGAAAATCAATGATAAAACCATAATGGATTGCTCGAAAACAAAACTGAATGCTCAAATCACGGGTGTTCCCCGAAAATTAGGTGTTCCTCGAAAATCAGATTGGTTGCTCATCCATATGTAAACACACAAGTCCAAGTAGATACGTTACGAGAACAAGCTAGGTATATGAGAAATACGCTGAGTACTACAATGACGCGAGTCTAACGTTAATCGTTGTGCGCAAAGCGCGTCACACACAAGTTCGAGTTGCCTAGTGCAACCTAGAACAGGCTAGTACCTACAATGGATCCAAGTTTCATAGCAGTACTAGGTGTGATACCTCCAAACGTCAAGGCTAGTCCTGGCCATAAGATTGAGTACTGATACCTGGGTGTTCTACATCTACTGGTGAGCAACAATATAGAAAAATGTATGACAAATATAATACGGGTGTTCTACCTCCAACAACCACATATTATATAAGTCGTGCTAACAATTTAAAGAAAGCGTTGAAAAACCATACATAATAATACATTTATCAAAACAAAGACCCACTCACTCACCTGTAAGTAGCTGGGTCGTAGCCCCCTATCATGGGCAGCCCCGGTAGTCCTCTAGATATGTCTCACCTATATGAGATATCAATATAATAATAATTAAACTCATAAAGGTTACTAATTAAACTAATTAACGACACTTATCCCTTGTTTGCTCAACACGGAGGTCCGAACCACTCCGAAAAATACCATATGTGCTGCCCCTAAAAACCAAATGTGATTTAACTAAGGGAGGATTTATAATTGTTGTTGACAAATGACCGTTACTCATCTTAGCATCGAGGATGTCGATACAACCTAGCCATATTGGAAGTTTCTGGCTCTAAATGAAGATGGCAAGGAGAGTCCCTTTCATGACGTTGTTTCAGCCTGTGGCAACGTTCAACATGCTGCTAACATTGCCGACTAAGCACCACTTCCACAACCAACACTTAACAGTTTTTCACCGAAGGTCCTCATCACATGTGGGTCTCTCTCTCTTGTTAACATTTTACACACACTATGTATTTTCATTTTGGTAATTACTTATACAAGTTTATTTTCATTATGTAGCAATCTCAGTATGTAAGCCTAGACGAATTTGAAGCATACAAATCTTTGAACGACAAGGAGTCAAACTACTTACGGGCTGCTTTTAAGGAGGAACATGCAGCTAGGATGTTGTTGGCAAATGAGCTTGCATCTGTGAAATCACAGTTAGGAAATCTACAAGAAATGTTAAAGGAGTTGGTAGGTTCAAAATTAGCTTTGTCAAGTACTTTCCATTTGGATGCTGAGGATGGCAATGATGTCCTCCATGATCAGATGTCGGATGAGCCAAATTTGAATGATGACCCGATGAGTGTGGCAAAGGATGGTTTCCCAATTGCACAACCACAACCACATGGCGATGCAGTTGATGGGGGAAATGAGAAAGGTCAAAGTGTGGGAGAAGGCAAAGACTGCAGTGATGATGATGATATCCCACCTGGTTTTGGAAATATGGTCGAACAACCACACATGGACTCCACAAATACAGGCGACGCTCCTTCTACCCCAATGAAAGCTTCCTTAATGATCCCGTCTTTCATTGTTGAAATGAATGATCTCATTTCTTGGTCATTGCAACCATTAGTTGATGATCAACTTCTTTGTATTTTGGCTTCCAATGAAAAAGAAAGAAAATATTTTGAGGATAAGCTTGATCTCTCGGATGGCGATGACAATGTCCTCATTACCAACAAGCATGGATCAGTGATGGAACATAGAAAGGGACGAGGTTTGAGGATTAAGAGGAAAGGTTCACAAATTATGTCCCCCTATACTCCTTTGAGGTGCACAAAACGAAAGAAGTTGGAAGGTACCGAAGTCCAAGATCTTACCTCTCTTGATTTGAATCCTTTGTCAAAGATACCTTGAGATGACTGACACATCCCGATCTCGGACATGCCAGGTGTCGGGAAGTGCTGGCCGACACGTGTTAGGTGACAAAAGCCAATTATGCATGAATAAGTGAAAAAGTAAGAATAAAAAGAGTTGAGTGCGAAAGTAGAAGTGTGGTGAGGGTTAAAAACCCATAATACATGATGCATAACAGTCAGAGCAAAGTAAATAGTGCAGGAGTATAAAAAAAACATTCACATCCCCGTGAGGATGGATAAATAAAAGTTAACTACAAGTAGGAGTGAATCCTACATAAACTGAAGCAATGTCAAAACCGTCGACCACCGCCAAGGAAGTCCTCGTGTCACCGATAAGAGAACCCGCCTCTAGGTTCTGGAGGGGCGCAAAACATAAAACGGTGAGTGGGTCAAAAAGCAAAGTTTGATAAAACCTTTGTTTTCAAGAGTATACTAACCCCTCGCTGGAAAACAAGTATAGTTTGAAAACACGTCATACCCTCTGGCATGAACCTCAAAATACTATAATAAAAATATAAGGGTACTCCCCGATAATGATTACTGACATGCTCACCCATATGTAAACACACAAGTCCAAGTAGCTAAACTACGAGGAACAAGCTAGGTATATAAGTAATACGCTGAGTACTACAATGACGCGAGTCTAACGCTAAGAGTTGTGCACAAAGTGCGTCACACAAGTTCGAGTTGCCTAGTGCAACCTAGAACATGCTAGTACCTACAATGGATCCAAAGCAGCGCAGCGGTACTGGTAGTGACTACTCCAAACGTCAAGGCTAGTCCTGGCCACAAGACTGAGTACTAATACCTGAGGTGTTATACATCTACTGATGAGCAACAGTATAAAACATGTATGGCAAAATAATACGAATGTTCTACCTCCAACAAACGTATATGATATGAGTTATGCTAACAGTTTGAAGAAAGCATTGAAAAACCATACGTACATATACATTTATCAAAACAAAGACTCACTCACTCACCTGTAGGTAGCCGAGTCGTAGCCCCCTGTCCTGGGTAGCCCCGGTAGTCCTCTGGATAAGTCCCACCTATATGAGATATCACTGTAATAATGATTAAACTCATAAAGGTTATTAAATAACTAATTAATTACACCTATCCCTTGTTTGCTCAACCAGGAGGTCCAAAACACCTCGAAAAAATCATACGTACTGCCCCTAGGTAGTACGCGTCGTCACGAGTCGCCTCGCGAAGACGGAATCGGAAAAAGATGCTCCACGCGCCCCCACACGCGGCTTAAACGTGGGAAGCCGCGGCTCCACGCACAGCTCACGCGCGAGTCAGCCGAGCCGGTCAAAGCTGGTCAATGCTGACGTTAGCGCTGGTTTGAACCAGTTTGCTGATGTCATCGCTGACGTCACCTGGGTCGGTCTGGACCGGTTTGCTGACGTCAGCTCCGATCGCCGACGCTGTCGCCGGAATTTTGGCCGATTTTTGGAAAATTTTTAAAGCTCCATATCTTCTTCATTTCTTGGCCAAATTTTACGTGCCATATATCAAAATGAAGCTGGAGAAGAGTAGAATCACGGTGTACCTTTGGATTGGTCGTACAAGCTCGGGAAATGGCCTATAATTGCCTCGAAAGTTGGGGTTCACTGTAGCTTTGTCGATCTACGTCAAAACTCAACCAAATCAGGCAAACGACCTATGAAAATTCATCTACTCAACGAGAGGAAGACAATGGTGGTAGTTAGAAACCTCACCTTGGTCTAGGTTGGCCGGAAAATGGCCGGAAAGGTCCGGTTCTTCTGGTTGCATTTCCCGTCAAACGATCGAGAGTTTGGACGAACGGTTTGCACCGTTGAGTCCACGGCGTCGAGACGAAGAAGGTGGTGATTTTCGTTCGCCTCGATTTGACGGGTTTTCGTCGGTGTGCACTGTGCACGCACGGAGAGAAAAAGGGAGAAAAGTCAAAATTGAGAAAATAATTAGAAAGTGACGGGGAGAAGGAAGGGGAAGGAAAGAAAAGGAAAAGTGGGGTTTTAGGGGTATTTTGCACCCACCAAAACAATAAACTTACACGCTCACGTGTACGAAATAAACACGCACATGTAGAAAATATTCCCCATGAATTATTTTATAACAAACTTTTACGGGATGTTACAATTTGATGGAGTTTGTTAAGTTTGTTTCACGATGGTCTGCCAATCTTAGGTATACATGCTTTTAATACATGTTAGTTCATATTTGTTGTTTAATTTGAATAATTGTACATTTTGTTCTCGAACCTTATATAATGTTATCATGTCACAGGGCTGAAGTCAACCTACACTTATACTCAGTGCCGAGAAAGTTCTTCATTTCTATCAACAAGCGGGAGGGTTTACTATTAGACCCTGTACGCCTTTAAACAATATGCAACCCTTATTCCTTATTTTGTTCTTAAGAAATACTAAATAACATATTTTACAATCATTGTGCATCATGTTGACATTGGAATGTACCTTTTACGGAAACGGCAGCATGAGTTTCCCGACTATTTTGACCAACAATGGACCACCACAAACTTCCTATTCAAGGTGGGTCTTAGTCGCACCAATGTTTTATGTGAAATTTAATTACATAAGCATTTGGAAACTATTGAATTATAAGGTAACTCTTTATAATTTCCACATATTTGGCATAATTTTGTTATGCTAACACATGTTCAATTGCTTTTAAACCCACAGTGCTAGATCTGCGATGAGTGGGTCATTTTTAATAAATTGAAGGACAAATCGAAGTGGGTTCCAAGCAAGAATGTAAAGCATTATGTTGAAGGGTGTGCCGGTGATTTGATCATTCCTTCACTTAGAAGTCCGTTCATAAGATTTACACTCTGTGGCTGGTAAATGACGATCATTGGATCTTGGCAGTCGTTGATTTTGTGGAGCGCCTTATCACCGTCTATGACTCTCTCTTTGATACTTGAGGATTTAGGTCCATCACGACCAGCCTTCAACCAATTAGCTAGTGTCCTTGTTCCGCTTCTACTATGTTGGTGTGGTTTCTATGACGCCCGTACTCATATCAAATTTGACAACAAGGTCTAATCTAAGCCATTCCGAATCGAGGCTGCCCAAAATGGCCCTCAACAAAAAAATGGGTTAGTACTCTTAACACCCTTAATTATCATTTTTCATGTGTCGATAATTACAATTGGAATGAATTTATCTTTACACGTAGCGCTAACTACGGTATGTACATGCTTAAATTTGTTGAATACTTGTCGAGTGGACCGTTGATTGATGATGTTGTTGACTAGCATATACCATTCGTTCGCATGAAGATGGCGGTGGAGTTCATGAAGCGTAATGCCTATATATGATTGCTCATGTCTTTTCACTTAACAATTGGAGTTCTATGTGATGTGTACTATTTTGGTTTATATTGGTTTTTTTTTTGTTGGACACTCTAGATTAAACATTTCCCTGGTTTTTTTTTGCTATTTTGGTACCCAAGTAGTTAGCTGACAACTAATGTTATGTCAAACTATGGAACACGGCTTCAATGTGATGTCAAGTACCTTTGTAATTGAAACATATAATTTGCAAGGGGTAACATCCAAACCTTTTTTATGTACACAATGTTCTATGGGATGTCCTTTATATATATATACTCCTTCTGCCTGGATTGAAGAAAGTTCACTATATATACTCCTTCCATCATATTATAATGTCATTATGGTTCAATTGGTTGTTTCATAGTGCAGATAATAAAGTTCACTATATATACTCCTTCCATCATATTATAATGTCATTATGGTTCAATTGGTTGTTTCATAGTGCAGATAATATGTTCCGGGTCATGTCTTATACGAATCCTCATTGTCCATTCATATATGTTGACATTGATATGCATCTTACAAATAACTGCCTCATGGTATATGTCTGAGTTACAAATATGTGAAATAATTGAATCCAGTTACTTGTTGACAATACAATTGAACCCTTGTCCAAAGTAGTACAAGTTAACTATTGATTGGGGCACGAATTTGAGTTTCTATTGGTTGAATGGCGATGTCACTGACACTTCTCTCCCGTTTTTTCTCTCTTACTGAAATTGCATCAATTACTGTAGAAAGTAACTTCTTTCTAATTGGTTTATGGGAATTGACAAAAGTACTCATTATTTGCCCTCTTAAATTAAAAACAATCAATACCTGCACAATATCGACAGCGTATCTACAAATATCTACAATATATCAATACAATATATTCATCGTATCTATAAATATCGACACTATATCAATTAAATATATACAGAGTATCTACACTATATCAATAAAGAGTCTCTCATCTAATTAAATTCCAAAAAAGTGAGTGTTTTTTTATTTAAGAAGACAATTAATGAATACTTTTGTCAGTTTTCCTTGGGTCCCATTTCCCTTTTGTTTAAGCCTTTGGGACTTGCTACATATGGATGATATTGCAACTTTACGACCTGATATGTATACAAGATATATATACATATTGAGATGATATAAATACGATAACGATGTTATTGATACCATATAGTCAACGTATATAAACAATAAAGACAGTAGCATCAACACCTTATTGGCAACGTATAGAAACTGATAGGAGCATATTTATGCGACTTAGTTAGCTTGTTTTCTTGCATTTACGTAGTTAGTTATTGTTTATTATAGTGATTTAAGCTATTTTCGTGTGTTTGTAGGTTTAAATGGCAAGTGAAGCAAGAAAGTGCATTTTGGTGCATTATAGAGCAAAAATGGAGCTTAAATGGAGTGCATGTATATGGAGCCCAGGGAATGAACGAATTGGGAGCTTAAATGAGGCTAGGAATCTGTTTTGAAGATGAAGAAATAAGTTTAAGACAAAGAGGATAAGGAAAGAACAAAAAATATGGAACATTATCCTTATCTTATCTTTACCTTATCTTATCTTATCCTAACCTTATCACCATTCATTTTCTACCTAATTCCATTTGAAAAGGGAGATTTATTTTCATACGAAGACATTGGATAATCTGACTGTTTGAGGACTTCAATTTATCCTAAAAGAGTGGAGATAGAAGTTTGGAAGACAAGTACATTGCAAAAGCAGAATCCGAGTGAAAATTGGACAGTGCTGCGCATAACTTCCAACTTCGACAGATCACCCAGAATTCCTCAGAATGAATTACGTGTCGTACCATATATGGTTGGAAAGTTCTGGATGTCTAGTTTCCATAGGATTTTACAGATCGTCATTCTGATATTTATTGAAGATTGTATCGCTGTTTTAGTGACTGGAGGTCGAAACAGGAAGATGAGTCCTAATCGAATTGGGATTCAAGGAAGATAATGTGGCAGCTGTTTGTGCGTGTCTTTGGACTTAATTCAGAGAGATGTAGGAGTTCTAAGGAGGCCAAAACTCTCTAGAAAACCGGGCTTGAGATTATTTGAGGATGCAATTTAATCAGAAGAGAAAAGGAGACGACGGGGAGAGCACACAAGAGCAAAAAGTCAGAATCCCAGATTGTGCCTCAGGGTTTTAGGTGTATTCTATCTATGTTTAAATTTATTTATTTTTGTTTCATTGTAATTATGAGTAACTAATTTCTTTTTAGCTAGAGGCGAATTCAAAGCCATGAACATATATGTGATATGAATTGATTACATCCAGTTATTGTTTCATAAATTGTGAATGCAATTTGCTTAACTGTTTTACAGAAAACTTATCCTTGTGTGTTGATTAAGGAGGCCTACTTAGTTTACATGTTAGGGTTTGGAGCTAGAATATAAGGGACTTTCACCTAATCGTTAGAAACTTATATTCACAAGTAGTAAAAATCGAAGGGACATCGATTGCGTTAAGTAAATTCTTGGCATAAGTTTCATGCAATCATAGTAACAAGTGCTTCGTCAATGCTTATGGTTTTCATAGAACTTAATGATTCTTGCTTGTATCTTTATTATGCAATCATATAGGGGACTTGTGGGGAATGCTTTGGGTTGTCGTATGCAATCATCCAATTCAATAATGTTAGGAAAATCTGAAGGTTAATTTAAGCGTACCTAATTAATCTGGGGTGTTGAGAATTCGTGGTTTATTGAAAGAATAACTGGAGATCGATTTGTATGCATATATATGTCATGTGTGGAGAAGGACCTTCTAGCTAGCTTTTCATCTTTGTTAATCACCATTTCATTCATTTTTGTTAATTTATTTGTTTAAGTTAAATTCGTTCAAACCAATCCCTGTTTAGTATTTTGAGTTTTTTTAATTGAATTTTCGTCCAAATTCCTTTATAGTACCTGTTTTGAGTCAATTTAACTTAGTTTCATGTTTTTGAGTCTAGTTAGTGTAGATTAGCATCCCTAGTTAATCCCCGGCCTAGAACGATCCCTACTTGCATCTTTACTACAATTGTCAACAATAGGGTTTAATTTGTGTGTCCAGTTAATTTTCACATCAAATTTTGGCGCCGTTGCCGGGGATCGAACTCAATGGTTTACAGCACACATGTTCAAAATCAATGGATTTCCAACTGAATAACACCCCAAAACATTGCATCAATTGTTGTTGAACACCTTTCATGCATTAGGAATCAAATCAGAAGCGTCTTGTGCACTTCAGATTCATGACACTGGCAATCCTAATGGCACAATGAAGCGTCTTGTCAATACCTATTTTGCATACTTCCTAAACAACTCAAAACCGGAATGAAACTGCCTTTTTTTTAGAGACTCCATCTCTGCAGAACTTTCGAAAGAGAATATAGTAACATCTTTCTTGTAAGTCTGAAGCTTATGTTTTAGAAGGCTGACCTTGAGGAGATTATGGCGGGCACGTAGCTTGTGGTATGCCTCATCAACTTCAAGTTTTGCAATTGTGGCCAGCCATAACTGTTTCACTCTTTGTACTTCAGCTATCTTATATTTGAAGAATTATGTTCGCTTAAGGGCATCATCCACAACAGTATTCCTATTGATGTCATGAGAAGCTGAATCACCCACATCGGATTCAGATGATGGAGTCACATACCCATCCACAAGATAATCTTCATAATCAAGCATGTGTACATGATGAGCAACAAATGGATAATGAAGCATGGGGTGAGGATGACCAACAAATGGGGTGGATGGTAAGCCAACTTTGGGATACATTGTTCTTCTAAGAAATGTGTAAGGTTTGATGGATCTGTTGAAAATGTAGGGTGTGGTTTTTATAAAGGGGAGAAATCACATGAAATTGGTTGGAGTAGAGTTGCTAAAGGCGCCAATTAATTGCCTTGGCATTAGCACACAAACCTAACCAATATGCTACATCAAACTAATTGTACAGCAGTAGAAGTACAAAGTTACAAATATGCTTGAGTTTATGTAACTTTAACTACTTTCAATGCAAGTGATACAATAGAAATATATATCCAAAAAAAAGTCATTTGAAGTAGGCCATTGCAGTTATGAATTTGATATAAAGGAAGGTATTTTTTTTTAACTATAACTACTTTCAATGCAATTGATACAATAAAATTCAAATTGTGTGGAATATGATAGAAGTTGGTACAAACAATATCTTATATGTCAGTTTGATGTGTTCAGCCAACTCCATCATTACCTTTCACAATCCAAAATAAGGCTTTATGTCAAATTAGGTGTGGGATTGGTGGACTCAACCATTTCCAGGCCCCCTTCCATCACCACAAGCTCGTTCAACCTCGTCATTTAGTAAAGCCGACTCTCATGCACCATTAAATGAAATTGACCTAGTGAAGCTAGAAATGAAATATTGGTCTTATGTGTCCGCATACTAGCAACATCAACTTATGAAATGTGAAACAGAGTTGTCACTGGTAGACACCAAAGCAAACCTTGCATACCACAAAGCTCTGAAGCAAAATGCCAAAGCAGATAGTTGCACAAAATTTCGTATCTAGCCATGGAGCTGAAATTCCAACTAGAAGACGGTATAAGTGCTTACAAACAGTCTCCAAAGTTCGTTCAGGCAATGGCAACTGAACACAAAAAAAGGGTTTAAGGCGTTCTGTAACTACGCTAAGCCGATGGACCCAAATGGACCATGGGATATCATTGCCAAAGATGTGCCCACAATGAAGCAACGTGTGATGAACGGGACGCGTAAGTTGTTCAATGGTGACAACTAAATACGTTTGTACCATGTTCTGTGTGCACCAAACTGTGGTAGTTAATACTAAAGAAAAGTAGGATTAAGCATTTTATGTATGTCAGTATGGGGTAACATATATATGTTGTATATATATATATATATATAGTATCTTTACGTATATATATATATATATATACGTAAAGATACTAGTGATAGCATAATGCCAGAATGAAGACATTACCCTGTATGTAACAATAAAACCCTTCACATATGACATTCATGTAGAACAAATTAGGAAAAAAGGTAGGTGAATCTAAAAGGTACTTATTTTCACATAATTGAATCCATGATTGGAATCTTACAAAAATCTTTCAAGTTTGTAAATTTAGGAGTACCGGGATCCAAAAAAATACTCTTTCATAATAGAACACGAGTAAGAGAAAGCCAACCAAGTGAAGCTAAATTTGTTTGTAGGAAAACATGGAGGACAGGCATAGGACAACCTTCTATGGGAACAAAAATAAAGGTTCAATTGTGAATAACTACCGATTGGTAGTAATAAGCTCCTTACAGGTTTTCTAGTTATGCCCAAGGTTACCACACCTTTTGCATTTTTTTTTTTGAACTATATCCTCCCCTTGAGAAAGGATTCGCCACTTCTTAGGTCCACCTTGCATTATTTTTCCAACCGGAGGTAGTACAACTCTATTTTGCAGTTCTTCAGCCACCACCCAATTGACTAGGTATGGTACAGGGTAAATGGACTCTGCATAGGCAGCCTCCCATGCAAATAGCCTATAATAAGGTGCAACCAAGTCATACATGTTGCGGTTTGCAAACAGACAAGCTGTCATAGCATGCTTGTAAGGGAGCTGCTCGAGATCAAATTTTCTGCACATGCGCATCTTATTATGTAAATCCACTATCGCTTCACCATGAACACTGACTACATGAAACTGGTCAACATTAATTTTGTGGACCTTCATTGTACAAGCATTAACCATCCATTTCCTCAGTTTTGTCTCACCAAGCTTGGGGCACAATGACGTAGTGAATCCCTTGGCCAAATCATGACGTTTACAAAACCACTTCTGTAGTACACCCCTAATGAAGTCAACCAAATAAACAATAGGCAACCCCCTTGCATATCTCAACAACAAATTAATGCTTTCAGTGATATTGGTTGTCATAGCATTGTACCTTCTACCATTCATATGTGCCCTTGACCATTTATGTTTCCCAACTTTAGTCAAATACTCAGCCACTTTATCTTTGATCTTTGAGAAATGTCAATTAAACTCAGCAAGTTGATATGCTTTTGCCAGTTTGTGGTTGTTGAAGAAGAATTTATCATTTTTCTTCATGCCAAAAGAAGCTTTCACATTTCCTTTCAAATAACATAAACAAAGACCATGTTTAGCGCCCTTGAATACTTTGTTGACCACATTACCTATGCTTGCATTGCAATCTGAGATGATAACTAAGTTCGAAACATCTCCAATGGCTCCATGTAATTTCTTGAAAAAATCACTCCCATGAAGAATCATTTTCTATATCACCAATTCCAAATGCAAGGGGGTATATGTTACGATTGCAATCAAATGCAGTGGCTACAAAAAGAACACCATTGTGCTTTGACTTTGAATGAGAAGCATCCATGACGATAACGGGTCACATCTAAGACATGAATCCTCTAATAGACGCACTGATGGCGAAGAAGAAATAGTGAAAGTGATTACCATCATTGGTTTGTAAGTGTGTGATTGTCCTGGGATTCACCCGCTAGCGCTCCAACTGAGCACAATAAGAAGGGAGGTGGGCATATGATTCCTTAGGTGAATCGCATTGGGCCTCTAAGGCCACCCTTCTGGCTCTCCATGCAGTCCAGTAACTGATCGTAACTCCATAAGCCATTTGTATGTCTCTAATCACATTTGTGGCAATGTATATAGTGAAGGGCTCCATAAACTTGTTCTTCACAACGTGCCCAAGTAAGCACTTCCCAGATTGAAGGTGCCTCCTGGTTAGCATCAAATTACATGTATGCCAACCCTCATCTTTTGCCAGCCTAAATTCGGATGTCCTAATCTTATAACTAGTAATTCTCCATTGACAGCCCCTATCCATGCACCATACTACATAACGTGATTTGGACTACCATTGTACCTTACAGTGAAAGTGCCCTTGAATTGCTTTGAGCTGCAACCTTCTCATTAAATCTTGTTTATTAACAAATATGTCCCCTTTCTTGTATTGAGGCTTCCAATGCATATTACCTTGAACTGTGCCAATTGGAGTATCGTCATCATCCTCCAACTCTTGGGGTTTATTTTCCGTCTCACACACCGTAGATGTCCTCTTTTGCTTCACATTACGCACCCTAACTAATTCGCTTACTTCAGATGGCGGATGAGTTTGAATAAGGGGTACAGATTGGGCTATGTCTTTCAGACGCTTTCTAGTTTGGTAATCCATGTCATCCCACAAGTCAAAATCTACGTATACAAATGATGGGAATGAATAGGTTGTTCAACGTTGGAATTGACAGTTGTTCAATATTGGAATTGACGGTTGTTCAACGTTGGTAATCCATCCATCCTCCTCAAATGGTACTTTTATACTTCCTATGACAAGTTGAATTGACAGATACAAATGATGGGAATGAATAGGTTGTTCAACGTTGATAGTAGTCAATATGTTTCTTTCATGAGCTACACTTTGGGAATCATTAGTTTGTTCAACGTTGACAGAAGTAGGTCCGTTCCTTTCATGAGCTACACTTTGGACGATGTTTGTGGATTGTCTCTTATTTGTGCTTACATACAATGGTGTTACCCTATAACCAAGTACCGCAGAATTATACTGTAGAAAATAGGTGACATCGTCATCGTCCACAATCTTCATATATTTGTTTACTGATGGTGACATAGGAACTGGGTACTTCAAAATAATGATGACCTTCTCAAAATCAAGACTAGCAATCTTGTAAACCTTATCAAGCAGCTCCGAAAATTTATTTTCCTTGAAACTAGAACCCCTTTCTCTTCACCACCTTCGCACATACATGTATTGTCGAATGTAACCCAACTTCCATTGTAGCATATCATTACAGGTACAATCTCCATTTTATCATGAGCTTGTCAATGTTGATAAATCTTGTAAAAATTGGGGATAGTCATCGTTTAATCAAACATGTCCATGTCATTAATGACACTGTATCTGTTATATCCCACATCGACCAAGGTTCACTTCCAAATTCTGGAAGGCATTTCAGGAGGCTATGGGAACAAAACTGCTGTACAGTACAGCTTTCCACCCATAGACAGATGGTCAGTCTGAGAGGACGATTCAGACCTTGGAGGACATGTTGAGAGTTTCGGTCCTTCAATTCGGGGGAAGTTGGGATGATCATTTAGCGTTGATTGAGTTTGCATACAATAACAGTTTTCACTCTAGTATCGGTATGGCACCGTTTGAGGCGTTGTATGGTAAGGCGTGTAGGACCCCATTATGTTGGACTGAAGTAGGGGAGCGAGCACTTGAGGGCCCAGAGTTGGTAGATGACACTACAGAAAAGATTCAGGTGATTAAGCGTAACCTGAAAGCGGCCCAGGACAGACAGAAGAGTATTGCAGATAAACATTCTAAGGACCGTGAGTATGCAGTGGGTGATTTTGTGTTTTTGAGATTGTCGCCCTGGAAGGGTGTGGTGAGATTCGGTAAGCGAGGTAAGCTGAGTCCCCGGTACATTGGTCCATATGAGATTGTGGCGCGTATTGGCGCAGTCGCTTATCGGTTAGCGTTACCAGCAGAACTATCTCGGGTACATGATGTCTTTCATGTTTCTATGTTGAGGATGTATGTACCACACGAGTCTCATGTACTTCAGCCACAGCCTTTGCAATTGGATGAGAGGTTGAGTTACGAGGAGGAACCGGTGGAGATTTTGGACAGAAAAGACAAGGTTCTGAGGAACAAAGTGATACCTCTGGTGAAGGTTAGGTGGAGTAACCACGAGGTAGAGGAGGCTACTTGGGAGACTGAGGAGCATATGAGGGCACAGTATCCGCATTTGTTTTAGTATTCTTTGTTGTAATTTCGCGGACGAAATTTTATTTAAGGGGGGTAGATTGTTACAACCCGTCCCAAAATTTTTGTGAAATGACCAAATTACCCCTAAAGTCAAAGTTGACTTTTGTTGACTTTTTCGGGACGACTTGTGAAAATTATTTTCTTTACATATTCTCGAAGTACTCGTCGATACGAACGCGTGGGCGCAAGCGGAACTCAATTCGGAGTTCAAACGAACGTTTTACGAAGCTTTAAAGTGTAGGGGCATTTTGGTAATTTTCCACTCCGTGTATGGGAATTAGGGTTTTGGGCTGACTGCACAGCAGCCAACCCTCCCCCATTTTGCTGCACGTCACTTTTCCCATTCTTCCTCTCTTTCTCTCCCATTTTCTCTCAAAGTTCCAAAACTCACCGAAACCCTAATCCTTGTTGAATCACAAAACCACCAAACCGTCGCCCAAAATTCATACCAACGTGATCCTCTCGTCATTTTGGACGGGACTGTGATCTTGGAATCTTCAAACTCGAACCCGTTCGTTCAAACCGACGTCGGAACGGAATAGGCGAACTGTTCATCGACTTTCTGTACAATCCAGACCAAGGTAAGCCTCGAGACCATTACCATTGGTTTTTTTGGATTGAGTAGGTTCAATTTCATATAAAGTACGTCAAATTTGGTGCAGTATTGAAGGAGAACGGAATTAGGGTTTCCCGAAGCTTTCCGGCCAATTTCAGGCCATCTCCGGCCATTTTTCCGGCCTCAAATAGGTATAAAAATATTCTACTCTTCAATACCTTCAATTTGATATATGGCACGTCAATTTTGGACAAAGAATGAAGAAGATACGAATTTTTGAAGTTTTGGGACATAATCGGTATTTAATTTCCAGATTCCGGCGAACCAGACGGCGGCGGCGGCGGCGGCGACGGCGGAGCTCCGGCGACCGGCAAGAGGAAGGGGACGACGGAATATTCCGTTAACGGCGAAGGTATATTCCGTTAACTTTAACGGTGCTGACGTCAGCAGGCGCGTGGGGCGCGTGGCTGACGTCAGCAGCGCGTGGGGTGACGTCAGCAAGGCGCGTGGGGCACGTGACGCGCGTGGGGGACACGCGCCAGCGCGTGGGACCACGTGCCAGCGCGTGGCGACACGTGCCAGCGCGTGGGACCACGTGCCAGCGCGTGAAGCCACTCGCCGGCGCGTGGCCGGCGCGTGGGTTGGTTTTCCGGCGCGTGTGGGGCGCGTCCGGGGGTTTCCCGGCGCGTGCCGGCGAGTGCAGGCACGTGGGGGGGTTTCCCGGCGCGTGGAGGGGTTTTCCGACCGTTTCCCGGCGCGTGGCGGCGCACGGCGGCGCCGGCGGCGGTGGACGGCGGCGGTAGGGTTTTCGGGGCCCGGAATTCATTTTTCGAGCCCGTTTTCGCTAAAATATTCATATTTTTGGGGGGATTCTTTTAAGGCCTATTTTTTAATTATTTTTAGGGAAGTTCTAATTTATTCCCTAACTTTAAATAGGTAATTCTTCGGCTCCGCACACCCAGGAGGGCTACACTGAGGGAGATTTCACTCCCGATCACCTGTGAGTGGACATTTACTTTATAAAATGGTTTCTATGATTATGAATGATTATGTTTATGATTATATATGGTTTTAAAATGGCTTTTAAAGCATGTTTACTTATATATATTTATTTATAAATATATATACTTAATGAATATGATTTGTGCTACCTAAGTGATTTATTTATGGTAAATTTATATTGATAAATGGATTATTTTGGTGATTTGAGATAATTTATCTTTTATGATTATATAGTATAAAATGGTTTATACTATGATATTTCTCTTGCATAAATACGAATTGATATTTTATTATATGGTTTTGGGAGAATGATTATTTATGCAATATTTGATATATGGGATTTATAAATGGGATTTTGGTTCCTATTTACATATGAGTATGTATATATGTTTTCAAACACACTAGGTATGCTTTCACTACGTTGTAGTACCGTTCTCATGGCCATTAGGACAGTTCTCACATGTATGGGTCACACGCACTGTACTCCAGGGGTATTGTCCGGTAAATACCTTAGTGCAAGCTTGTCTTACGTTTATTGTTGTTGTTTATAGGGAAAAGGCCCCATTGCGTAATGACTCGGGTGTGACGCGCTGCGGCGCCAGGACTTACATGTGTGTGGTACTAGGAGTACAAATTATTGATTAACGTATTGGACTTGTACGGTGATTGAGAGGCTGTTCCTCAACCCGTGCATGTGTGATTGCGCATATACCCTGTGTTGGTTTTCCGTACTTTATTATTGATATACACGATGAAAGGACTATTGGAAATATGTTTTGCTATCTACGGATATTGTATATTGACATACGTTTTCAGATATACTTATAAAGTACGTTTTGGATACATATTATGATAGTATGATTTTACTATTATACTGGATTTTCAAACAGGGGGTTAGTACTTTGAAAAGAGAAAGGTTTGCGAAAACTTTTATTTTTTGTCCACTCACACCTTTTGTTTTTGCGCCCCCTTCAGGTCATAGTGAGACTGTTTCTGGCGAGGTCGAGGATACGTGGCAGCTCTGATCTTTCATCCCGACCATGTAGGGATTCTTCTTTCTTCCAGTTTCTATAATAATATCCATCCCTGTTATGGATAGAGATTTTAGGAACTCAGTTTATTATTTGATTCCGCTGTTTCAAATTTAGTACGCTCTGAACCATATGCATATTGACATTGGATTTTGCAACTTTAATATAATTTAATTTCGTTTTCACAAGTGTTGTCATGCATTTAATGGCTTCGTCACTTACGAGTGTCGGCCAGCACGCTCGCACTCGGTATCCACGTGGGTATCGAGGGTGGGGTGTGACAGAATGGTATCAGAGCCACTCTGCCGTTCGGTACGGATGTGCCGGCGAGGACGCCGGGTTCTCCTTAAGTGGGGTGGATTGTTATATCCCACATCGACCAACGGAGAGGGGGTGATGTGCTCTATATGTACATGCCTTAATCTCCATTTAGCACGAGGCCTTTTGGAAGCTCACTCTGCTTGCATTCCATCTAACTCCGAAGTTAAGCGAAAGCTTGGGCTGCAGCAATCCCATGATGGAAGCACTCCACTGGAAGTTGCTCGTGAGTTCAAAACAAAAACCGCAGGGCGTGGCCCAAAGCGACACATCGTGCTACTACGAGTCGGTCCGGATGTACAAATGTATCGTAGCCACTGCTCTAAGAGCGTGGGATGTGTATGGCAGACTGCCCTTGCTGGGGTGGATTGTTATATCCACATCGACCAACGGAGAGGGGGTGGATGTACCTTATATGTACATGCTCACCTCCAATTAGCACGAGGCCTTGGAAAGCCTCACCGGCTTCGATTCCATCGAACTCCGGTTAAGCGTAGCTTGGGCTAGAGCAATCCTGTGATGGTGACCCACTTGGAAGTTGCTCAGTGAGTTCCTAGAAACAAACCGTGAGAAAAAAAGCGGACAATATCGTGCTACGGCGGAGTCGGTCCGGGATGTGACAGTATCACAATTATCTACATCATATAGACACAATATCTAAATTAACAACAACGTATAAACATTATATCAACATTGTCGGAACACGATATAGACAACATATTATTATTGTAACAACACGATATCTACATCTTCTCCAATCTGCCATCTCTAGAAAGTAAGCTCATGGATGCACTAAACTTCTGCCGCTTATCAATTAATCTATGGACATTAATATAGATTCAACAATTGATAGAGGTGGAGGAAATGGGAAATTTGGGAAAATAACCAAAATTTGAACCCCATATAGAATTATAGCCACTTTTTTAAGTTTATGATAATTATAACCAAAAGTTAATATAAAAGTACTAATATACCCTTAAAATGAGGTTTTCTCAATAAAGCCAAAAAGCAAAATTAAAATGAGAATCTGGTGTTTTTGCATTTTACAAATTACCCACAAGGTTTGGGGGTGATTTGCAAAATGAGCCATTTCAATTTTTGCATTTTACACCACGTGGTTTTTGAATTGCACCAATTTAATATCTCTGTCAATTTCACCGTCAAATTAGACGTTAACTGGTCACGTGGCATAGACTTGGCCCACATTTTAAGCACTTGTTGGCCGTTAATTTCAATATTTAGTACTTTACTTTTTTAATCATTTTAAGAAACTGATGGTCAATGTGTGCTTAAAATGTGTGGGCCAAGTCTATGTCACGTCACCACTTAACATCTAATTAGGCGGTGAAATTGACGAAGATGTTAAATTGGTGCAATTAGGAAACTACGTAGTGTAAAATGCAAAAATTGAAACTTTGTGGCTCATTTTTGCAAATCACCTCTAAACCTTGTAGTGTAAATAGCAGTTTATCCAAGTTTTTAATCATTAAGGGTATTTTAGTACTTTTATATCAACTTTTGGTTATAATTATCATAAACTAAACAAAGTGGCTATAATTCTATATGAGGTTCAAATTTTGGTTAGTGTTCAATATGGTGACGTACCTAATGCCAATAATCTAGATCTAAGAATGGTGAAGGACGAAATCGCTACAACCTGAAGAATTGGCGTCTAGTGGTGGTGGGTTTGGTGGAGGACGGTACATGCAAATCAGAAAAACCAAATCAATGGAAAAAAAAAATCACAAGACATAGTTTGAAGTTTGAGAGCGAGAGAGTCATGTGCTGGGGGGGGGGGAGCGCACCTTGCCGAGCTTGGAATGGGTTGAGAAGTCAAAGAGTCGAGAGAAATGGAGACACTCAGATGCAAGAATGAGAGAACAAGTAAAAAACCTGAATTTTACCTATATATATAAGGGTAATTTAGTAACTTCACTCCTCAGTTCCCTATCATTCATGTAGTTCATGTCAATAAGTCTATTTTAGCAATCAACTATAGCTAATTTGTCTAGTATAGCTAAATTCCATAGAATATATAGGAAACAACCAAAATCCCAAATTAAGCCACAACCCTGAACCATGGCGTTGGAATTTAATTAACTAAATGGAGAGAGAAAAAGTATGAGATTATATATTTAATGTTTGGAATTGATTGGAAGAACCTGTTAAATGCGTTGTAGTTATGTAATTAATTAATGTGCTAATTGGAAGGGGTGGGAAAAAACCGAAGAACCGGGAAACCGAATCGAACCAAGGTCCAAAAATAGAAGAAAATCGATCATCAGCACTCAGTCACTCCTTTCACTCCTTCTCCATTCATCACGCCAACGCCACCAGCGCGAGGTCCGCGACCATGCCATCACGGTTTCGCAAGTCAGTTTTTTTTTCAAATAGGATTTTTAATTTTTAGCAATTAGCAAATAAAATCAAACTATTTTTTGGTATGAAATTGATGTTGATTTTGTAATTTTGGTGTTGGTATTCGAATTTTTATTTAATTTTGGTATGAATTGATGTTCATGGAATGATAGAATTTTGGTATGTCTGTGTGTAAGCAAGTCTGGAAAATTATTGAAATTCTATTTTTAATTTTTACCACCAAACGCAAAATTTAAAGTTTCTTTAAGTAGCTAGAGCACCAACCTCTCACAAGAGAGAAACCATTAGAATGAACCCCACTAGACGGTAGGCTGATGAAAACATCTCCAGCCACAATGTTTTTCCCATCAATGATTGATCCCTTTTTCACAACTCCAACAACAGAGCCACCCAGGTCATACTTTCCATCTTCGTTTTGTAGAAACTTGGCATCTCGATAATCTGAAAACATGCGCAGTTAATTCGCTGAGCTATATATAACTAATCAAAATTATGTTTTGCAAAAATTATGAAACAACGTCAAAAAAATAAAATAAATAAACAACAAGGTAGAATAATCACATGCTGGAAAGATTTCACCCTCCAACTCACATATCATGGAAATGAAAGTTAAAAAAAATATATTTTAGAATACCTCTCCGCTCGTAAGTTTACAGCAATCAGATTGTTTGCAACCATCGTTAATACCTTTTATAACCTAACAAGAACAAGAAAAAACTTAAAATAACCTATGCTAGCAAGAACAACATGGTATATGTTTATGCATATACACATTGATAAGTGATAACTCTACCTTTGCAGCAAGATCAACATCAAGGCGGCCTGTAGAAAAGTAATCTTGGAAAGATACTGGCTTGGCCCCAAGAGTAACGATATCATTGATATTCATGGCAACCTGAGAGTTGAATGAGTGAATAAAGCTGGTAGGAAAATCAATCATTTAAATGAAATTAAAAATTAAATTTGTGAAACTAGTACTAGAAATATTACCAAATCAATATATATATGTATATATTAAGGAAAACTTTTATGCTCATGCATGATGAATTTCTTGTCATATGGATACATAAGCAACCAAAAACAGAGAAAAAGCCCCTTATCTTAATTATTAATATTCATGGCATTATTTATGTAGTTTCAGCCTAAAATGCTTGCTGCTGTGCTACTGTCCGTTTGTTTGAAAAAAAGGCCAAAAGAGTGCTTGCCGGTTGCTTCTGCTGCTTGCTATTTTTTTTTTGGGTCAAACTCACTTTACTTCCCTCAAGTATCGTGAAATTCTCACTTTGCTACCCTTAGTTTTTTTTGTCTCACTTTCATACCTAAAGTTTGATTTTTCTGACACTTTCATACCTCTGTTAAGTTCTCCGTTAAAGGTGACGTGGCACTGTGCACAATTAAAAAAAAAAAAATCAAACCCAAAACCAAAAATCGAGCCAGAGCACTGTCGCTCGAATCCTCCCCAACCAAAAGCCCTAAGAAATTCAAATCATCCAACTCCACCCAGAAAACTTGATCAAGCAAAAAACCAACTTCCCAAATCAAAAATCCAACTGGGTTCCTTCCACCTCGTTTGACTAGAACGAGGCCGAGCCCAAGCGCATTGCCACCTCCTCCATCAACACCACGTGCACCATCTGGGACATCGAGCGCGAGGCCGTGGACACCTAGCT
This sequence comes from Gillenia trifoliata, assembly GCA_018257905.1. Classification (NCBI taxonomy): domain Eukaryota; kingdom Viridiplantae; phylum Streptophyta; class Magnoliopsida; order Rosales; family Rosaceae; genus Gillenia; species Gillenia trifoliata. The sequence goes on along the minus strand of CM031080.1, from coordinate 18,740,438 downwards.
CATCGCCCACGACAAGGAGGTGTACGACATCCCTGGGGCGGTGTCGGTGTATTCGCCTTCGTCTCGGCGGACGGCTCCGTGAGAGTGTTTGACCTACGCGACAAAGAGCACTCCACCATCATTTACAAGAGCTTGGAACCGAACACCCCCTTGGTCCGCCTGGGATGGAACAAGCAGGACCTGAGGTACATGGCCACCATCATCATGGACAGCGCTAAGGTGGTCATCCTTGACATCCGCTTCCCGACCCTCCTCGTGGTCGAGTTGCAGAGGCACCAATCCAGCGTTAACGCCATTGCCTAGGCCCCACACAGCTCTTGCCACATCTGCCCCACCGGGGATGACTCACAGGCCTTCATCTGGGACCTCTCCTCCATGGGCCAGCCGGTGGAGGGTGGCCTCAATCCTATTCTGGCCTACACGGCTGGGGCCGAAATAGAGCAGCTGCAGTGGTCCTCTTCCCAGCCTGATTGATTGTGAAAAATTGCAGCCACTAAAGCGCTGTAAAACGACTGAATAGCTGGAAGAAGCAGAGGAGCCGAAGAGGGCACTGTGGTCAACACCTCGTCGCCAACCGCAATGTCGGTGATAAGGTTTTCGGGGTAGTAAGCGACGACGTTTCGGCCGACCCAGGAAGCGGCGGTGGTGTTGAAGGAGCCGATGGCGAGGAGCTGGTTGTTAGGGACGCTGATGACGACCCAGATCTTGGTTTTTGGACAGGGCTTTGAGGATGTCCGGGTCGGCATCGTAGAGGCGGATGTGGTTGATCTGCTGGAGTTGCAAAAATGAAACGAGCTCCGACGGAGACAGAAGATTCGAAACGTCGGTGCCGATGTTCATTCCAACAAACGGCTCTTTTTCTTGGTCCTGATTTTGCAGCTTGGTGGTTTTGAATGTCGGTGGAGAAGATGCAGCTGCAAGTGAAGAAACCCTAGCAAGAAAATGTGAAAATTGGTCGAGAACGACTCTTTTAATTTTTTTTTTTAATTGTGCACAGTGCCACGTCACCTTTAATGGACAACTTAACGGAGAACTTAACGGAGGTATGAAAGTGTCAGAAAAATCAAACTTTAGGTATGAAAGTGAGACGAAAAAAACTAAGGATAGCAAAATTTGAATTTCACGATACTTGAGGGTAGTAAAGTGAGTTTGATCTTTTTTTTTTTTTATCATGTGAACCTTTGTTTTTTTTTATGGGTTTGAATCAGCCCCCAAGACCACATTTTATAATGATGGACCCCTACTCACCCCTTTAAAGTTTAAATGCTTGCTAACAGCAGGCCCAGGACCTTTAAATTTTATTTTAATTTAAACATTACGCTGGGCATTTAAAAGCCCAAGAATCTGGGCTGAGGCCCGGAACCGAATATCAAAACAGAAACCGAACCGATCAATTTTTTTTTAATTTTTAAATTTAGTTTTAAAATCAAATCTGTCCGAAACCTTTCATTTGGTTCGGTTCAAAATTTCATACTTATTTCGAACCGAACCAAAACGAGCTCATCCCTACTAATTGGCATGCAAAGTTCTGCTGCTCGTGGTCGGGGTAGAAATTATGTGATTGGAAGCAGGAGGTGTCCCCCTGAATCCTGATCCTATCCTTCTCTCTAGCCTCCATTTTGTTTCATTTCTTCATTACCTGCAGAACAAGTAAGTTGCTACAACATTCAAACTTTTTTTTTTGTTGGGATTCTATTAATCATTTTGCTTAATATTTTTTGTTTACCTGGGAAAGAAAGAAAACCCTAAAATTTGCAATTTTCTCATTTGCATACTGTTGTTCTTCTTCTTTTTTCCCCCTTGATTTATTTCCATTAATTGATGACTAATCTGCCGTTGTGCCCCTTAAACTTTCACCCTAGCGTCGAATTGGGGCCCGAATTTTCTTTGCAGCCAATTTGAGCTCTATAATTTTTAAAATTGGCCGGGAAAAAAAAAGTTTAGATACAATTTGGTACTAGGGTGAAAATCCATGCGGGAAAACAACAAATTGCCCCTTAATTCATTTGGTGTGCTTGTCCATCAGCATCTGCTAGGGTTGTGATCTGAGTAAAAGAAAAAGTTTGTGATATCTGAAAAGAATGGTGAAGGAGACAGCCTATTATGATATATTAGGTATCAATGTTGACGCCTCGTTTCCTGAGATGACTAAGGCTTACTATTTGAAGGTAATAAAATCTCTCAATTTCCCAAATTTACCACACAAAAAAAGAAACAAAATTTCACTCTCAGTTTCATTTCTGGGAGTACGCTACAGTGCTCGCAAGCATTGAATGTTCACACCGATCTCACCATTAAAAGGAAGTAGGAGGGAGGAGAGAGGGAGGAGAGGAGGGTGAGATCGGTGTGAGCATTCAATGCTTGCGAGTACTGTAGCCAGTCTCTCATTTCTGACCAAAAAAACTTTTAATGTGTTATTTCTCATAGTAGCATTAACCCATGTTTTATGTGTTCTTTCTAGGCAACAGAAGCTCACCCGGATAAGAATCCTGGAGATATGAAGGCTGCTGAAGATTTCCGAATAAGCTATATATCAGTTCGTCTGCTTAAACTAATTAATTATATAAACTCAATTCTTTTGTCGGTTAAGAAGGCCGAACCCTACTGCCGTCTCTCTCTCTCTCTGAGTTTTGTTTTTCTTTATTCAGGCTTTTAGTGAAGCATATCAGGTTTTAAGCGATTATACAAAGCGTGAATGGTACGACAAGCATGGAAAGTTATGCATACCACAGTAAGTTTTTATGTACAAAACTTGGGAAATAATATAGCCACCATTTTTACCGTACTAAATGTCTTTCCAATTGGTATTATGCTCGCATAGTCGTAAAGGCATTTCGAAAATATTTTCTTCTGACTAAACTTTTTGATGTTCACATATATACAAGCACTTCTGCTAATGAACCAATGTATCAAAAAAGGGAGTGGTTTTGGTTATGTATAACCAATTTGGATTAGAAATGTGTTGTAACTTTGAGCCTTTCGGAGGCTCATCAAATTGAAATCACGTACGTCTTGTCTCTTTGCCAGGGACTTCTGGATACACTGTGATACTGTCTATGGGACTACTTTTGGCAGTGAGCATTTTGAAAATTATATTGGTCAATTTATTACAAATACTTTCTTATCCATTCTTCAAATGGAAGAGGAGACACTGGATCCTAAACTCCACAAGAAGAGAGCTTGGGAGAAGATGGAGGTACATGCTTTTTACTGGTTATCAAAATATCGACCTTTGAATTTAAATCCTTTCCCTCTCAAAAATTTAAAAAATTAGATCCCTTTCCCACCTTTTTTTTACCCTTTCTGTGTAGCCATTGCAGAAGGAAAGGAGAGAGAAGCTCATAACGTTTTTGAAAGATCGCCTTCAAACCTTTGTTGATGGTCGTAGAGATGAGTTTGAAAAATGGGTAGATTCAGAGGCACGACGCCTCTCAATGGCTGGTAAATCTCTTTTGCTTTCTTCCCTACAAAAGAAATAGAAAAATCAGTCATAGATACAACGTATAACAGCCGTATACAACATCTCTCTCACAACAATAACCCCTTTCATTCGGGTTGCATGATAATTTATTGTTAGAGGGACCTTGTATATGCCTGTCATATGCAATAATTTCTCCTTTGAAAAGAGAGTGCATTTGATAATACAATCCAAAGAGTATGTAGCATCGCAATTCTCAGTTGTATATGATTGGAACAATTGCTAATGTATTGGTAAACTAGGTTTGCCTCGTTTTTAACTTTTTAGAAGCAATTGCCTAGAAAATGAAAACATAAATTCTCTTTTATTTTGAACTCAATATTGCAATTTTCTCTTCAAGCTGTGTATGTTTACTGTGAATTTTATATCATTCCAATTTGTCTAACAAAACAAAACTTTGATTTTGCATTTTTCTTGTTGCAATTTATATTGACCCATAATATAACTGATTTTTTTTCTTCCCCTCAGCCTGTGGCGAGTGTATGCTATATACAATTGGTAATATTTACTCGAGGATTGCTCAGAAAGAACTTGGAAAAGAGCTTAAGTTTGGCTTGCCGTCATGGGTGAAAATTAAAGGTCCCAAAGGATACGAGATGAGGTCACAAATGACAGCAGCTAAAGGTGCACTTTCTACTATCAAAGAGCCCTATTTGGATCAAATGGCAACTGAAAAACAATTGATTGCATTATGTGGCAGGTTTTGAGTTTATCAACAATTGGTCATCGTAATTATTTAATATGATCAAGAAAGATATGGTCCCTCTCACAACAAGAGTAACTCATGATTTGTCTGAATTTGTAGACGCTGAAGTAAGAGTCAAATGGAATAATGGGATGGACCCTGCATCCCAGGAAGAGCTCTTACGGGAACATATTAATAGAGATCTAGAGGAATCAAGGTTAATGCCACTATGGGATACTAATGTGGTTGATATTGAGAGAAGTTTGTCACATGTCTGCCAAGCAGTGAGTTCTCAGTACTTTCTTTAGCTTAAATTTCATTTTATAATTACAAATTCAAACAGAGGAAAGGCACAGGAAAGTTTCAATTAATTCTGGTAGCATATATATATATATATATATAAAATACTTTTTTTTTTCAGATACTTAAAGATCCCAATGTGTCCAAGGATGTTCTAAAGTTACGGGCTGAGGCGTTGGAGATATTTGGGATCATCTTCAAAGTAACCCTCGCTTCTATCTTTAATTACATATTTCGTCGAAAAAGGGTTTTGTTTTAGCGTTACTTGTGCTGCAAGCCTGCAAGACTTCATCCACAACCTTGATTTTATAAGATATGCTTAAAAAGGATTGATTATTATGCTTAATTACATACTTAGGCTTTTATCTAATCAAGCTCAAATTCTTTTGTTTTTTAGGGTTCCAAAGCTCCCTTCCTTAGAGAGTACAGTCTCCAAAATGAAGATGCAGATTTCCATGATTTTGAATATGCAGACTCTGATAGTGAATACCGGTGACTGTAATTGCATTATGTATTTGGTGGTCAGGATTACTTGTGGTAGCTACAACATTTGGATTCGGTTGAGAGCGTGTAACAAGTCTAGTAGTTGATGTAGGATATAGTTTGATTAAGACAATAAGCGGCTTAGCGGAAGCGAAACAAATAAAAAACAGCATGTAGAAGCAAAAAGAGAGAGAGAGAGCGTCTGGAATCGTACCAGGGGCTTTGTATCCGAAATTAGCTTCATACCAAAGTTTCGTTTCGCACCAAATTAAGAACTCCTCTTGCAGAATTGGGACATTTATAGGGGACCAATACAAAACAATTAGGAAAGAATTCTCAATTCAACTAGTAAAAGGATTCCCAGCTCAACTAATAATTGGAAAAGACAGCCTATTCCTAATGGGATTTGGAAAACATTCCTAAATCAAATAAAATAAGAAACTAAACTTAATTCTATTCCTGATGGGATTTGGAAAACATTCCTAAATCAAATAAAATAAGAAACAAAACTTAATCCTACTTGAAAACAGGAAATACTGTAACTTAAATCCAAAACCAAATAGGGAACAAAAATTTGTTTCAAGCGATTCAATCCAACCACAAAGATTTGATTGAACTAGATGATTTCTTCTTCCATCTCTTCTGTTGGTAAACCCTAAAGGGTTTGTCAATGATGTCCTCATCAATTCCCTTTGCTAAGAAGAGCTCGACTCCGCCGAGATAAAATTGTAGTATCGCTCCAAAATGTCAAGATCAATCCGCTGCAAGTCCTCCTTTGAAATCCAGGTGATATTAGATTATGGTCTATTTTTCCACTTCACAAGAAACTTTTGGTATGAATCTTACCTTTTTAAAACAACCTTGTCATCCAAAAGGTCTTCCACAAGATCTCCAAACTTTTGGAGAGACTTGGAAGGGGGAAGAAGTGGGATCGCATCAGAAAATCAGATACGGAGAAGGAATCTGAGTCATTAGCTGAAGTAGTACTAGTGTCAATAAAGTCATCCAGAGTAGGAGAAGTTATAGAACCTCTATATGGAACCAGGTCTTCAATGTCAAAAGTTGAACTGATCCCCATTTCTGAAGGGAGTTCTAACACATATGCGTTGGAACCGACACACTGCAGAACTGTGAAGGGTCTAGTACTACGATCTTGTAATTTCTTTACAATCCCTTGCTGAATCATTTCTGGTTTAACTCGAACCATGACATAGTCCCCAACTAAAAATTCTTTAAATCTTTGATAAGCATGAGCAACAACTTTATATTTTTCATTGTTGGTGGCGATTTGTTGATTAATCTCTGCATGTAATTCATGAATATGTCGTGTAAACGCATCAGCTGATTCAAAAGACCTATGTGAAATTGACATGAGAATAAGATCTATAGGAGCTAGGCTTATGACCGTAAATAGCTTCAAATGGACTGATTCCAATTGACCTGTTTACTGAATTATTGTAAGCAAACTCAACGATAGGCAACACAGAATCCCAAGGCTTAATATGCTCACCAACCAAACACTGCAACAAATTTCCTAAACTTCTATTTACCACCTCCGTTTGGCCATCTGTTTGGGATGATAAGCCGAACAAAACTGAAGTTTAATACCCATCATACGACACAATGTCTTCCAAAAATAACTCATAAACCGAACATCGCGATCTAAAACTATTGTTTTAGGTAATCCATGCTGACGAACCACGTCATCCATGAAGATCTTAGCCACTTGAGAAGCATCAAATGTTTTAGAACAAGGAATAAAATGGGCCATTTTAGAAAAACGTCCGCTACCACAAAGATAGAATCATGTTTTCTAATAGTGGTAGGTAATCCAAGTACAAAATTCATATTAAATTAAAGAATTTATGGGAAAATGGTGTGCGTACATTTGATAAGTCTACTGGGAAGATGTTCACCTTGCGAGCAGCAGTGATGTGGACGATACATAATTTTCCTGCTTATGCAATGATTTTCGGGTGGAGTACAATGAATTATGCCCATGCGTGTTTATTAAGAAGTCACATTTCGAATTTGCGATAGTTGCAGTCTATGTCGATGACATGAATCTCATTAAGACTCCCAAAGAGCTTGAGAAAACTGCCTCGCACCTGAAATCAAAATTTGAGATGAAAGATCTTGGGAAAACTCAATATTGCCTCGACCTGGAGCTTGAGCATCGTTTGGATGATATTCTGGTCCACCAATTGAACTACACTCAGAAGGTGTTACGTCATTTTAATGAGGATAAAGTGAAACCTTCGAGTACTCCTATGGTCGTCTGAACGCTAGATGTAAAACGAGACCCTTTCCGTCCTAAAGATGATGAGGAAGAGGTTTTGGAACCTACTGTTCCATATCTGAGTGCAATTGACGCTTTATTGTACTTAGCTCAGTGCACTAGACCAGACATCTTCTCTGTTAATCTTCTTGCAAGATATAGCAATGCGCCTACACGCAAACACTAGAATGGTGTTAAAGACATCCTTTGATACCTTAAGGGTACTTCGAATTTAGGTTTATTCTATCCATATACATCTTAGAATAGATCGGAACCCCTTGGTCTTCGGAATGATGCTTGCCTTGTTGGTTATGTTGACACAGGTTACTTATCTCAGCCGCACAAGGCACGTTCTCCAACGGGTTATGTCTTTACTGTTGGAGACACCGCAATATCTTGGAGGTCAACCAAACAGACCTTAGTTGCTACCTCTTCGAATCATGCTGAGATTCTCACCCTCCATGAAGCTACTCGTGAGTGTTTTTGGTTGAGAGCTATTATTGAGCATATTCGAAGCAACTACAGACTTTCTTCCGCCGTTGATGTCCCAACAACGATCTTTGAAGATAATGCTGTTTGTATTGACCAGATCAAGAAAGGATATATCAAATGAGACAACACCAAACATATTGCACTGAAGTTTTTCTTCTCACATCAGCAGCAAGAGCATCAGAAAATTGAAGTCAAGCAAATCTGTTCCCAAGACAACCTTGCCGACTTTTTCATCAAGTCACTGCTGAAGTTTACTTTTCAGAAGCTTGTTCAAGGAATTGGTATGCGTAAATTGTCTGATTTGCAGCATTGTTAGTTTCTCATTTGAAATTTTGTCAAACTCAGGGGGAGTATCCTGAAGTATACTCACTTGACCTTAATGCACTCTTTTTCCTACGATCAGGATCATTTTTTCCCATTGGGTTTTTGTTGCCTGACGAGGTTTTAATGAGGCACCCATTATGTGTTGGTCATACCCTTGTGTACATCCTACTGACATCCGGTAGATGTTTAATATTTGACATTGCATTAACTCATTTTTCTCCTTAGACTATGAGTTTTGTCTCGCCTTGGGTTTTTACCATAGCCAGGTTTTGTGGGATTTACTTTTTTATGCAAGTTCCGTATTTGAGACTAGCATGTTCTCTATCGTGCCTACAAGACGACTTCATCAATTATCTCTATATCATCTTGAAGATTTGATGTGATATCTACTCGAGTATTTGCACACTCAAAGGGGAGTGTTGTAGATAATATTGATATGTGATAAATGTGATTGTGTAAATCCTAGGTAGATATGGATTGTGATATTCTCATCATCTTAAAGTCATTGTTCTATTATGATTGTATTTGTTTCACTCTCAATAAACGCATCAGCATGAGGGAAATACCACATCATAATTTCCCTTATCCCTATTTCTCTCTATTCTCTTTATGCCGCTGGCCATCCATCTCCCCGTTCTTAACCTTTCAATAAAATAGGCTACAACATTATCCTATTTATAACATGGATTTTAGTTAGTTTAGATTTTTTTTTGTCCCTTCTTAAAATGTTGAAATACTAATGGAGTTTTTAAAAATATATCGTATGTTTTTGTTTGCCACGGAAAAAAGTAACATCAATAAAATAAAATAAAATAAAAGCGCTCTCTCTCTCTCTCTCTCTCTCGCCTCTGCTTTGCTTCGTTTCATCGTCCAAATTTCATTGCCTGAGCTCTTGAACCCGTAAGTTGCTCGATTCAAAGTTTTTCCTGGTTGGGTTTTTTCTCTTTTGTTCAATTTTCATGCTTTAATTGAACTGGAATATAATAAGAAAGTCTTAATTTTGGGGTGTTCTATAATTGCATTGCTACGTACTTTCAATTGGGTTTCTTTCTCCTGATCAGATCCGGCTCTACTCACTTTCAATTGTGGGAGATTGTTTTTTCTGGTTTCGTGGGAGTTTTAATTTGGAAGCTAAATTTAGCTTATTATTTGCGGATTTCTAATGTTTTTAATTGTATTTACTTTTTGTTGTTTCAGTTAATGGAGTGATTTGTTTCTGTTTTGTTCGTCTGATAGGGTTGTGATCTGAGAAATATGGTGAAGGACACTGCCTACTACGAAGTATTGGATGTCAATGTCGACGCCTCTTATGCTGAGATAAAAAAGGCTTACTATCTCAAGGTAATTCACTCTCTCAATTTCTTCATGTTTTCGCTCTTGCGGAAGCAATCTTAACCGTTAACAAGAATAACGAGAATAATTTTGTTTTCCCCAATTAAGAGTTTCAAAAGTTTGTAAAAAAAAAAAAAAAGTTTGTAGTTGCTTTTGAGTAGTTATAGCTGCCGATTTAATTAAGTGCATTGTTTGAATTCAGTAGCATGGTTCGGTTCGGTTCACTGAACTTTTATAGGTATCTGGCTTGGAATATATTCTTCGTATTTATATCATTCTTATTTTTTAAGAAAGTATTGTCATTTTCAGAAAGTATCAGGCTTTAAACGCCAGCCTAATGCTACCAAGTCTCCTACAAAAAATTTATTCTAAATCCTAAAGCCTCAAGATTACTGTTTGTCCAAAGCTTCAAGCAGATCACAGAACGGACGCTTGAGCAGCGTTGATCCGTTTATTAGTTATGCCCCCACATACACTGTGCTTTGCTATATGTTATCTTGATTGCTTTCTCATGTTTAAAATATTTGGAATTTCTTCTTGTTGGTATATTTGTATACCCAGATTTTATTTTATGTTTAGGATAGAGACATATACTCAATTATAATATGGGGTTTATGTGTTGTTTCTAGGCAAGGCGCGTTCACCCTGATAAAAATCCTGGAGATCCAAAGGCTGCCGAAAATTTCCAGGTAAGCTAACTACAAATCTGAGCTATTAAATTTCATTGTCTATAGCAAGCAAACCTTATGATTGACATTTCATATGGATTACCATCACTATACTACTTGTTCATCTAATTGAACTTATAGATACAATGTATTTTTTTCCTGGAAAGTCCCAAGATGCATTATTGAAGAACCAAAACTCAAGACTTAGAGAAGTATATTGTAATTGATGTTAACTTGAGTCAGGCAAGTATGCTTCCATTTGGGCTACCTGCCCTGAACGTATATGTACATTTCCTCCCCAAGCCAGTTGTATGTTTGGCTGGTTGGTTTGTTAATGAGTCATGTAAATGCTTGTCATATTGGGGCTTAATTTCCTGGTTATCATATTGTCGTAAAGGCACTTGGCGAGGCTTATCAGGTTCTAAGTGATCCAGAGAAGCGTGAAGCATATGACAAGAATGGAAAGGCAGGCATACCACAGTAAGTATTTACAAACTAGGGAATACAATAATCATTTAAAAATTTCATCATAAATCGTTTAAGATATTATCCCATTTTGTACTTTACTGGAAAGAGTTGTAATGCATTTCCAATTAGTATCCAACTATCCATGATGTTAAATTGTGCCCAAATGAAGTTTTTCTAATTCGTAGATGATGTTTTTTCTTCAGTTATTGATAAGTAAAGTGTTGAAATGGTTTTTGTACGAGAGTATGTTTAACACATTTGAATGAGAATGCACGATACCTCAGGCTCTCATTCTGTCTTAAGGAAACATGTTGGAAAATACTTATGTCTGCAAATCTGTTTTTTCTTTCCAGGGACTCCATGGTAGATCCTGCAGCTGTGTTTGGGATGCTTTTTGGGAGTGAATTCTTTGAAGATTATGTAGGTCAACTTGCTTTGGCTTCTTTGTCATCTGTTGAAATTGAAGAAGAGACACAGGACCCTGAAGTCCGTAGGCAGAAAGTCCAGGAGAAAATGAGGGTATGTATTTTATACATCACGATGTTGGTTTTCCAAGACGCTTAATTAAATCATCTCCCTAATTAGTTTATTTTTATTTTATAGACCTTGCAAAAGGAAAGGGAAGTAAAGCTCATAACTATTCTGAAAGATCGCCTTCAACCATTTGTTGATGGTCGTAATGACGAGTTTGTTAAATGGGCAAATTTAGAAGCACGACGCCTCTCATCAGCTGGTAAACCCTTTCTTTGTGTTCCCCCTAAAGGACAATATTTTATTTCTAAATGATTTTGAAATTCTGTAGTTATGACTTTGTACCAGATCATTTGCTTAAACAAAACATTGCTTCATTTAGTAGCAACTATAAAGTTGCTTTTAACTTTCTATAAGCAATTGCCTAAAGAAAATGAAAGCTTAATTCTCTCTTCCAACGAAACTCACAAAATGACCTGCTTTTTTCTGAAAATACACAAGTGAGCTGGAGAAGTATTGCATTTTCACCAATTGTTCTTGTGTTGATGTACACTTTAAAACACTTTAGGAAATTAAAAGCACCCCAACAACTATAACTTTTTTATACAACAACACTTCAAGAGCTCAATTGGAGAATAAAAAGCGGGTTAATTACACTAACACCCCTTGAGGTTTTTTGAGTTTCACAAAACCCCCTCAGGTTTGGAACATTACACTAACACTCCTTGAGGTTTTAAGTCACTTTGACAAATACCCCTTTGGGTGAAAATCTGTCTATAAAAGTACAAATTTACCCTTATAATTAATTACTTAACAAAATAAAAAACTTTTATAAATAAATAAGAAAAATAAAAAATCACATTAAACATTAAAGAAAAAAAATGAAAAATTGATAGAATCCCTCCATCATCTCTGAATGCGTTTTCTTGACCTCAACTGCACAAACAAATGTTTGATCTATTTTTAATTATATGAATTCTTTTAAGAGAACAAATAAGATATTGTCCAATAGCTTTAAATTGTACCGAGAGATTAAACGGACTAGAAGAAGACAAAAAAGAATCGATTTTCTTCACGAAACTGGAGAGTACCGCCAGTTCTCCGCTACTGCCTCCGTCCATGTTTTGCAATGCCGTTAACGACATCGCCATCTCTTTCGTTCTGAAATTTTCTCATCGACATCACCATCTCTTATGCTCTATTTATTTTAATTTCGTACTTTCTAGAAATCTTCTCGTCGACATTGTCATCTCTTTTGTTCAAAGCTTTGGGATTGTTCAACCAAAATGAAGATCAAGATGAGGGTTGCTAGAAATGAGGGGTAAGGGTTTGTAGATCTAGTACATGTTAGAGGCAGTTGTGAAAAAACTAACAGGAATTAGGTGTTTGGATTCCAATGGAAATCAAATTACAAGGAAAAAGAAGATCGAGATTAGAAGACGTGGGATTTATCATTCTTTTTTGTTTTTTTTATTTGTTTTTTTTGTCAAATCTTTTTTGTTTTTTCTTAATTTTTAATGTAATTTTTAATTTGATTTTAATTTTCTTATTTATTTATAAAAGTTTTTTAATTTGTTAAGTAATTTATTATAAGGGTAAATTTGCCCTTTTATAGACAGATTTTCGCCCAAAGGGGTATTTGTGAAAGTGAATTAAAACCTCAAGAGGTGTTAGTGTAATGTTTCAAACCTGAGGGAGTTTTGTGAAAACTCAAAAAACCTTTTGGGGCTGTTAGTGTAATTAACCCAATAAAAAGCCCTTTCTATCCACTTGTCATGATGTAATTGATTTTTAGTTGTGAAATTTATTTGGTACCCTTCTCTCAGTACAAAGTAAGTTGGGTTTTTATCTTAAGTATTGAGTTTGAAGTATTTTTCACGAAATTGTAATGTTATCAAGGGCTTACATGTGAAAAGCCTTAAACTTTTCAATGCTATTTTACCAATTGTATTGGTTTTGATGTACACTTTAAAACTTTTCAGTGCTAACTAAATGAAACCTTATTTTTGCCTCTTGCTTGCTGTAATTTGCCCTGAGCCATAATTGATTTTTTTTATTAGCCTTTGGTGAGGCTATGCTGCATACGATTGGTTATATTTACACGAGGAAAGCTGCAAGAGAAATTGGAAAAGACAAACGATACATGAAGGTACCATTTTTAGCAGAATGGGTGCGAGATAAAGGGCACCAGATAAAGTCACAAGTATCAGCAGCTTCAGGTACACTTTTGCTATCAATGAGTTCCTTGGTGAAGCATTGGCTGTATATCCTTCAATGTAAAAATTTGTTATGGTCAGGGAAAACTCATTATTATCTTGATCTGTGCAGGTGCTGTAGCTTTAATTCAACTACAGGAAGATCTAAAGAAGTTGAACCAAGGTGAAAACAAGGAAGAGACCTTAATGAAAGCCATTGAAGATAAGAAGGATCAAGTGCTTAATTCCCTATGGCAAATTAATGTGGTTGATATTGAGTCAACCTTGTCACGTGTCTGCCAAGCAGTGAGTTCCAGTATTTCCTTTCTTAAGCCTAATAGTAGTAATTCTTCCAGCAAGCTATTACTTTGCGGTATTAGGTAAATATGATAGCCTCTAGTAGAATTTGAAGAAATCATTAAGAACTGTGTTCTGATTTTCAGGTACTTAAAGACCCCACTGTGTCCAGGGATGTTCTGAGGGTTCGGGCTAAAGCATTGAAAAAGTTAGGAACAGTCTTCCAAGTAAGCGTTTCTTTTCCTTGAATTGAAGCAATATATCTTTCCAGGACCCGAACTTTTCTTTTTGCCTGATGTAAAATTTTGAACTCAGTAATTTTTATTGACAAATGAAAATTCTACAATCTCAAATTTCCATTATTTTTCAGGGTGCAAAAGCTGCTTACAGTAGAGAGAACAGTCTCCGCCATGAAAATGACACCAAAATAGATTCTGCATCATCATCGTAATTGCTTCATATATACAAAAAGCAATTCCATCTTCACTGTGATGTATGTGGGCATATTTAAGGTGATAGGGTTCTATAGCGTCGTAGCCATCTGTTGAACTTTGAAGAGTATGTTTCAGCTTGATTTGATTAGTTTAGTATGGCACCCTTGACTTGATTCAACCTTTGCTTGTTTCTGTTGTATTTAATTGTATTTCTTTTGTATGTACATGAATGAGCTACATAAATAACAAATAGCCTTAAAATCAGGTGAATGTTGGTGCAGGATTGGCCACATTTTTACCTATCTTAGAAACATTTGTATTCAATGAATGAACTCGGCAAAGGTGGCGGTAACGACTGAATGTCTAGGCTGTTTGACCTTTTTCTAAATTGAGGAATTCTTAGCAGTCGCCGGGAGCGGATGACTCCCACCGTTGGTGTGGCGGTGACTGTACAAATCATCTATTACACTTTGGCAATCGTCCTCTCTCTCTCTAATTATTCAGGCAAAGTTGAAGGAATGTTTGGGGCCAGTGACATTTTCTATCCCAAAAGAATAGGTTGCTCTCTCTCTCTCTCTCTCTAATTATTCAGACAAAGCTGGAATGTTTGAAGGAATGTTTGGGGCCAGTAACATTTTCTATCCCAAAAGAATAGGTTGCTGGTTAGATCATCTTGCCTTTGGGTGTCTGAGTAGCTTACAAACGAAGAAAAATATGGCTAGCGATTTTGGCACTGTTTTTTTTTCTATCCAACAGTACTCCAAATTAAATATATATGAACAATTTATTTTGCACTTGCATGTAGAGTGAGTGCATTGAGGCTAAGAGAGGAGTGTCAAAAATCACTAGCCAAAAAATAAAAAACGAAAACTATATGATGTAAAGTGCAAGTTGGTGTGGCAAATAGCCGCATAAAGAGATGAATGAAAACTATATTTGATAGGTTTAATTGAGCAAAAGTGTCATTTACCGAGCGGTCATTTCATTGAAAGCTTGGTGGGCACCCCTAGGTTCCGTACTAGGCAATCGGAGGGTCCATTGAGGACCTTCCCGTGCATTTTCTCTGGCATTTGGTGGGGGTCTCTAGACGACCCTGGTCCTTGAGTGGATCCACCCTTAGCTATTTAATGAAACTAAATCGGTCATTGACAAGATAAGAGCAATACTATTTAGACACACAAACTCGACAAATTGTCTACTATAAGTTAGTCTCACATATAATAGTATGGTTCATTATTGTACATTGGTGGTAATATAATGAATTGCTGAATTTGCTATTGGAATCCAATACTATCGTACTTCAAATTAAAGATACTGACTTTATTGTATGAATTTTGGCTTGTTTGAATTTATCTTGCAATTTAGATACAATTGTTTTTACCAAGCTCTTTCACTTGTCCTTGTGACATTCTAATATATAACTTTTATTCTCTTTCAGGTTTCATGTCCTCATTGTCAACATAAACAAAAATGAATAAATAAATAAAAATTTAGTGACAATCTCTGAAAGGAGATTCAGGAGATATTATAAAATGTTTTATTCTCTTTCAAGTTTCATGTCCTCATATTCTCTGCACATTTGTCATTCCACTCTGTTAGTCTTCATGCCAAAAGGCACATATCATTCTAAAAATTTTAAAGAATGAAAAATTAAGGACTAAAAGTTGTAGCCATAATAGATGGCCTACTCAAGCCATGCAATTCTGTGGAACTTAATTAAACAATCTTATCCAATATACGCAGAGTTAGTTAGAATGCATTTCATATTTACATTACATATATATGCTTTAGTACTTTACTACCAAAAATCAATAATGGTTCTTAAATAATATTAATTTCTTTTCATTTATTTTATAAAGCGATATTCTAAATTATTCTAATTTATGAAAAAAGAGATTAAAACTTTAGTGTAAGGACGCGAGTTTGAGTGCAAGAATACGAACACACTATTTTAACCAACTAACATAACTTACATTTAAAGTTGCAACTAGTTGTTAAAGTGGGTGACATGTGTATATGGCATATACTTCTTTTCCGGGAAATTTAAGAACTTAACTAATTAAGCTATAGTTGTAAGACATGCATGCATGGGCTTGACTATGCCTTCATCCCAGCGACTTATTTGTTGTGATCGATGGGAAACATCACAAATATCCCACACTAATTTCTGAAATTAGTGCATAACATCCCACATTCCCACTAATCATACGCCATGCTAACTAGGTCTAAGATCAAATTAGACGATAATTGACTGGATGTTAGGGAAGGAATAGATTGGCCAATTATTGAAGGCAAAGGTAGGGATGGTTTGCTTAAGCTAGGGGTTGCCCTAACACCACTTTTTATGGAAAAGAAATTAAAAGAAAGATGGATTATTATTTTAAATATTACAGTGCATGCTTCTCTTTATTCTCCACCAGTGTCCTTTCAGTGGTATTTGGTGTGGTGTCTTTGTCTTTATAGATAATTGAAAGCACTAGTCGTCCATAAAAGCAATTTTTATACCTAATGTTTCTTTTTAATTCAAGCACAGCCACAGGATAAACATTTAACTACTCACCAAACCTACATGCCTTCCAAATTTTCCATTTCAGTCCTTTTGAATTTACTCATAACTGAATTCAACATGTATAGCAAGCTCAAAATGTAAATGCTCATTCATGATGGGCCCTAAATTTATATTGATTTTTTTCAATCCGGTTTCGCTATAGTTTTCCCATTTTGAGCTCGTTTTTATTGCCCTATTGGGCTTATTGTTTTTACTGTTTTGTAGACGTCTTTGTTGTTCTGTCGAAGTTTATAAACGAAAAAAGTGTTATTTTGATCATAGTTTGAAACAATGTGCGATATTGCGCAATACAGCACGCTATATCGCGTCGCGGAAGAGATTTTACGATAAAATGCAAAAATATCACGATAGTCTAAAAAAACATTC
This sequence comes from Gillenia trifoliata, assembly GCA_018257905.1. Classification (NCBI taxonomy): domain Eukaryota; kingdom Viridiplantae; phylum Streptophyta; class Magnoliopsida; order Rosales; family Rosaceae; genus Gillenia; species Gillenia trifoliata. The sequence goes on along the minus strand of CM031080.1, from coordinate 18,723,598 downwards.
AATTTTTACGCGATATTGCACGATATGCCACACCGAATTTGTTTGATGTTCCTTTAGCTAACGACGAAAATGACTATATACTACTAATGATATTTTGCAACAAATTGAAGAAGAGGAAAATGAAAGACGTGGTAGTGATGATGATGATAATTTGCATGGTGATGATATTCTTGATGCAGATGATGATTACAATGAGTAAAGTCTAGTATATATATATATATTTATTTTTTTTAAATTTACTATTATTAAGAGGTGGGGGAGAGTTAGAAACTATTACAATAATTTAAGGGAGGGGGGAGTTTCGAACCCGGAACTCATGGGTAGAAACTCAATACTCTATCCGCTAGGATATTGGATCACATGCAAGTCTAGTATATATATATATATATATATATATGTTTTGGTGCAAGTATATATATATTTATTGGTTACTATTTTACGCTATACAAATCTCGAATAGCTTATACAAAACCATTACATAACGCGATAATGCATAGTAAAATCTCTCACGCAACACCTTACGCGATGCGATTTCAAACTATATATGATTTGATTGCAAAGTAAAAAAACAAAATTTTGCCAAGACAATGAGGGGTTTTATGATAATTTCCACTGAGGGTCATATATTAAGTACTATTCTGTTAATTAATTATAAGAGCCCACTAACTTCTTGACTTAGTGCCCCAACAAAAGGAAAGTGGTCTATGTCACCTTTTCATTACAATTCAAAACTAAAAAGGCATAAAGCTTTGAGTAATGTATAATTAACTGTCAATTTTCTGTTTATCTCTAAGAATTCCACTCTAAGTAGATTTAATGTTCCTTTGCATTACATTATAGGTATATAGGAAGCATATATCACTTGGTCCATTAAAATTCTCTGATCTCGAATGAAATAAAGAGCGCCTCAGAAAGAAACAACAAAAACAAAGTTGCTTAACAACATGGTTTTCATGTTCGTCAGGAAGTTCAGCATCCTCCTTCTTCTGATTTCAGCATCATTTTTATCAACCTCTTTTGCAGCAGGTTGGTCTGTCTATAAGTCTTCCGCTGCAGCCTTTGCTTTTAATTAGTCATATAAATCCTTGCATTGTCAGAGATGTGTCTGTATATATATACATACACTTATACATATACATATATATGCATGCACATAGTTTTGTATAAAATTTTGAAAGAAAAAAAAATGACGTTAATTTGCCTCAAAATTTGTTTTGAAGCATATGCATGCAAGGGCTGTAGCAATTAGTGATAAGAATTGCAATTTTTAGTAACCGAAAGCGTCCTCGCTAAAACCGTAATTTCTTGTAGTCCTCATGCATAATTAGGAGTTAGTGCACCAGCAGCCCCTTATTTATGATGTTTATGAAAATTTAGCTAGTGTGCATGGATTTGATCTTGCTTAATACTTATTACGTCAGAACAGATCATGCAGAAGCATATAAACAAAGTAACTAATATAGTTTTTATAAACTTCTACTCTTTTGATTGTTCTAGGAATATTGTGCAACAAGATTTTAATTTATATATGCAAAAGAAAAGTATAATTCACCTTTACTAATATGGATGATATGAGAACTGCATTTGCAGGTCGAAAATCGAACTTTGTCAACAAGTTGGCCAAAGAAGTGGATGCAAACACAGAGGTTTGTAACTAGAAAGGCTTCAGAAATTATGGTGTTTATGATCTCCTCCTTCTTCTTCCTCCTCCTAATTAATTAGTATTACTTGTACAAAATTTTTAAGTTTTGCATCTGACTCGTTATCTGATTTTCACGCGGTAGGAAATGCTAGGGAAGCCTTTGAACCACAAAGAAGTAGCCAGAATCCATGAAAGACTTCTTAGAGCTAACACCAAAGACTATGGACGATATGATCCAGCACCTGCCCTTGTTAAGCCTCCTTTCAAGCTCATTCCCAACTGAGATGATCGTGATGGTTTAGCGTTTTAGCTATCAGCGTTCGCAGTCGGATTAGTGACTTAATTATATTAATTAAATAAATGAAGTAGCTTTTGTGTATCCACTACTATAAAAGAAATCCTAGTGTAATTATATGAGATATATATAGGCATAGATACTAAGTTTTGAAGTGGAATGTTGTATTTTAATTAAGTCTTAAGAAGAATGATGTTTTTATGTGTTGCAGTTCTTTTGTTTTGTTTGGAGTTATTCAGATCATGGTCAAACATTACGATACATACTTTTGTTTTTTTAGGAAAAACAATATGATATATATTAGATCTTTAATTTTGAAAATTATATAATATAATTCTTGAAAATTGTCAGTAATTAATTAGAGGTTTAAATACTATGGACATCATTTGTGGTATTTACTAATATAAAAGAAGAAAAACCCTAGTGTTATAAATCATATTGGTGTGTGATTGTGTAAATACTAGGTAGATATGGATTAGAATGTTATTATAATTCTAGTGTTTCTATTCTATTATGTATGTACTTGGTTTACTGTAAATAAATGTACTAGCATGAGGGAAATTATTCATCACAATTTCCATCATCTCTATTTCTCTCTATTTTCTCTGTGTCGCCAGCCTCCCCTCTCCCTGTTCTTAACCCTTCAATAAAATAGGCCACAACATCTAGAGGTTTATAAAGTATTAGAAGAATAATTAGAATCCATTTTCATTTAATTTACTAGTTTTTATTTTTATTTTGTAAAAAGGGCATGCCGAAGTTAAACAAGAAACAAAAGAGTAACACACCGTGTTTTTAGAGTAATCAGCTGTTGTGGATGCAGACTTCGACCAAGGTTGAATTGACGAAACTTGACCTACAAAACAAGAAATACTGTTAGCCTAATTGACGAACACCCAACCAAAAAAAAAGAGGGTGTCTGCCAAAGGATCTCCGCCGCCTTAGTCAGAAAAGTGATTTTAGAGAAACTAAATAGAGTGAGTTTTGAGTAGTAAGTTGCGATTACTGTTTTCCGTGTTTCACTTGGCTATCTATACACCTGAACCCTAGCAGACAGCTGGGAGGGGAGATTGCAGGCCATACTAAGCAGGCCTTAGCCTTCTGCTCCAGTCTCCACAATCATGTTTACTAGTAGTCTCAGAGGTCCCTGTTGGTAGGAGCTCAGGCGCATTGGACATCCAAAGGGAAGACTTCAAAGAGTTAACTTCCTGCCACCATTGGGCCGGGTACGACCCAGTTGCGAACATATTATGGCCCCGAAGCACCTTTAAGACGTTAGTAGGCCCAAAGGCCTAATACCCACATGGTAGACAAGTGCCACGGTCTCTCATAGAGGGCAAACAGATGCCACATTCCCTAGAGTGGTATGTGATATGCTCATGATGTCAAGGGTAAACCTGTCATAGCGAGCATAAAGTCCACATGTCCTTCTCCTATTGGATGTGGTTAATTTATAACTCCACAAATGCCTTGATAGTTGCTTGTGTTTGAGTAGGAAACAAAAGGAGATGTACTTCCTATTTGCATTGGACTTTTCATCCAAGGCAAGGTAGGTCTTCAAGTCTTAGTAGGAAAATGTTTCCTTTTTGCTCCTCATAAGGTTTAATAGAAATAAGAAATAACCCTTTCTTGAATTCTCACAAAATCCTTCGAAAATTTGCGATTTGTGTAAGAATTCACAGAGAAAAATTCCAAATATGAAATTTGTCCTCTTCCTCCTTCCTTCTATTCACACATAACGGGGCAGTGAAGCTGCCCTTGTTTTCCTTAATCTGGCTGCACGCAAAGTGCAGCTGGTAGCTGCCCAAGAGCTGCAGGTTGCTGCTTAATTGGGTTGGAACGGTGTTTGGCCCAAATGGCCTAGCCTGATGCTGCTGTAGGAGCGCAAAGGGGCTTAGGAGGGCCAACTAACACAACGCCCTGACTAGAGTAAGAGTGGATGGTAGTGCTGGTCGTGATGCAAGTCACAGGTTGGGTCGGTTCGAATATTGTTTTTTTTTTGTTTTGAATTCCATCATTCTTCCTAATTCAATCCAAAAGTCAATCCATCTCCAGCATTGCTATCAATAAAAGCAGCATTGTCTTGTGAGCATCTATTGAAGTTTTCTTCATTTCTTTAACAGGTGTTCTGCGGTAGAGCGCGATGTTGTCTTTAAAGAAAGTTGAGAGTTGCATCGAGGTTCGAAAGTACAAGCAGAGAGCAAATCCATATGAAGTAGAAAAATTTACTCCGAGTCTGCCGAGGCTAGATATGGAAAATAGCTTTCAAGGCTTACCTGAAAGACAATGATTGTCACATCCCGATCCCGGACGAGCCAGGTGTCGGAAGTGCTGGCCGACACGCGTTAGCGTGACGAAAGCCAAAAAGAAAATTTAGAATAAAGGATAGAATATTGAATTAAAACAATAAGGTCAGAGTGCACGGAGTGTGCGGGCGGAAGAAATAATAGAATACACAGTAAGAGTAGGGTAAGGGATACAAAGATATACAAACGTATAAAAATCCCTACATTGTCATACCACCGCGCCATCGACGTCGCAAGCTCCCAGCCAACTAACCTGGAGGGGCGCAAAACATAAAACGGTGAGTGGGTCAAAAAGTAAAGTTTGCTAAAAGCCGTTGTTTTCAAAAACTAGTAACCCCTCGTTTGAAAACAAGTCTAGTTGATAAAATAAGTCATGCCCGTACGCATGATCCTCAAAACACTACCATTTAAAAACATTCGGGTACTCCCCGATACATCATTTACTGTATTTGCTCGCTCGTATGTAAACACACATGTCCACGGGGCTAAATCCCACAATGAACAAGCTAGGTATAAATAATTACGCTAAGTACTCCAATGATGCGAGTCTAGTGCTAACCACTGTGCACAAATGTGCGTCACACAAGTCCGAGTTGCCTAGTGCAACCTAAGACAGGCTAGTACCTACATGGATCCAATGCTGCGTAGCGGTACTGATAGTGACAGCTCCTAACGTCAAGGCTAGTCCTGGCCACGAGACTGAGTACTATACCTGGGGTGTTATACAACTACTGAGGAGCAACAGTATAAAATCATGCATGACAATATAGTACGAGTGTTCTACCTCCAACACACGTAATGAATATGCATCTACGCTAACAATTTAAGAAAGCGTTTAAAAAAAACCATACGTATATACATATATATACTTTATCAAAGAAAGACCCACTCACTCACCTGTAGGTAGCCGGAAAGCCCAAGTGTACGTCCTCCGACGCCATGGTGGCCAAAACCTAAAGCTTCCGGAGCAAAACCAACCCAACGGAGATTTCCGTAAATCAAGCATCCAAAAAAAATCCAACTAAAATGTCACAATTTGCCACTTTGGATGGGTGCCCCAAGCATTCGGCCCAACTCAACAAATCAGCCCAAACCACAATTGCTAAATACACCCTGGGCCCAAAATCTTCAATGAAATCTGTCCATTTCTACTAGCTACTCCCGAGGCCCAAACTGAAAAACTCACCAGCCCACACTTGCTGAAACAACCAAGGCCCAAAATCCCTTACACACCAGCCAGCCCACAGTTACCCCGCACCCAAACAAGCAGCCCAAACACGTCCTCAACACCTCCCTCCCCCCAGCAACACGCACATCAAACCGGCCACCTCAAATAGCTCCACGGTTCGTGGAGGGAGTGGTGCCGCTTGGGCCAATTTCGGTGGCCGTGGAAGGTTTGGGCAAGTGATTGCCCACAAAGGTTGCAAAGAACAAAGTCCCAGCCTTTCCGGGTTCGTGGACTGAAAGACAAAGGGAAGAGGAAGAACGCCTCCGGTGCCCACTGGAAGAAGGAGACGGCTGGGCACGAGGAGGAGGCTCAAGGTGAGCTCGAAGAAGACAGAAAAATCCTAAAAGCCACCGGTTCTCTCCACTTTTGGGTTTTGTTCGATCTCCGGACACCCATGAGTAGTTCCAGCAGGAAGCACAAAAATTTGGGTTTGTTTGTTGATTGAAGAGTTTTGGCTTGTGCAAAATGTGGCTTGTGGCACCCGAAAGGAGAAGAATGGTTGCCGCTAAGCCATGAAAATGGCCGGGTGAGTGCTCTGGGCTTATGAGAAGAAAAGAGAGAGATTTTGCCGCTTGTAGCGGAAGAACAAAGAGTAAGGTGACAAAATTAATTATAAAATAAAGTGGGGGATGAATTTTGGATGAAACTTGCCAAAGAATGGCAAGGTCCATACCACATCCCACAAAAACGGGATTGCGCAATTGGCCGCCGCCAAATGTGGTCCCACCCCACACAAAAGCCAAAACAGCCCAAAGTTGTTAAAATACCTGAAAACGTTCTGAAGCTAACGCCCGTAAAATCTTCGTTCGAGTCCGAACGACGTACGTTCGCGTCTACGCGCTCGTGCACGACGAGCACGGTCAAGAAAATACAAGTGGACGCGCTGTACGAGTTACGATGCAAAGTCAACCGAAAAGTCAACTCAGGGCAAACGCCATTTCCCACTTCCTGAATAAATAAAATAAAATTTTGAACTAGATGTTACAATGATGTCGTTTTCCCTCTCTAGTTGGTAGATGTTAAGTATAATTTCTAGAAACTTTTTAACTTAGCTATATTTTCACTAACCGTAAAAATCTCGAACATGATATCAACGTATGTAACATCTCATAAAAGTTTGTAATAAAATACCCCTGGGGATATTTTGGACACGTGCGTGATTATTTTGGTAATTAATCTTATCGTGTAAGTTTTCTTACTGCTTTCTTGGTGGTGCACAATACCCCCAAACCCAAAATATCTTTTCCTTCTCTTCTTCCCTACTTTTCCTTATTTTTTCATTTCTCTTTTTCTCTTTTCCTCTTTCTCACCATCTCGTGCACGTGCACGTCGACGAAAACCCGTTGAACCGAGGCGAACTAAAAATCACCACCATCTTCGTCTCAATGCCCCGGACTCAACGGTGCAAATCGTTCGTCCAAACTCCCGACCGTTTGACTAGAAAGCACACGTAAGAACCTGACCTTCCTGCCGCATTTTCTCACCATTCTAGACCGAGGTGAGGTTTCTAACTACCACCATTGGATTCTCTCGTTGAGTAGATGAATTTCATATGTCGTTTGCTTGATTTGGCTTGAGTTTTTGACGTAGATCGACAAAGCTACAATAGCCACGACTCGAGGTAATTACAAGCCAGCTCAGAGTTTGTATGGCCAAACCTAGCAAAGATCACTCCTACCTTCAGCTTATTTGGTATAAAGAATGTGAAATTTTGGCCAAGAAATGAAGAAGTTATGGAGATTTGACAATTCTCCGTAAAATCGTCAAAATTCCTGCAAGAGCGTAATGGGGCCGGCGACAGACCTAGTTGCGCGACGACGCGCCGATGAGCTCAAGAACCTAAGAAGCTTGAATATTCCCGTTAGATTTAAAAGAGATGTTGGAATATTCTGCTAGATCAATGTAATATTCCGCCGCTGGACCGGCGCGTTGACCCAACACGTGGAGCCGCGCGTGAGTCGCAAGTGGGCCGCAGCATTGGCTTACTGTCATGCGAAAGAGGACGACGCATACCACCCAGGCAAGACGTATGGTATTTTTCGAAGTGTTTCTAGCCTCCGTGTTGAGCAAACAAGGGATAAGTGTCATACTGGGCTTAATTAGTAATCTTTATGAGTTTAATCATTGCTATAAAGGGATATCTCATATAGGTGAGACTTATTCGTAGGACTACCGGCTACCTAAGACAGGGGCTATGACCCGACTACTTGGCTGTGTGAGTGGGATTAGGTCTTTGTTGTGATAAAATATATTATTATGTATGGTTTTCACTGGCTTTTTAATTGTTAGCATGACTCATGTCATATACGTTGTTTGGAGGTGGAACATTCGTATTATATTTTGCCATACATATTTCATATCGTTGCTCATCGGGCAGATGTAGAACACCTCGGCATTAGTACCTCGCCCCATGGCCGTAACTAGCCTTTGACGTTGAGATGTCACCACCAAGCATCGCGCGCAACTTGGATCCATTGTGGTACTAGCCGTTCTAGGTTGCACTAGCAACCTCAAATTGTCCGACTCCTTCCTTTGTGCACGATTAGCGTTAAACTCACGTCATTGTAGTACCGCTGTATTTCTTATATACCTAGCATGTTCGTAACTTATCTACTTGGGCTTGTGTGTTTACATATGGACGAGCAAAATAATATGATTTTCTGTAGTACCCGTGAGCAGCAAAATGGGCCCGATTTTTGGGGAGTACCCAGATATTGTTATGGGTGAGCCAGGATCATAACGGGAGTATGGACAAATTCTTCAAAAAACCATACATGCTTTCCAAACAGGGATAGTATGCTCTTAAAAACAAAGGTTTTATCAAACTTGCTTTTTGACCCACTCACCTTTTATGCTTTTGCACCTCCAGGACTTAATGGAAGGGATTGATTTCCAAGGACACGAGGGCTCGACCGTGGCTGGCTGGTTTCGACGGCTTTTCAAATTATGTGAATGATTTGGTTCACTTTTAGTTAACTTTTACTTATCCATCTTCACGAGGATGTGAATGTTTATATTCCCTTGCACTATTTACTATGCTCTAATCGTTTATGCACCCTCGTAATAATGGTTTACCCTCTTCACCGCACTCTCACTTCCGGCCTCCAACTCTTACCTCACTTTTTCACTTATACATGCATAATTGGTTGTCATTTAACACGTGTTGCCTGACAAAGACTTTCCTCGCACACTTGGCATGTCGATCTAATGTGTCAAAACGATCCGACTATTCATCTTTCGCATCCACTAAAAGATCATGTTTTCAAAAAAAGAAAGCCGAAAAATGTAATCCAAGTGAGAAGCATGGAGCGTAAATGTAAACGATAATCGACTAAATATATAAATCTAGGTTCATGGATTATGGTGTCGAATTTCGAGTTAACCCCTTCACGCAAAATTGTAGATCTTGTCACTACGAAGACGTTTATGATGACGTTCGTGAGTACCCCGTAAGAAAAAGTTATGAGTCACAAAGTTGACCACCATTGACTTTTTCGTACCTGAGAGTCAACTCATCTGACCTGTCAAGCTGATGTGTGCCGTAATGACAAGATCAACAATTCGTGAAGGTCAAGTCCGGGTTCCACTGATCCATGAACCCTAGATTTATAGATTTAACCGTTGATTGCTGCTTCACGCTCGCTTTATGTTCACAATTCCATTTAGTTTTTTTTTGAAAACATGATCTTTAGTGATGTAGAAAGATGAACGCTTGGATTGTTAAATATGATGGTCAAGAGCTTTTTACTGGCCATGAAAATATAGCTCTGAGTATATAAAGTTTTTTAGAAACTATATATCATCGACTCATATTTCGTTTATCTCGTAAATATCGAAACATGATATCGCACCGAACCATTCATCTTTCGTAGATAGTAAAGATCATGTTTTCAAAAAAGAAAATTTAAATGAAATCCTAAGTGGAGAAGTATGTGGAGCGAACGTAAGCGACAATCTACCAAGCAAATATAAATCAAGGGTTCATAGATTATGGTGTCGACTTCTAATCGGCTCTCATCACGAAAGTTGTGTAGAGCTTGTCATTACGAGCATTTCTATATATATATTTTTTTACATTTTCCACACTTGTAAATTAATTATTATGAATTTTGAACTCTTTCTAACAACACTATTCAAGAGGGTTTGGAGGGCGTAAAATTCAAACGCACGATGTAACCGTCGTAAAAGCGTAGAGCTTGTCATTACGAAAGCATTTGTATTTTTTTTTATTATATTTTTCACACTTGTACATTAATTATTATGAATTTTTATTAATTTTAAACTTTAAAAAACACTATTCATGAGGGTTTCGAGAGTTTTAAAATTCCAAACGACCATGTAACCATCGTAATAACGTAGAAAATGCGATCATAAGCTTTTGCATATTTTTTCATATTTTTCACACTTGTAAATTAATTATAAATTTTTAATATTTAAAAATTTTGTAGAAAAATCAATGACTAATTTGGTAATAGCATTTATGCTAACACTATCCTAGCCAACTACCACTTGTAGTTAACCTTGAAGTTTCTTTATCCCTATACAAATGGCAATGAAAAGCACAAAATCTAACATGAAAATAATTACAATTGACTCAAAAGAACCCCTTGCATAACAAATATCATAAACGAACTGACATTTTCGAGTTCACTTCGGAGTAATGGGTAATTCCGACTTTTAACCATTAGATTTTTGTTTTAAAATATAAAAATCAAGATCTAACGGTTAAAAATCCTGGAAGACCCCGCACCCGTGAGCACTCAAGAATTTTTGCTGATTTTCAGCAGCAGAAAGTCGCTTGTTTGACATGTTAGAAAGTCGCAAGAAAAGAGTTACCTATATCACTATACTGTGCTAAGTTGATAAAAGTCTAATATACATTAAAGATTCGATATCACACAGTGGTAAACGCAGGAAGCTACAAAAACCGAAACAGAAGCCCTCAAATGGGTAATCGAAGCATTGCAGAACTCTGTACATCCCACTGATGGGTTGGAGTTAGTTCCACTAGCTCAGTAAGTTCGAGAGTCTTTTACCATCTATATGAAGGAGCCTTGTATCATATTTATCATAGTCATCTTAAACAACAAATCAACTATCCTCCATAATACATATGGTCAAGGATTGATGGATTTCTCTAACAAAAGAATAAGAAAAAAATGGTGAATTGCAAACCAGTCAGTTCACGCATTCAGTTTTCGCATGGTTCGTTAACAAATAATATACAAAATACCTCAGACTAATAAAAAGTCCAGCAGCTTCAAAATTAATTGTGATACTGAGAAGGCTCTGCTTCAAAGATTGGAACTAACCTCATAATTATTTTTTGTCAATGGCAACAAAGCGGAATCTACTTTATTCTTGGACAATAAATCAACAATCAATTCTGTTGTTGATGCATCAGCAGAGAAACCTTTTTCCACCATTTCAGGAATACGTTCCACTGCCCTTAATGTCTCATTATTACTAATAAACCCTCGAATGATTATGTTATAGGTCCAACCATCTAGAGAACAGCCTTTATCTTTCATTTCTCCGAGCACTTTTTCTGCTTCTCTATCAGGCCTCCAGTCCACCAATCATTATATTATACGTCCTCACATTAGATTGAAGTCCTTTTTGATGGTAAACCACAAAAGAGGTCCATCGCAGAATCAAGTTTTCGGCTATGCACAAATTCCTCGATAAAAATATTGTAAATCACAATATTCATGACACTCAACTTCGTTCCATCTCTCTAAAAAGCTCTATATTGCCATCCCAACTTGTTTGTTTTTAAACAAACCATCCAGTAAAACAGCACAAGTTGAATATTTGGACGTTGGCCACAAGTGCATCTTAGGAGGCAACTCTAGCACATCTTCATTCTTCCACATTTGCAAAAACCGTCTATAAGAGAACTCACTACAAAACAGAATGCTATTAGCAAGGGCCGAATTTGGTCGCAAACACCCATTTCCCAAGAAATAAGCTTTTCGACCTTATCATGCCGTCGCTAGTCGTCGGTATTGTGTTGTCGTAAATACTTTTTTTCCGACTAACCGTCGGAAATAGTACTATTTCCGATGAGTAAGGGCCGTCAAGAGTTGCTTATTTGTTTGTCGGAATTTGATTTTCAAAACGACCATTCAATTTCCTTGTTCGACCCATAACTATATGGTCTAAATATTTAGGAGTTTGTCGGAAATATTGTTCGATCAAAATTTTTGCTTTTGTTGATGACATATTTTCGACTGAAAAATGTTGTCTGTAAAATGTTTTTGCAACAACTAAAACAAAGATTTACGAGGGCGCCGCATCGTCAGTAATTGTATTACCGACAACACGTTTTTGTGGGCAATATATAATATTTTCTCGAAAATAAGTGAATAAATATATTTCCGAGAGGCAAGTTTCGTCGCCAATATATGCTTCCGACCACATGTAGCCGTCGGAAATAGCCTACCATTTTCGACATAATGAACTTACTGTCGGAAAAAGAGTAACTACTATCGACGACCGTGAGGTTCGTTGAAAATAAGTTTGGCGCCACAGTTCCCGCCAAAAAAAATGATATTTCCGACGAAAAATGAATTTTCTTCCGAGGGCATTTTGTGTGTCGAAAATAGTAAGCAGCTTGTTGACTCAGTTCCGACGGACGTTGATTTTTCGTCGGAAGTAGTACCTTTTCCGACGGTTTTTGAAAGCCCTCGAAAAAGTTTGGTCAGAAATGACTGTTTTTTTTGTAGTGACTATAAGTTACAGTATCCCGAAAAATCCCTCTATGAGACATTTCGAGAAAGAGCTTGGTGGCTTCATCTATCCTTTTTTGCTTACAATACCCATTAATCAGTATGTTATAACTAAAAGCATCAACAACGAATCCCTTGCTAATCATTAGACCAAAAACCTTTTCAGCTTTGTTAATTTCTTCTTGCAGGCAGTAACCATCCATGAGTGAGCAATGTCTCTCTGTATCATCATTTCAATCACGTTCCTTGCTTCCACAACCATCCCCTCCTTACAAAATGCATCGACCAAGACACTGAATGTGAATAGATCTGGAAAAATATTTGTGCTCACCATTTCTTCAGCAATCTTGTAGCTTCTTTCCACTCACCTAATCTGCAAACTCCATGAATCAAAGAGTTATACGAAATGATGTCCGGGGCAACACCCTTACTAATCATTTCCGAGAAGATTATCAGTGCGGCGACAGCTAGCTTATCCTTACAAAGACTGTCAATGATCGTGTTATAGGCAACAGTGACTGGCTCACAACCTCTTTCTTCTATTTTTCTGAGCAATTGAACTACTGCATTATTGTTACCCGTCATACAAAAACTTTTTTATTAGTGTGTTGAAGGTAATCACATCAGGCTTACAACCTCCCTCCACCATTTTGCTGAAATGTCCTACTGCCTCAGAAACTCTACTCTCAACAAGAAACCCATGGATTAGAGTGTTGAGGGTTGTAACATCTGGCTCAAAACCAAATTCGAAGAACTTTGCCAAGACGGATAAGCTAAATCCCATTTGGTTCAAACGAAAAATGCAATTCCCAGCAGACCCACTTGGTTATACAGAGAAATGGTGACCGAATAATGTTTCAGCTTCGCAAGCTGACCCAATAGTTGATTGAAGCAGACAAGGCAGAGGACGCATTCGAAGCATCGAATCGAAGGAACTCAAAGCGTCCTCGAGATTACTGATTTTGGTATTTCCGGAATTTCTATGGTTTGGATAATTGCCCATGGAAACAACAGCAGACGCAGAGTGAAGAGAAAGCGGTATACCTCCGTCTCTGTTTCTGTTGCTGCTATAACAACAAGAAGAAGAAGCAGCAGCAGCTCTTCCTCTCCTCATCATCATCTTCAGCTTCTGCTTCTGGAGAATTCAAAGCTCTCAAGTCCGTGAATCACAGCCGTAAGATAAACTCACTATTTGCTTATATAAGAAGCAGCAGCCACTGATTTTGGTTTTTCTCCGCCAAAAATTCTAGTATACTCCGGAGTAAATCTTACTCCGGATAAAATAAAGGGTTGGATGATGGTCTAAAACATTTAATGGTGTGGATTAAGCAACCAATTTGACTTGGTAACCAGTGTTGGATGATGGTCTAAAGCATTTAATGGTGTGAATTAAGCAACCAATTTGACTTGGTAACCAGTAAAACCTCTCTCTCTCTCTCTCTCTCTCTCTACTCCGGAGTAAATCTTACTCCGGATAAAATCTCTCTCTCTCTCTCTCTCTCTCTACTCCGGAGTAAATCTTACTCCGGATAAAATAAAGGGTTGGATGATGGTTTAAAGCATTTAATGGTGTGGATTAAGCAACCAATTTAACTTGGTAACCGGTGTTGGATGATGGTCTAAAGCATTTAATGGTTTGAATTAAGCAACCAATTTGACTTGGTAACCGGTAAAACCTCTCTCTCTCGCTGCGTTGCGATCCTCACAGGTTCACTCCACAATCTCATCCTCACAGGTTCACTCCACAATCTCATCCTCACAGGTTCGTCCTCTTCTTCTCGATCCCCAATTGTAAGTCTCCTCTCTCTGCTCGCTATTTCTCTCTTCCGTAACCCTAATTTCTTCTGGCTGCTGACCTGAAGCCAGTGATCGCCGATATGTGGCCAAGGAATCCGTCGATTGGAAGAGTCGAGGCCAACCGCTGGAGCTCCGAGGTGAGATCCGGACTCATCTTGGTATGCTGCCTGTTTTTAGGGTTCGAATTTGCACCTTAAGTGTGCTAGCTTCGTTTGCAATCTGCATATGTGCCTGATTAATCTTAAACAAATATAATATTACGTTAAGGAAATTTGAGATCTACATATGTAACTGATTCGTCGCTGGTTATAGTCGTCTGATTGACCTCCATTTGCAACGTTCCTTCTGTTGCATGTCAACGATTCCGATTAGGTTTTTAATTGTGTATTTTGCTTTAATTTTGATAATTATTATGTGTTTTTGTATTAATATTTTTCAAATTTATGTTTTGTTGTTGTAGTTGATGCTGGCTTTTGATCTGCTTTGCCATGGATTTTGATCTGATTTGAGTTTTGGGGACTGATTTGAAATTTTAGTTTGTTAATGTAAAAATGGCGCTACATGAATTAATCGGGATTGTAGGGTTTCAGTTTAGGGCTTTTGCAGACTGTTGCGAGCTCAATTTCGTTGGTTTGTTTTATTGTGATTGGGATTTTTCTAGGGTTTTTCCAGTTTTCTGATTTTGTTTTAAGTAATTACTACTCGTATCTGGCTGTTTCCGTAATGTAAATGCAGATAAATGAATGAGTGAATGACTCTTCTAACCATGATGCGAATAATCTTGCTGTAAAATAATATAGGTGACTTTGAGTTGCTACATGAGACGTTTGCTTCATTTTGCATGGTTGGAAAAGCAAAATACAGAAAATTTTTGAATTGTGTTTGGTGTCAAGTCCTTCTCTGTTAGGTTCCTCAATGTCATATTTATAACGTCTCTTCTGTTTAATCTTTTCTTGCATTTAAGCATTTGAATTTATTTGCAATTTCTGATGTCTATGGTGTTATGGTGTTTTTTCTGAGATTTTTCTTTTATTACTGCCAGGATCTCCTTGAGGGTGCTTCTGACTTTGCGCGAGGCTATAATGCTCTGCTATGGGAGGATCTAGATTCGAAAAAGATGCGTTTAGTGGTCAAGGCCGAAAGCCACACGCACATGTAAACACTAGGAGATGGAATGTTGCAGCGAAAAATTGCAAGATCAATGCAATTTTCTGCTAATCTTGGTTGAATATATGTAAACACTAGGAGATGGAATATGTCATTTATCGAAACAGCAAAACAGATGAGGAAATTTGAAAACTGGAAGAGAAAGAGGGGTCATTTCCCTGCTTGTATTAACAGACAGATAAATGATCATTGAATTTTGCTTTCCAGTTATACGGGAAAAAGTTAATTTGTTTTCTTTTTACTATTTTTCAAGCCAAGTCGTGTGTTATTTGTTATGTGTATTGAATTAGATTGGAATAGATGTAATGACCATTGATGCTGCACATGATATAAAAGGCGAAAGGAATAGAAAAAATTCATTTTCAGTTCATATTTTGGTCAAATCAAAATAGTTGGCTAATTTAATTTTGGATGTTTTTGAAGCCAATTCAATGTTGAGAACATGTTTATAATGTTGAATATGATGTCTTGGAATAGGTTTGGGGGAGGTAATCGACCTACATTGACATTTGAGGGGTTTAGAAACTGAAAAAGTGAAAAAAAATCATGAAAATTGCTGCATAATTTTTCTATATTTTTTGTCATAAAATCCATTTTTTGTGATGATCTTCAAAGAAAGTTCAGTTGCTAAAGGTTGTTCATATTTTTAGCAACTGTTTCTGGGTATTGAATGATGTCACTAAAAGTTTTTTTGGTTCCAATAAGAGGTATTAATGTGAATTTATTTTTCCTAATAATTAAAAAATACCAAAGCACATTACATAATTCATAATAATTAATATACACGTGTCAAACATGCAAAAACAATATCCAAATGCTTTTGAACTCATCATCTACGCTTTCACAATGGTTACATCATCGTTTGGATTTTTAAAACCCAACAAACCCTTGTGAATAGTATTTCTTTGGTACTTCAAATTTTAAAAAAATATATAGTAATTGAAAGACACGAAAGACATGAAAGACATGAAAATTTTGTGGGTCCGACATTTAAATCCAATTGCTGTGGTGAAATAAGGTCCGACATTTAAATTCAATTGCTAAACAGTGCATGTGTGTTCACATCTGCGTATGCAATTGGACGGATTTCGTATGCAATTGGACAGATTGTAACCTAAAATTCTCAAGTCGTTACAACTTAAACGCGAAAATGAACGTTTAAGTAGTAATGGTTTATTTTGTAACATAAAATTGTCAAGTCATTGAAGCGGTAAAGACATGGTTCATTTGATAAAATTTCTTGTTCAAGTGCTAAATTACCACTTAAATGTACAAATTACTATTTGAACGATGAGTTTTACAACTTAAACGATAATTTGCAGGTTGAAGTGGTAAATTATCACTTAAACATAAAATTACTACTTGAACGATGAGTTTTACAACTTAAACGATAATTTACAGGTTGAAGTAGTAAATTAGCACTTAAACGTACAAATTACTACTTGAACGATGAGTTTTACAACTTAAACGATAATTTGCATGTTCAAGTGGTAAATTACCACTTAAACATAAAATTACTACTTGAACGATGAGTTTTACACGTTGAATTAGTAAATTATCACTTCAACGATGAGTGTTACAACTTAAACGATAGATGTTACAACTTAAACGAGAAAATGATCGTTTAAGTAGTAATGGTTTATTTTGTAACCTAAAACTCTCAAGTCGTTGAAGTGGTAAATACATGGTTCATTTGATAAAATTTATCGTTCAAGTGGTAAATTACCACTTAAACGTATAAAATACTATTTCAATGATGAGTTTTACAATTTAAACGATCATTTACAAGTTGAAGTGGTAAATTATCACTTGAACGATGGGTTTTACAACTTAAACGATAGGTGTTACAACTTAAACGAGAAAAATGATCGTTTAAGTAGTAATTATTTATTTTGTAACCTAAAATTCTCAAGTCCTTGAAGGGGTAAAGACGTGGTTCATTTGATAAAATTTCTCGTTCAAGTGGTAAATTACCACTTAAACGTACAAAATACTATTTCAACAATGAGTTTTACAATTTAAACGATCATTTACAAGTTGAAGTGGTAATTGCGCAATTGCGTCATCCTTACGTACCAAAACGGGTCCTCATCGAAGATTGGGAATCTATGTCGGTTATGATTCTCCTTCAATCATTCGTTACTTAGAACCTTTGAAAGGATCTCTTTTTCTCTCGCTTTGCGGATTGTCACTTTAATGAGATAGTCTTCCCGATGTTAGAGGGAGATAGGAACATAATTGTTGTGGTCTAATCCCACTATGTCTCATTTATATCCCCGCACTGCTCATTCTAAAGCTGAGGTGCAACGTATTTTAAATCTATAGAGCGTTTTTCAAAGCATGTTGGATGCTTTTACAAATCTAGCGAAAGAGACGAGATCACATATACCAGCTGTAAATGTGCTTGCAAAGATAGATGTGCCAAACGTACGTCAAACCATTTCCCCTGAAGGACGAAACACCCCTGAAAGACGTGTGGCTACACCTGATGCGAGCCCCGGTACTTAGGCAACTAGCGAATCATCTGCTCCTACCCTAAAACGTGGCAGACTTGTTGGTTTAAAGGATTCACAACCCCACAAGAGGAAACCCATGACACCAACTACTGAGCCTAGTTCAAACCCTACCATCGCCAACTCATCCTTTCCAACGCATAAAGTTATTCTAGATTACAGTAGTGTCCTTGAAGAGACCAATCCGCCTTCCGAGAATCGTGAGATTCCGGCCCATTATGCTAGCTTGGATGTACTTTGGAATAGGAATGAGATGATAATCAACGATGCATTTACATATGCAGTAGCTACTGATATCATGCTGAGTGATGACAGTGAACTACATTTCGTTGATGAATGTCGACGTAGAATTGATTGGTCAAATTGGAAACAAGCAATCCAGGTCGAACTTGATTCACTTTTGAAACGTAAAGTGTTTGGGCCTGTAATTCCTACACCTTCACATGTGAAGCTCGCTAGCTACAAGTGGGATTTCATAAGGAAGCGTAATGAGAAGAATGAAATAGTGCGATACAAAGCGGGTCTTGTGGCACAAGGTTTCTCTCATCACCATAGGATTGATTACAAGGAGACTTATTCTCCGTAATGGACGTTATAACATTCTGCTACCTTATCAGTTTGGTAGTTTTCGAAAAATTGAATATGCAGCTTATGGACGTGGTAACTGCGTATCTCTATGGGGATCTTGATACGGAAATATTCATGAAAGTTCCTGAATGACTTACATTGACTGGATCAAATAGTTCTAGACCATGGAACACCCTCTCAATTAGATTGAGGCGTTCACTCTACGAATTGAAGCAATCCAGACGGATGTGGTATAACCGTCTTAGTGGGTATTTGATTAGTCAGGGATATGTGAATAATGAATTATGCCCATGCGTGTTTATAAAGAAGTCACATTCCGGATTTGTGATAGTTGCAGTCTATGTCGATGACATGAATCTCATTGGGACTCCCGAAGAGCTTGAGAAAACCGTCTCGCACCTAAAGTTAGAATTTGAGATGAAAGATGTTGGGAAAACTCAATATTGCCTCAGCCTGGAGCTTGAGCATCGTTCGGATAGTATTCTGGTCCACCAATCGAAGTACACCCAAAAGGTGTTACGTCGTTTTAACGAGGATAAAGCAAAACCTTCGAGTACTCATTTGGTTGTCCGAACGCTAGATGCAAAATGAGACACTTTCCATCCTAAAGACGATGAGGAAGAGGTTTTACAGCCTAAAGTTCCATATCTGAATGCAATTAACGCTTTATTGTACTCAACTCAATGCACTAGACTGGACATCTCCTTCTCTGTTAATCTTCTTGCAAGATATAGCAATGCGCCTGCACGCATACACTAGAATGGTGTTAAAGACATCCTTCGATACCTTAAGGGTACTTCGGATTTGGGTTTATTCTACTCCTATGCATCTCAGAATAGATCACACCCCCTTGGTCTTCAAAATGATGCTTGCCTTGCTAGTTATGCTGATGCAAGATAGTTATTTGACCCGCACAAGGCACTTTCTCAAACGGGTTATGTCTTTACCGTTGGAGGCACCGCAATATCTTGGAGAACAACCAAACAGACCTTAGTTGCTACCTCTTCGAACCATGCTGAGATTCTCGCCCTCCACGAAGCTACTCGTGAGTGTTTTTGGCTGAGAGCTGGTGTTGAGCATATTCGAAACAACTGCGGACTTTCTTCCGTCATTGATGTCCCAACAACGATCTTTGAAGATAATGCTGCCTCTATTAACCAGATCAAGAAAAGATATATCAAAGGAGACAACACCAAGCATATTGCGCCGAAGTTTTTCTTCTCACATCAGCAGCAAGAGTATCAAAAGATTGAAGTCAAGCAAATTCGTTCACAAGATAACCTTGCCGACCCCTTCACCAAGTCATTGCCGAAGTCTACCTTTCAGAAACTTGTTTAAGGAATTGGTATGCTTAAATTGTCTGATATGCAACATTGTTAGGTTCTCATTTGAAATTTTGTCAAACTGAGGGAGAGTATCTAGAAGTATACTCACTTGACCTTAATGTACTCTTTTCCCTACGATCAGAATTATTTTTTCCCATTGGCTTTTTTTTGCCTCACTAGGTTTTAACAAGGCACCCATTCTGGGCTGGTCATACCCTTGTGTGCATCCTACTGACATATGATAAATGTTTAGTATTGACATTGCATTAACTCACTTTTCTCCTGCCTTGGGTTTTACCATAGCCAGATTTTGTGAGATTTACTTCTTTATGCAAGTTCCATATTTGAGACTAGCATGTTCTCTATCATGCCTATGAGACGACTTCATCAACTATCTCTACATCATCTTGAAGATCTAATGCGATATCTACTTGAGTATTTGCACACTCAAGGGGCAGCGTTGTAGATAATATTGACATGTGATAAATGTGATTGTGTAAATCCTAAGTAGATATGGATTGGGATATTCTCGTTATCCTAAAGTCATTGTTCCATTATGATTGTATTTGTTTTACTGTAAATAAAGGCACTAGTATGAGGAAAATAACGCACTACATTCCTCATCCATATTTCTTTCTATTTTCTCTGTGCCGCCGACCATCCTTCTCCATGTTCTTAACCCTTCAATAAAATAGGCCACAACAATATCTTGATTTTTATATTTTTAAACAAAGATCTACGGTTAAAATACTCAAAGTACCTAAAAAATTCCTCTTTAAAGTGGACGTGTTGTCAGATTAGTTGGTTTAATTGATTTAAGACACAAATCTCAAAATTTAAACTAATCTAACAGCGATTAATGGGGATGAGCATCACCCTCACTTTAGGGGGTGAGCAAAAATGCACTCATCTCTTTTTTTTGTTTTCCTCCTCACTTGTAAGTGAAAGGTTTTAGGTTCTATTCTCGCCAAAGATAAATTCGAACCAAATTGGCTACCTCATTGTGAGATTTAGCCCACTTCTCCACCCCTTAGTGTAGATAATATCGAATGTATTCAAAACAGAAAACGAAAATGAAAAATGTTGCTATTACTTCACTAAGATTATTTGAATTTGTAGTGTACATGTGCATAGAGATTTACAGTTCTTCCTCTATGTTTCGCCTTATATGTCCTGTGATAATCTTAGAGCTTTGGCTCTTGATGCAAATCTTGTTTATTACTCTCGTAGGTGGCTTTCCCTTTGTTTATCAATGATTAATTAAAATGAAAAATAGCAGATTTTCTCAAGACTTCTCTGCTTAGAATTTTCTCGACTACCAAACACAACAATCCTATCTTTTGTTGACTCGTGGGTACGGATGACTACTTTCAAGACATCGTCGATCAGTTTAGATCTGATCTTCTAGTTGTGCTGATCTTCTTATTGACCTATGAGATGACGTCGTCCGTAACAATGCACTTTCTCGTTTGTGTGTTGTCGGTTTTACGACAAATTTTGTATTGACAGGAACGAAAAGCCAAAATATTTCTATAAGAGTGCAGGAGAAAAGAACGGAGGAGAAAAGAACAGAGAACCTCAAGCGGGAGATATCGGACAAGTGAATTTTGATATAGAAGGGGAGAAAAAAGCTATGTATTTGATTTTTTTGTGCAGAAGTTTTCGCTTAATCTTGCTTGTTAGATGACAAATTCTCTAGGTTCGATCTTAGTTCTGCATCTTTTCATGCACAACAGTTATTTTGAGAATTTTTTTTTTGATGTATAAAGGGAGAGAAAAAAAACTTTGTAGTTGATTTGTGCAGATTATGGACAAATCGTAATTGTGTAAGGAGAAAGATGAGATAATTCTGAATGGTTTCATCTTCTCCCCATATTCATATTCCAACATGCTTTCCAGTCTCCATATATATATAGTTCAAATTCTTTTGAAACACAATTTAAAAATTACTTTCAGCTTTCCCCAACATCTCACTATACTTCTACTCAATATCTAGATTATAGCAAATCATCTAATCAATAAGAAAATATTGGAAAGGAATAATACTAATCGAGTCTAGAAATTGCATCGCAAGCAAACGTTTCTATTTACTAGAATTTGTTTTATACAATGACATGTTATCAAAAGAAAAGAATATGAAGTCTCTTCTCTATTCATGCTAGCTAGTTTCTAGCATTTATCTTGTTAACAACTTTTGGTGCTTCACTTTTGTGAATTAGACACAATATTATCATGCTATCGCATAAACAAATATATCGTGACACTTTTTTCCAAGACATTTTTTGTGAGAATTGTTGTTTGTACCATATGATCGATCACAAAACTATCAAGTACTCGCCACGTGATAATCATCTATTAACCCCACCATAGCTAATGGAAGGCTGATAGCTCCACAAGAGTTCTACATCGACCACGAACAACAATGCATGAGAGCCATCTCTAATAGGAGTCTCCTTTCCCACATTTAAGGATCCTTAATCTATTCATCTCTATTTAGATTCCACTAATGGTTATTATGAGTTAAGCCGACATTGTATTATGTAAACACTACATTATCTTAATGAGAACTACTATAACTTTATAAACATAGCTCAACTTAAGATGAACCACTTACATCTCGTGCTCCATCATCTATCACTATCTATATCATCTCCACTTGACCGAAAATGTTATTCAACTTTTGGGATCAAGGATCGAAAATGTCAAACTTAACAGCGAACACAATGCTAACAAAATGTTTCAACCTTTGAAAATGTTGTTACCTTTAAAATATTATAAAGCTTTTAGTTCTAACTGAAGCAACACATTTGTTCCCACGCTTAGAGAAAAATAAAAGAAATTGATTACTTCCAAAATGTGACATTTAAAATTTTTGAAATTGTTTGATTTCATCACAAAGATATTACACGAAACCAAGTTCTAGTACAGATACAATTACATAAGTCTGTTTTCTGTATCGAAAACAAAAACCATAATAGATAAGAAATAAGATCTAATACATGTATATGTTTAAATTAATACTTTGATTATTTACACAATGTGGTAGAAAGGGAAAGCTAACTCTTCGTTCCTGGTTTCTCCCGTAGCTAGATCCTCCAAAAACCACACGAATTCTCAGAACGGGATTTGAAATCGGCACCTCTTAAGATTTTGGAAAGCAGCAAAGTATTGCAGAAAAGAATGTTAATGTGCTTTTCCATGTTCATCTTCTGTTAATTTATAGTATTCACACACCAACGCAGGGTGCAGTACATTGGGTGGTGCTAGAAACTCTTCGACATGGATAAGGAGGGTAGGCTGGAACAGGAAAGTTCTTCCTCTCCGAATGTTTCTTCCTCTTTTTCGCATCGGGATTTTCTGGTTTCTTCAGATCTTCGACGCTTCGTACATCGGCCATGCACGTAAATGATCTTGATTTCCCTGAATAGTACCTTGACAACCCTCTCCTGCTGAGAAACAAACATGTGCACATTGCATCAATTAACCAAGTTTGAAATATAAAAAATATTTTCTATAAGCCATGCACGTATTAGTACAAATTTGTGTACATCTGGTACATTTTATTCGACACTAATACATAATCTGTGCACACAATGTACCACATAAAATATAACTGTTAAAAATGTTCCCTCTAGAAATCCAAATATTAAAAATGCAAAATCAAAATGGAAAATGAAAAATCTAGAGAAAACGATTTGTGTTCTTACTTTTGTGGGAGACTTGTTCTTAGCGCGCCCATGTCGAATGCTCTCATATTGTCACCTTCCATGATTTCCAGTACTAGAAAGAGAAATGAGGTTGGAGAAGAAGTTCAGATTATTATGAGTTCTTACGTACGTACTGCAATTTGTGTTTGAAGTATATATATGTGGAGAAACAATTAATTGTGGGATATGTATATAAAGGTCACGTATGTATAAATGGCAGTGAGATATATAGGAGCTCACACGTCATGGGGATTAGGGTTGCAAACTTGTCTTGTGGGTTCGATAAAAGTGGGTTGTTTTGGAGCCTCTCAAAACCGCTCACACCGTGTTTGGTTTAGGTTATTGATGCCGACCTCACCACATCCTCATCTACTTTCTCTCTTGTTCGTTGGCCTTGCCCACCCTTCGTACCCTTATTTTCTCTCTTCCGACTCTTTTGTTGGAGGAATACTATTCATATATACTCTCTCTCTTTCTCTCTTACATATGTAATATAACATATATTTCATCACGTTGCCATGGTTCCGAATGAATTGTATATGAGGGACCATGTAAGCCACGTTGTCATTTTGTTCGAGTACCATTTTCTCAGGTTACGTGGTAGCCCCCTAAGCTCGATAGATATTCTCTTGTAACTAAAATATAGTCTCGGTGACAGTATTTGTCTACCAAATGCTTGAATCGGTGACAGTATTGTAATTGTTCAATTAACATTTATCAAGTCATGAATTGGTGACAGTAAAATATCTCTCCTTAACCTCCCTAACCCCTCGATCAACATCGTATTTATGTAGCTTGAGTTTGAGTATCTTTAGAATTTTTCTCGCGTGATCAAATCATTTCCATATATCTTGAAAAATGCTTGAAAAACTATGTGTTTAATGTGTTTAGACCATATATATTTTGTAGACCACATGATGTAACAGTTGATAGTTGGATTAACCCTTTCTTTAATGATTTAAAAAATAAGTAAAATCATCTACCGCCACATTATGTGATCTACAAAATATAGTTCAAGTAGATAATCTTTCTAGCATTACTATTCACATTTAATTCTTTCAGCATATTAAGTTTGACTAAATTGCCAATCTTCTATAGTTTTTAATTCAATGCCATATTTTTTTCATGGTCATGTGGTGAGACCCATATTTTAAATTGACCCATATAATCAAAAAGTTGTTAATCATAACCATGTGTAACAGTGTGTTAGCAAGTCCAAATTGAAATTTCTCTCAAAATTTAATCCACATGTAGGAGCAAAAAAGTCCTTCTCGGCCATTTGAAAAGTAAACCAAGAATAGAAAAACATATATATTTTTTTCAAACAAAATAGAAAAACTAAAAAAAAAAAAAAAAAAAAGGGACACCCATGAATGATCAACCACGCCACACACCCTCCCTCTCCCTTCCGAATTGGCCAGCCACCCAAAACTTTGACAATAAATAAAATAAAAAATAAAAATAGAGATCCATGTATACGTGGCTTTTAGGGATTGGTTGAAGAAACCCATTGAAATGAAAATACATTTTTGCCCCTGAATGTGGACGTTGTTTTGACAGAAATTTCGAGTTGAACTACGATTGCTAACACACTTCACTACAAAGTTATAATTAACAACTTTTTAACTATCACGAAAAAAAATTTGATCTCTAATAAAATTTACTCTTCAGTCGCTTCAATGTGCAAGTGACAGAGAGTTGAAAGCATGTAGATAGGGTAAGACAGGTAGAGAAGACGCCGTGGCAACTTCAATTGATGGATTGTGTTGAAACCAATTGGTTGGGAGGTTGAGAGTTGATGCAACCCTGCAATCACAAGTCAATTTGGGGCAACCGTTAAAGCCTAGTCCCTAGTCAACAGTGACTTGCGCATGCAGTGCCAGACTTTTTGCAACGAGAAAAAGGATCTAACGCCAATTGTCGAATCTCTCTCACTCCAATATTAAACCTTTTTTTTTTTTTTCTGTAATTCAATACTCAATCTTGCAATGGACCCGATCCCTCCACTACTCTACCCTATTTCATGATAACCCCATCTCAGATTTCTTTAATGCCGCCACCCACTAGCCAAATTTCTAAGAAATTCCTTATATTATTCATTTATTATTGCATTGCATGTATACATAGAAAAGCAAATCTGGCAGCCGTCGACTTCGCTACTCCTAATTATTTTATTCTCAATTTCATATATAGTTCAATAATTTTTAAATATTGTCTTTTTTTTTAGGTTAAACTTAGGTAGTACGTACTATTTAATGGTCCGATCATTGAATGGTTCAAGATTGATTTAGGGTCTATTGCAAATTAATTTAGGACTATTCAATAGTCGGACCATTGAATGGTACGTACCACCCAAAATTTTTCCCATTTTTTGGTTAAATTTTGATATACATAACTTTAACATTTGACGAGAAGAGATTTTTTTATGATGCTTCCGAGTATAAAATATTGTGTTTTTAAATCGTTAGATATTTTGTCAAAAATATAAAAATCAAAATCCAACAGCTAAAAAATTTTAAATATAAGATACTCCAAAGCATTATATAATTTTTACTCACATCAATCGTTCGTTGTAATTTATTTTAGTTTTTGAAAAAGAAAAGAAAAAATGGCAATTTTAGTTTAAATACTATTTCTACAAAAAAATTTAAGAAAAACTACCACATTTTTAGTTTAGGTACCAATTGAAAAGTCAACAAAATCATTTAATAAAATAACATTGGAATTCAATATAATTACAAAATTGCCACTTTATTTTACTACCTCGACGAGAGTTTCTGGCGATGGTGGCCTCTAGGCGAAATTTTTCAGCAATGGTGACTGTCCGGCAAACTTTTCCGGCGAATGTACCTTTTCCGGCTACATGTCGACAAGAGTTTCGGCAATGGTGACCATCCGACTAACTTTTCCGGAAAATGTTGCCGGCCGATGAACTTTTCCGTCCACATTGCCCTGTCGGAGAACTTTTTCGTCCACAGTGACCGCCCGACGAACTTTTCCGACGGCCTTAAAAATAATTTCATAAATACCTTCAATTGGATTTAAACCGAAGACCTCCATGTGTAAAACAACCACTTGTACCACTATTTGTGATATCTATTACATTTTTTTAATATTTATTTAGTTCACTCTCATATCAACAATGACTTTCAAGTGGTTGCTTTTTTTTTTAAATGCCTTCAATTGGATTTGAACCCAAGACCTCCATGTGCAAAACAACCACTTGTACCACTGCACCAAACCACCAATTGTGATAAGTATTACATTTTTTAATATTTATTTAGTTCACTCTCATGTCATTGTCTAATAATGACTTTCAAAACAATCAAGCAAGTGTAAAAAATTCTCCATTTTAATAATATATATATATATGAAAAACAATTATCAATGATTAGTAATGATAATTTAGACGCTCTATAAAAAAGAAAACATACTTGTGCCAAACAATTGGAACCTTTAAATTTACATGCATGAGTTGATTTTTTTAAAACATTTTCACTCTCATGTGAAAATTCACAGTAACTTTTTGAAAAATGATGCAAACTGAATTTTCTTCCTTTCAAAAGCTCTAAAAAGTCAATAACTCTCACAACAAATATAATTGAGGAGGAGAGAAAATTATGTTTTATACTATTATTTTGAGGTCATTGGTCGATAATGACTTGAAATTATTCATCATTCTTAACAAATATGATTGAGAATACATTTAATGCTATTATTTTCATGTCACTCTCAACAGTGACTTGAAGATATCAATCATTCTTAACAATATATGATTGAGGAAGAGAAAAAAAAATTACATCTAATGTTATTATTTTGATGTCATTGCTCAACAGTGACATAAAGTTATTCGTCATTTTTAGCAAATATGATTGAGAAGGAGAAAAATCTATGATAGTTGAGTTAGTAAATTGGTTTCATTTAAATTGTATGTTAAAATAAATTATTAAATACCTCACAAAAAGTTTTTTCTTTAAAAAAAATGAAAACAAATTTTTTTTGAAATGCTTGTTAGAATGATATAAATATTTTATAACATAAGAATACATAAAAGAAGTTGGTCTAGTTGAGGTGGCAAGATGTAATTACTTCATGCATGATGTTGAGGGTTCAAGTCTCCATGGAGGCATTATTTTTGCTTTTTATTCCTAATTTTCCATGTGAGGGCCCCACCTGTGGTGGTGGGGAAGTCTAGCAACATTGAACTTCGGCGGTGGCCGGCGATGACACTTTCCGGCGAGATGTTGCCGGCGTCGGGGATTTTCCAGCGACCTTTCATGTGAATGAGCTAAGTGGGCTTGGGTATTGTGCTATAGGGCAAACATGTAAATGAACAATCCTTATAAATATCTTGGCCAGTAAAGTATGACTTAATCCAAAGAAATTTGTGGGCTTTGGTACTTTTCCTTAAAGTCAGTATTTTTTCTTAAAATCATTATTCCACTTAGTATTTAATCCAAATTTGCTAAAGAAAAGGACCCAAGTTTCTCCATTTGGGCAGTAGCTACTAGGGGTGCAACTTGGGTTAGGTCAACCCGAATTCGTCCATGCCTAACCCGATTTCAAACACATATGGCGCAGGTTAGAATGAAGAAAAAACCCTCCCAAACCCAACCCGATCATTTATTGGGTTGGGTTGGGTTGATGCCTTGCCCACCCATGTCAACCTAAACTCAACCCGATTTTGAGCCTGAGTTCGCTTATGCATATATTACCCATCTTATTTCATATTATATAAGTTATGTATAAGTTTTAGAATGACTATACTTGAAGTTTATTGTCCGCTTTCATATTGATAATGAATGATAGTGTTACTTTTACATTTCTTTTTGTTGAAGCTTTGATATTCATCTTGTAATTTAATTCTAATTTTGCATGGTTGAAACATTAGAAATAGTCTTCAAGTTGTTTGCTTTAATTTGGGTGTGTAAATGAAATTTTAACTAATATTGACGTTGTTTGATTTAAAATTTGAAAAATTATGCAAAATAAAATGTTATAAGATTGAACTCGATAAAGTTAAGCAAACTTGAACCCAATCCGAATAAGCCTAAACCCAATTAAAATTCGAACCCGACTAAACCTATATGAACACGAACCCAACCCAAAGCCAAATTGTGAAGATTGAGTTAAGATTGGATTGACTATCCAACCCGTCCAATCCACCCAAGTTGCACCCCTATTAGTTAGTAGCTGCAAAATGTGGGTCGCTCAACCTAACCCCCACCTCACTCTCAATTGATTTCTGCACGTCATTTCTGGTGTGGACATACCACCTAACTAAAGTAAAACAACAAAGTAACGTCAGCTGTTAGTTGGCCTGTTCGCTGCACCGCAATTACTCACTCTCACACTCTCAGTCTTCCTATATTTTCAGTAGAAACACCGCCGCACAAACAAACTTTCTTTCCAGTTTCTATTGGCGATTTGATTCGCATCCATGACGACGTCGTTGGACTCCAATACTCAAAAGACCGCAACATCATGGACCTCTCTGCCGTGGAGGACACGGGTGTCGTTATCCATTCTGTCAAAAGTAACGGACGCCGCCCGCCGCGATGACGGCACCGTCAATCGCCGTCTCATGAGCATACTCGACTTCCAGTCCTCAGCCACCCCTGCAGCTCCCGTCAGAGGCGTCACCTCATCCGACGTCAATGTGGATCCCGCTCGCAAACTCTGGTTCCGCCTCTTCGTCCCCCAAACGACGTCGTCGACTCTATCCGATCTACCCGTCGTCGTTTTCTTCCACGGCGGCGGATTCACCTTCCTCAGCCCCGCCTCATTCGCGTACGACGCCGTATGCCGCAAGTTTGCTCGGAAAATCCCCGCCATCGTCGTCTCCGTCAATTACCGCCTCTGTCCCGAACACCGGTACCCTTCCCAATACGACGACGGGTTCGACGTCCTCACCTTCCTCGACCAAAACGACGACATCCTCCCCAAAAACGCAGACAGATCCAGAATCTTTTTAGCCGGGGACAGCGCCGGAGGCAACCTGGCCCACCACGTGGCAGTTCGGGCCGCTCGCGAGAAGGATCGATTTCGGGTCGTGAAACCTGTCGGGTTGATATCAATACAGCCGTATTTCGGGGGAGAGGAGCGGGTCGAGTCCGAGATTAGGCTCCACGGAGCTCCTCTGGTATCGGTGGCCCGAACGGATTGGCTTTGGAAGGTGTTTTTGCCAGACGGGTCGGACCGGGACCACGAGGCGGCGAACGTGAGTGGGCCGAACGCGGTGGACATATCGGGTATGGAGTATCCGAATACGCTTGTATTCACCGGGGGATTCGATCCGTTACAAGACTGGCAGAGGAGGTACTACCAGTGGCTGAAGAAATCCGGGAAGGAGGCTAAGCTAATCGAGTATCCAAACATGGTCCATGCGTTTTATGTGTTTCCGGAATTACCCGAGTCTAACCAGCTCATTAACCAAGTCAAAGATTTCATTGCCTCTGTGTGAGTTTGACTTCATATTGTACTTTGGGATCTAGTACCAATGTTTGCTGTTTGATAATCATGGTGAAAATATGAGCATTAATTCTGGTTTAATTAGAGCTGGTTCTTTCAACCAAAACTTCACAGTACTGATTTTTTTAAAGGCTAATTTTCACTTTACCGTGAAATTTGTACTTTGTTATTTTTAGTTTTTTTCATCTCACTTTCATATCTAAAATTTGATTTTTTTGACACTTTCATATGTCCATTTGTTATTCCTCCAAATACTCTGCTAAAGCATGACATAGCGCTTGACTAGACGATAATTGTGCATAAACGTGACAATATGGGCTCCACGTGGACAATTAAAAAAATTTAAATGTTTTTTTCTGGCAAAATAAAAATAAAAATAAAAATGTTAAAGAAATAAAATGTTGAGATGCGGGCTCTACTCATTATTTCATTTTCTTCCTTTTAATATCCCACCTTCCAAAAACATAACTCCAAAAATCGAGTCGTCGCAAGAACACCGTCAAAGGAGAGCTGTCGTTTGAAAAGCCTTCACTCAAATTCGGAGGTGATGGAGTGGAGGAAGCGTCCGATACATATTATTGGAATACCTGAATATGGTAAGAATCCTACTTTCGAATCTGATTAGAGTTCTGTACTTGTTTTAGAGTTTATATAGTGAAAATCTTTTGTCGGGTTTTTGAAAGTGTTGGATGTATATAGTGAAATTTTATTTCATAGTTTGTGTCTTCATGGTGTAATGTTTTCAATGTGCATGTCTGGTTTGTGTCTCTATGTTCCCAATTGCAGTGTCTTAAAAAATCCTTTATTGATGGTCCCCATGGGTTGGTTCAATAAAATTGTATGTGGTTTTCTTTTTTTGGTTCTCATCAGGTTTACAAAACCCTTGTCATGGGGTTCTACATGCTTAATGTTTTTAGGCTTTTAAAACTTGTTCTTTTTTTTTTTCACTTTGCAGACATGCTAGAGCTTTTTTTGCTGAAGATTAATCATGGTGGGAAATGGTCTGAACAAGCATATACGAGTGGCTTTGCGGCTTGGTTTGACTTTGTAGACAAAGACAAAGATTTTATGTCTTTATATGAAATTGATTCAATGGTTGAGGAGTTAGGGTAGGAAGGCTACATTTTGTACCACTTTAGAATTCTCGGATGTCTTATGCTGAAGGATTATGGCTCATTGAACGTGATGAAGATGTGGATAGCATGTGTAAGTATGTTCTAGGGACTAGGGGAATAGAATTATACCTAGAACATCTAAATGCAAGGCAAGCTGCACTGAAACAAAAGCTTTTGCTGAATCTAGATGAGAGTGGCATAGTAAAAAGGGGGTAGTTATAGAAGATATTGAGGAATCGAGGGTTGCAATACAATTTACGAAAGGGGTGAAGGGTTGTGGATCAATATCGAAGAAGACTAAAGCAAAAGGGGTTGCTGCTAATTTAGAAAAACGAATATCCATTTTGAATGAAATTGCCTACAATGCTGATCTAGAAGAGAACGGAGGAAGAGATGGATATGAGAGTGATGGTAATGTGGGTGTTGGAGGCAATGACAATGAGGAAGGAGGACAAGAAGGAATAGAACATGAACATGAAAGTATTGCAGCTGAAGGTAATATTCGAAACACTTCTTTTTCCATTATTCCTAATATTATTTCAATTCTTTTTGCACTGGAAACATAATCAACGTACTGAATAAATTAATCTATGATGAAACATAATCAACTTATTAAAAAAGAAGGAAAGAATGCTTCGCTCATAACTTAGAGATAGTATGGACACTAACCAATTACTAGAGTTAAGGTAATACGAATTGTATGAGGCAGGTGTTCTAAATTATTTTCCTTTATTTTAAATTACCCAATATTGTATGTGGCGAGTTGTAATGATGAGGCAGGTGATGGCCAAGTAAATGGTGGTACTAAAGGTGGAGAAAATGGTGCAACTGAAGTTAATGAAGATCATGACACTACTCATAGTGAATTTGTGGATAGTGACTACAATTGAAAGTGTTGTTGATACTCTAATTGGAGAAGCTGAAAGGATGAAAGGTTTCGTAATGGTTGGAACCCAAACAACCACCCTCCGGAAGTTGATGCAAGAGATGTAGAAGATATTTCCCTAAACGATGCAAGAGAAGACTCATGTGCCCTGCATAGTGTGAATGAGTCGGGTTCTGATGTTGAAGGCAATATCATTTACCCTGAATTCAATGAAGAAGCTGACATTGGTGATCCAAAATTTGAAAAGGGTATGAAGTTTAGAGATGCACTACAATTGAAAGAGGCAGTGGGTTCACATTCTATTAAGCATGGTGCACCCATGGTTTGTTGGATAATTATAATATGTGGGTAATTGACACATCCCGATCCCGGACACGCCAGGTGTCGGGAAGTGCTGGCCGACACGTGTAATGTGACGAAAGCCAACTATGCAAGAATTAAGTGGAAAGTAGGAATATTAAGAGTTGAGTGCGGAAGTAGAAGTGTGGTGAGGGTTAAAAACCCATAATACAGGATGCATAACAGTCAGAGCTAAGTAAATAGTGCAGGAATATAAAAACATTCACATCCCCGTGAGGATGGATAATTAAAAGTTAACTACATGTAGGAGTGAATCCTACATAGTTCGAAGATATGTCAGAACCGCCGACCACCGCCGTAGAGAGCCCTCGAATCACCGCTAAGTGAACCGTCACTAGGTCCTGGAGGGGCGCAAAACATAAAACGGTGAGTGGGTCAAAAAGCAAAGTTTGATAAAAACCGTTGTTTTCTAGAGTTTACTAACCCCTCACTGGAAAACATGTATAATTTGAGAAAATACGTCATACCCGTAGGTATGAACCTCAAAATACGATCATGAAAACATTCGGGTACTCCCCGATATACAATGTACTGACATGCTCACCCATATGTAAACACACAAGTCCACGTGGCTAAACCACAGTGAACAGGCTAGGTATAAAAGTAATACGCTGAGTACTACAATGACGCGAGTCTAGCGCTAAGCGCTGGTGCACAAAGTGCAGTCACACAAGTCCGAGTTGCCTAGTGCAACCTAAGACAGGCTAGTACCTACAATGGATCCAAAGCTGCGTAGCGGTACAAATAGTGACTACTCCTAACGTCAAGGCTAGTCCTGGCCACAAGACTGAGTACTAATACCTGGGGTGTATACATCTAATGATGAGCAACAGTATGAAAACATGTATGGCAGTATAATACGAATGTTCTACCTCCAACAAACGTATATGATATGCAACTACGCTAACAGTTAAAGAAAGCGTTGAAAAACCATACGTATATATACATTTATCAAAACAAAGACCCACTCACTCACCTGTAGGTAGCCGGGTCGTAGCCCCCCGGTCCTGGGTAGCCCCGGTAGTCCTCTGGATAGGTCTCACCTATATGAGATATCACTGTAATAATGATTAAACTCATTAAGGTTACTAAATAACTAATTAAATACACCTATCCCTTGTTTGCTCAACCAGGAGGTTCAAAACACCTCAAAAAATAACATGCATACTACCCCGAGGTAGTACACGTCGTCACGAGTCGACACGTGAAAACAGATCGGAAAAAGGACCTCCCACGCGCCCTCACGCGCGGCTGGAAGGTGCGGAGCCAATGGCTCCACGCGCAGCTCCACGCGCGGCTCACGCGCGAGCTGGTCAACGGAGCCGCTGAGCCGGTCAACGCGGCTCGGCTCAAGCCGGTCAACACGGCTCGGCTCAAGCCGTCAACGCGGCTCGGCTAAGCCGGTCAACGCGGCTCGGCTGAGCCGGTCAACGCGGCTCGGCTCAAGCCGGTTTAAGCCGCTGACGTCATCAAGCCCGGTCTGACCCGGTTTGCTGACGTCATCGCTGACGTCAGCGCCGGTTCTCTGGTCTTTTTCCGGTCGCCGGCGCCGCCGCCGGCCGCCGCCGTCGCCGTCGCCGTCGCCGGAATTTTGGCCGGATTTCTGGGAAATTTTTAAAACTTCGTATCTTCTTCATTTCAAGTCCAAAAATTACGTGCCATATATCAAAATGAAGCTGGAGAAGAGTAGAATCACGGTGTACCTTTGGATTGGTCGTACAAGCTCGGGAAATGGCCTGAAATTGCCCCGAAGGTTGCGGTTCACTGTAGCAAAGTCGATCTACATCAAAACTCAACCAAATTAGGCAAACGACCTATGAAAATTCATCTACTCACCGAGAGGAACACAATGGTGGTAGTTAGAAACCTCACCTCGGTCTAGATTGGCCGGAAAATGGCCGAGAAGGTCCGGTTCTTCCGGTTGCGTTTCCCGTCAAACGGGTGAGAGTTTGGACGAACGGTTTGCACCGTTGAGTCCACGGCGTCGAGACGAAGGAGGTGGTGATTTTTGTTCGCTTCGATTCGACGGGTTTCCGTCGGTGTGCACTGTGCACTCACGGAGAGAAAAGGGAGAAAAAGTCAAAAATTCTGGGGAAAAGAAAGTGACGGGGAAGAAGGAAGGGGAAGAAAGAATAAGGGAAAATTGGGTTTTGGGGGTATTGTGCACCCACCAAAACAGTAAACTTACACGCTCACGTGCACAAAATAAACACGCACGTGTAGAGAATATTCCACAGAAATTATTTTATAACAAACTTTTTACGGGATGTTACAGTAATGGCTAGGGAGAAGGATGAAAGATAGGTTGCTTCAAGGCGTGTATAAATACACTATCTTTCAAACACTATTTGCTCCTACTACTTGTGTGCAAAAGGGAATTGCAAATATTCCTTGTGGATACAATAAAGCCCGAACTCACTCCGATGTTCAACAATGTTTTGCACTATCAAAGTTGAATCAAACACTCAAAAAGATAAACAAGAACACTCAATATATAACTAGTAATTAATCTGCAAATATTTTAATTACTAGAGCTTTTTGTATAAGAAAATAATGCGTATATATGTAGAGGATTTAGTTAGAGAATTGGATGAAGAGAAGAATCCTAAACCCTATTTATTTATAGAGAAGAATCCTTTTTTTATGCCTCTCTATTTATAGAGATATATGTGCCTATTCAAAGAGGTGCAATACCTCTTCAATAATAGGGTCACAGCTCTAGATTAAGAGTTGCAAATTCACAGCCATCAGATTAATTGAATAAGTGATCAAAAGACTGTTATTTAAACTTGTGAGCAGACACATATGTTTGTACATAAAACAAAGAGGTGGTTGTCAAACAAATGGGGCGGTGACTGCCCATTTAGTTTTAAACCAGTTTTATAAAAACCTTACGGTAGCACCGCTTCACTCCTTCTTTATCTCTATGCTTTCTTCACCATCAATTTAATTAATTCATTTTATATCCATTTTTAAAATATAAAATATAATAATATATATATATATGTATGTATATATAAATTTATACAATATTAAAAAACTTTTCTAAAAATTCTTTAGCAATTTCTTGAAAGCCCTGTGCATAACTAAGGTGTCTTCTGGACTTGAACCTTAACTTAGTAAAAACACATCAAAGTTAAATCAAGATGGCGAAGTAGCTATGCTTTGAACTTGCGATCCCATTGTGACCTAACCGGACACAATTTTACACACACACTTTTGAACCCCTTACGAGTGTTTCTAAAACCGACACGTGGATTGGCTTTGTGTCTATATCCACTTTCATGAGTGCTCTAGAGACTAGCCCAAGTCGCATAGAAGGCGGCACCACCCTCACACTCATATAGATAGACATGTGGTACCCCTGTAACTATAGTACTTTCAATCATGTCTATTAAGAGCCATTGCTCAACCTCCTCATACATTACACACACCAAGCACTATTACCTTGGATGGAAAAAATTAATAGTTTTTTCATTATATGAAAATCATGTAGTGCTTGCAATCACATTCATATGATGTACTTTGCTCATTGAATTCAAAGACTTGATGTTTCAAGTGTTGAATTGAGTTTCCATCATTGGTGATTTAAGAAGTGGACTTTAACCCGTTTTTGATGTCTTAAACACCATATCCCTTGCAAGTCCTTTAGTCAACGGAAGTCCTTGATTTTGACTTGATTTCACATAGTTAATGGTAATAACCCCATCACCTATCATTTGTCTCACTGAACTATGTCTAAGGTCAATGTGCCTAGATTTGCCATTATATACTTGGCAATAAGCTTTTGATAGCGTTGCTTGACTATCACAATGTATAGAGATAGGAGGCATTGGCTTAGGCCAAATTGGAATCTCTATTAACAAATTTCTTATCCATTCTGCTTCCTTACTACAAGAAGCTAAGGCTATGAACTAAGCTGCCATGGTGGAATCTGAAATGCGTGTTTGCTTCTTTGAGGCCCAAGAGATGGCTCCTCTGTTACAACCGGTCCAAAAACTTCATGTAAAATTACCAAAATACCCCTAGTGAACAAATATCGACTTTTGTTGACTTTTTTGAAACGTCATGTGAAAATTATTTTCTTTACATATTCAAGTAGTACTCATCGATACGAACACATGTACGCAAACGGAACTCAATTTGGAGTTAAAATAAATTTTTATGGAACTTTAAAGTTTAGGGGCATTTTTGTAATTTGCACACTTGTATGTTAATTAGGGTTTGGGGGATTTGACCTAGCTGCTTTGCAGCTATATCTCTCTCTCTCTCTCTCTCTCTCCCTCCCACTTTCTCACTCCCTTTTCTCGCCCAAACTTACAAAACGTACACTGAAACCCTAAAAACTGGACTTATCACAAACCGTCGAAGCATCACTCAAGACCATAGCCGTTACGATCGTCTCGTCATTCTTGACGAGACTGTGATTTCAGAATCCTCAAACTCGAACCAAATCGGCCAAACTGATACCGGAACGAAAACGACAAACTGTCCATCGAAGTTCCTTACAATGCCGGCCTAGGTAAGCCTCGAAACCATTGCCATTGGTTTTATCACGTTGAGTAGGTTCAATTCCATACAAAGAACATAAATTTTGGTGCAGTTTTGGAGTAGAACGAATTTAGGGTTCGTCCTAGAATTCTCGGCCAATTTCAAGCCACTTTCGGCCATTTTTCCGGCCCAAATTTGGTATGAAAATATTCTACTCTTCAATACGATCAATTTGATATATGGATCGTCGAACTTGGTTGAAAAACAAGGAAGATATGAATTTTTGAAGTTTTGGGACAATTTTGGCATTTTTTTTTCCAGATTCCGGTGAACCAGACGGCGGCCGACGAGAGGTTGAAGTAGACGGACTATTCTGTCACAGTGACTGAATATTCCTGACGGCGTTAGCATATTTAGTTAGAAAAGATATATTCCGTTAACTTTAACAGACGCCGTTAACTTTAACAACGATGACGTCAACAACGCGTGCGATGACATCAGCAGCACGTGCGATGATGTTAGCAGGCGCGTGCCTGTGCATGGAAGCGTGTGCCGGCGTGTGACGAGCTCCTCCCGGCGTGTGGTGGCGGAGCACAACGGCTCTAGTGGTGGTGCACGGCGGCACTGGTGGCGGTGCACGGCGGCACCCCACACTTAGCTTTTGCTAGTCCCTTAGCAAAATACAAAACAAAAACAAAACACTACTGCCCCTAAATTGTTATCTCTAAATCTCTAAATCCATGGCTTTCAGGTTTTAGCATTTTTTTTAAAAACATGTCAATTCCGGTTTGATAAACATGCGTTATTAGTATGAACAAGTAAGAGATGACAAATGTGGCTATGCAGTGAATGATTAGCATGTTTAAGACAAGTCCAACTCAACTCACGTGGCATACTCTCAATTTTTACTCAGAAAATGGCTATGCTTAAAAGCTTCACACTCAAGTATACGCAAGAGAATAACTTGTAAAATAACGAACGGTTTGCGTATTTCATCAATAAAAGCAATTTGTGAAAAAATTTTTCGAAACCTCAAGAAATAACTAAGTGCACAAATGAACCAAAACCATAAGCTCGACTTTTGTACCTGACTCCACCAACTAAGGGCCGCCATCTCAAAGATCAAGTAAGGAATTCCCCACAAAAGGTTGTAACGGGCTAAGCTTGGCTGAGAAGTGAAAGGTAAGGAATTACAAAGATCCTAAAGACCAAGCGTAGCATGTAAAATATGGGCCAAATTTCATCTCTTGTTGGGCCCTCTTCATTCTTTTCTATGAAAAAGTACAAAGGCCATATATATCAATGTCGGGCCTTGATTCACAATAACCTCATAATTCAACAATTTTTTTCTTTTCTTTTCTGTTTTTTTTTTTTTAAGAATCGAATTTTACATACACTTTGGCTTGTCCCACCCCACACTTGTTTCTCATCGTCACCCCTACAAAATTAAGTCATGCTCCACTAGGTCCGTAGGACAAAGGTAGAATATCCTCAGGACTAAGCTTAAGGTAAGGCCATGGTGGGTGATTAAACAAAGGCTATCAACGTAGGGCTCAAGGGGTTCATTCTAAGGAGTCCCACGCACGGGCACAATTAGGGACACAAGCTTATTTGGCTTTGGTGGTTATCCTAATTCCTTCGTCCTTTCTAAGATCAGGGCATATTATGGCTTAATAGCTTCGGGAAGTTACAAAAGTCGAGTTCTGATCTCTCTAGTTCATTAAAAACCCAAGCACAATAGTCATTGAATTTTTAAAGAATAATGAGGTTTAACCAAAACAAGCAATAAAATTTCAGGAGTTTGAACATTTAAACACTCAAAGAGAAAGTAATTGCCCAAAAGCTCACTGGGTCAAATGGGTCGACTTAATCATAGCATGCTTAATGGGCCACATTCAATCCATATCTTAAATTTTCATACCAATTTCACATTATCAAATCAAACTCATAATTCTAATCTCAAAATTCAAAATAATCCAGCCATAAATTCAGAGACATAATCATCCTAGATTTTAGGGGCATCCTAAGACTCAAAACAAAATAAAAACAACGATTTTTTTTCTTTTTCTTTTTTTTTAATTTTTTTTTTCGAATGAAGCAAAATTCAAACAACGATATAAACCCACCCCCACACTTAAAAATTTACATTGTCCTCAATGTAAGCTCAAAAGTATAAAATATAAATTCTAAGTACTTTGGAATAAGTTTATGAAAGAAAATCAAACAAACAAATAAACTTTTATACAATTCAACGTAAAAAAATGGAGAAATAGAAATGACAAACTCCCGTTGATGGCTCCTTCACTTACGCTTGAAATGGGTTGCCTCCCATGTAGCGCTTTGATATTTATAGTCCACGCCCTAGACTTTCCTCCCATTTAATCCTCCTCTCGGTTGTGAGGCGTTTTGAGGTACCGCCTAATTCATGTTCCACAAACGCCTACATTAGGGCTCTTTGTGCGGTGGCCATTCACTTGGAACTCGTTTCCCGTTTGTTCACTCTTAATCTGTACAGCTCCATGAGAGAAAACATTAGTAATAATAAAATGTCCAATCCAACGAGAACGAAGTTTACCCGGGAAGAGTTTGAGACGAATGGAATAAAAGAACTTTCGTCCACAACAAAAGTCTTTCCACGAATCATCTTATCATGGAAGGCTTTTTGTTTTCTCTTTTTATAAATTTTTGCACTTTCGAATGCATCATTCCTAATCTCCTCCAACTCTTGCAATTGCAGCTTCCTATGAAGCCCACCATCAATATCCATGTTAAACTCGGCTTCACGCCCACCAAGCTTTGTGCTCTAACTCCACAAAGTGCATGGCAAGGTTTGCCATACACTATTCTGTAAGGTGACATTCCAATGGGAGTCTTGTATGCAGTCCTATAAGCCCACAAAGCATCTCCTCCAAACGTAGGGACCAATCCTTCCCGCTAGAGTTCACAGCCTTCTCTAGTATCCTCTTGATCTCACTGCTAGAGACTTTACTTGCCCACTTGTCCTGGGGTGATAAGGTGTAGAAACCTTATGTGTGACATCATATTTTCTCAACAAAGCCTCAATTGTCCGGGATTGCGTATGAGATCCTCCATCACTAATAAGAACTCTAGGCATTCCGAACCTCGCTAAAAATGTTAGACTTGATAAAACTGGTAACAACCTTTAGAGTCATTAGTTCTAAGTGGCCTTGCTTCCACCCATTTGGAAACATAGTCCACCGCAAGTAAGATATAGAGAAACCCATAAGATGAAGGGAACGTCCCATGAAATCTATACCAGACATCAAATATTTCAAATGCTTATAATATTAGACAATGGCATTTGATCTCTTGTGGACCTAGATTTCCGATTCTTTTGGCATCTATCACAGCAACAATAGGCATATGCATCCCTTAAATAAAGTTGGCCAAAGAACCCAGAGTCTAACACCTTAAATGCGCTTTTCTTGGACCCAAAGTGACCCCACATGCTTTAGGAATGGCAAAAGAAAGTATGGAATTTTATGTTCGTGTATGCATCTCCTAATCAATTGATCATAGCAATATTTCCAAAGATAAGGTTCATCCCAAACATACCGTTTAACAGTTTTCTTAAGCCTATCCTTATGAGCACGTGACATGGTATCAGGAATCTTCTTAGAAACAATGTAATTCACAATATCGCATACCATGGCTCACTCTACCTCGAATTCCAAAGAGTTGCCTCATCCGGAAACGCCCACCAAAGGGAGAGGGTCCTCTGCATGCACCAAGCGGCTCAAATGGTCATCGACCACATTCTCACTACCCTTCTTGTCCTTAATCTCCACATCGAATTCCCCGTAAGAGTAGGATCCATCTCGATGAGCCTTGGTTTCGCCTCCTTCTTGGACATTAAGTACTTAAGAGCCGCATGATCAAAAGATAGATAATGACTTTAGTACCAAGTAAGTAAGAACGAAATTTCTCAAGTGCAAAACAACTCATAGGCAACTCCTTTTCAAAAGAGTTGAATCAATTCAATTGTGCATCATTAAGAGTTCTTGAAGCATAATAAATGGCATAGGGCCTCTTGTCCTTTCTTCGTTGCCCTAAACAAATCCCAACCGTACAGTCGAGGCATCACACATCACCAAAGGGCAAGGACCAATATGGAGGTAACATGATAGGGCAGACGTCACGCCTCTTAAGCTTGTCAAAAGCTTCTTTGACACTCCTTGTCAAAGGTAAACATCACATCCTTTCCGGAGTAGGTGGCATAGGGGCCCTGATGATTCAGAAAAGTCCTTGATAAACCTCCCGTAAACCCCGCATGACCAAGAAAGAGCGAACTCTCTCACGGAAGTGGGAGAGGGTAAGTAACGACAAGGCCTTACCTTTAGCTTTATCAACCTCTATACCCCTAAAGGCAGATAATATGTCCTAGAACTATCCCTTGCCTAACCATAAAATGACATTTTTCCCAATTTAATACAAGGTTAGTTTCCATGCAACGTTTAAGAATTATTTCCCGCATTATAAGAATAGAGTAACAACATTACAAAAAAAAACGTGTTAAATTGTAACAAAACGTCACCTCGCATATATACACAATTAATTTGTTAGTTATTTACAAGTATAATGCGTAATAACAAGTAATTTTTTATATTTTACAATTTAATTTCCAACACTTAGGTACCTGAACAAAGGAATCTTGATAAAAGTAATGGGACCGAAACAAATACCCTTATTCGAGAGTATGTTTGTGCATCCAATATACCTTAATGTGCTACAACCATTTCTTTGTTATAAATATCATTGATATTAAATTAAATTCGAGCGAAATCAAGTGCACTGCGGCCCAAGTATGGTCGCCAGACAAAGTCTCTCCTACATCTTTTGGGCAACCTTAATTAAAATGGCCAGTAGGGGAGGACGACCACGAGAGGCAAGGAACCATTTTGCAGAGCTACTCCCACATTGTGGTTTACGCTCACTTGTAAGCACTTCGGATCCAACAAACCCGCCATGAATGTTGTCCCCAATCCTAGACACCATCCCACATGTGCTAAGTACTTACTAAGATGCAAAAGGTCCTAAGTGTGAAGAGCGCTCGATGGCAGCACAAAGGCCGCCCTCAACCTTAAGGGACCCGAACTAGCACCAATAAGGGTTGGCCAAGATACAATTACACTTCACCTATTCCTCTTGAATTTACAACTCACAATTAAATTCGTTCAATAATATAAATAACAACATAAGTAATTAACTAAATTTTCGAGAATTACAAACAAGTAAAAAAATTTTATTTTATTTTATTTTTTTTATCACATTATAAACAAATATTCAAAATTTAACAAGTGATTTTTCAATCCTCGTTAACGGCGTTTGCACTGATACGCTCATAGTAAGCGCATAATTTAACCCCGAAAATGTCAATGTTAGTATATGGTAAATAGGGATCGCTCTTAACCGGGGGATTGAGGGTACACTGTCACTAAAAATACAAAGTATATTATTTACAAAAATAAATAAAGTATAAACATATTTACAAAATAAAGTGGGGGTTTTCTATTTTAGATTTTCAAAATTAAAAGAAACAAAGAAAATAAAATATATAAACACAAGTACAAGAATGAAATGAAAGAAACAAAGATCAAAACCAATTCCATAATCAAATTCGATTCAACCCTACAATTGTTCATCTAAGTCATGAGAAAGAAGTTGATCACGGAAACATTCATAGCAAATGATTTCCATATTTTACTTTCCTTAATTAATTAATCTAAATGAAAGCACCTAGATTAATTCTATTAAACATGCAATCAAAGTCTAGAAAGCTAGCTAATCAAAACATGTTTAACGCAAT
The DNA here is from genome assembly GCA_018257905.1 of Gillenia trifoliata. Taxonomy (NCBI): domain Eukaryota; kingdom Viridiplantae; phylum Streptophyta; class Magnoliopsida; order Rosales; family Rosaceae; genus Gillenia; species Gillenia trifoliata. The sequence continues at coordinate 18,681,149 of CM031080.1, read as the reverse complement.
ACACATAGAGAAAGGCTATCAACTTAAGTGCACAACCTAGTATGAATAAGTTCATCTATTTGCAATCCTTTTCAATTGAATTCGACCTTGTCCAAAAGCCTTTACTACTTGTGATTTAGGTCCACAAAACTATTAGGTGAATCGCTTACCTAAATCTAGTGACCAATTACATGTTTATATCCTAAGTTGGCCACCAAAGAACATAAACATATAAAAGTTTTCTGTAAAGCAAATTCAATTGAACAATCTCACATAAGCAACCAAGAATCACAATTATAAGGATCAAACTTTATTCAATCATAAGAATTCGAATTTAAACTTTGTTCTTAACATCAATGTCAACTAGAAACAATTCCAACATAAATCAAACAAGGTTACAAAGAAATAGAATGAATTACACCGTGGATGGAAGATGGAGATGGAGGCTTGACGGTTGGATTCTTGAAGCTTGAAAGCAAGTCTTCAATGGTGGATGATGGATGAATTGCTTCACGGCTCCTTTCTTCTTTCTTCTCTCCTGCTTGAAATTTGTGGAATTGCACTAGGAGGATGATAGAGGGAGAGAGAGAATATTTTTTCTCAGAAATCTGTGTGTTTTTAGAATGGTCTCTGAATTACCTTTCTAACTTTGAATCATCCCCACTAATATTATTTTATTGATGACATTAAGTGAAAGAAAATGGTTACACAAGTGTAACTCTTTGGGTGGCCTTTATGCCAATTACTCCCACTTACTCCTCATCTTTAATTCCATTTCTTCAAATATTTGAATAGGTGTTTGCTGGCTTGTTCTTGGCTGCATCTGTTTTGGCTGTCAGATTTTATTGGATTTATTGCTGCTGCGCTTACAAACTGCTCAACATCTTCGAACCTTTCAGTGTTAAAACGGCCATAACTTCTTTCTAGACAATTGATATGGCCAATCCGGTGAAATGCCCGTAAAAACTAGACATCTGTAGCTTTCCAAGCATATAAGGCACGTTTTTTTACCCATTCTGAGCTGTTCACAACTTGCTTCCAAAGTCAGCTGATCTGCACAGGCAGTTTTTGACGAATCAAGTTACTTTAAAAATCCACTTTGTGCTATTTTTCTTTTCTTTGCTTGACGTATCCTACAAAACACAAAAACAAAGTAAATAGCCTAAAATATAAGGAACTAACTAAGAAAAAGACAAGTAAATTTGATGTAAATATACATAAATATGAGCTTGTCATAACCTAATTTCGAGCCAAAACTTCCCAACACTCTTAAATCGACTAAATGACTTAGAAAAGCAAGGATAAGGGCTAAACAATGCTTAGAATGAAGTATAAACATATTAAAAATCGTAGCACAAAGTGCTCCTATCAGGTGGCGGTGCACGGCGGCACTGTGGCGGTGCACGGCGGCACCGGGTGGCGGTGCACGGCGGCGCTAGGGCGGCGCTTAGTGGCAGCTGCACGGCGGCGGGAAGGTTTTCGGGACCCGAAAATTATTTGAGCCCGTTTTCGCTTAAAATAATGTTATTTTATATTCTTTTTATTAAAGGGTTATCATTATTTATTTTAGGGATGTTTAATATTGTTCCTAATATTAAATAGGTAATCCTACGACTAGACGCTTCGAGGAACGTAACACCTAGGAGGATTATACTTTCGAGTATTTGTGAGTGGACTTTTGTTTTAATAAATGATTTCTATGCTTTGCAATATTTATGGTGTTGATATATATATATATGATTTTAAATGATTTTGAGGCATGAATATATATTTATATATATATATATATATATATATTATGAAATGGTTTTTGTTATGCATAAAGGTATTGGTATTTTTGATATTGGTTTTAATGAGTATACCTATTTATGCAATCGTTTGTATATTTGTGAAATTATGAAGTTAATGTTATCCTTTAATTATTCACATGATGTATATACGTATGTTTTCAAACACACTTGCGCTGCTTTCACTACGTTGTAGTACCATCTCATGGCTGTAGGACAAGTCTCACATGTTTGGGTCACATACACTGACTGTGGTATTGTCGATACCTTAGTAGTGCAAGCTTGTCTTACGTTTATGTTTATTTTTGGGGAAGGCCCCACAACGTAAGGACTCGGGTGTGACACGCCATGGCAAGTGCTTACATGTGTGGTAACAGGGAGTACAAATGGAATGATAACGAAAGTGCTTGTACGGATTGGGACGAGGTTCCTCAACATGTACATAGGTGATTGCACATATACCCCGTGTTGGTTTTCTTTATTATTTATTGATCTATATTGTGGTATGACTTTTGGAAACATAAATGGTTATTTATGGATTATATTTTGAGATCTACTTTTCGTTATATATAGAAAGTATAATTTGACATATACTATGGTAGTATGATTTTATATCTATACTCGATTTCAAACATGGGTTATCATGTTGAAAAGAGAAAGGTTTAGAAAACTTTATTTTTCGTCCACTCACACTTTTTGTTTTGCGTCCCCTTCAAGACTTAGTAGCGGTGCATCCGTGAAGTCAAGGCATTTGATTGCGCCTTGATTTCTTCCCCGACAATGTAGGGAGTTTATTCATTTAGTTTTTTTAATAATATCCATCCTCGTTATGGATAGAAACTTTAAGAGTTTGACCTCTATATTTTATTTCCGTTGCTTTATATTAGTTAAGCTCAAATTTTGTGCATATTTGACGGTTCAAATTGCATAAAGTAAGTGTTGTCATGCATACAATGACTTGCCACTTACGAGTGTTGGCCAACACGCCCCAAACTTGGTATCCACGTGGGTTTCGAGGGCGGTGTGTCAACGAGACTAGACCACAACCATTCTCCGGCACATTCAGACCGCAGATCACCACCTTCATCTTCATCTTCTTGCAACCAACACAACCATACGCTTCAAGTTTTTCCAAACTCGTAGCCAAAGCCCGAGAACCACTAACCTGGGCCGGGTTCAACTTTTCAAATAATCTCTCAACGATCCGTGCAAATGACGTAATCTGGGAAGTTGTCACCAATCACTCCCCACCAACGAGGTAATTCCGACAACCCTTGTAGTGAAAATTTGCTTCACTTTGGTAAGATCCAACTCTAACCTTCAAGAATATGTTTTCCGCTAGTTTGCATAATACAACGAGGCTATTCCGGCCTAAATCATTACCCTCACACTCATAAATCTGCACCGTGATATGGAGAAAGACTTACAGAGAAATGCTTCACCGCCCACGTGGCATCCCTTTGTTCAATAATGCATTGTCATGTGCAAGTTTTTCTTCACATGGCAATGTGCTATTGGATCGGATTGCCACGTGGTGCTGAACTCCATTCTATGTAAGTTGCTCTCTAGCACATAGGTAACCTCTTCAAACTTTTTGTCCTATTATTGAAATGAGGCAACTAGTGTGACATCCCACATCAACCAACAAAAGAGGGGGTGATGTGCCTTATATGTACATGCTCATCTCCACTAGCACAGACCTTTTGGGAGCTCACCGCTTCGGATTCCATTGGAACTTCAAAGTTAAGCAAGTTTGGGCTAGAGCAATCCTAGGGATGGGTGACCACTCGGAAGTTGCTCGGAGTTCCCGTAAACAAAAGCATGAGGGCGTGGCCCAAAGCGAACAATATCGTGCTACGGCAGTCGGTCCAGATGTGACAAATTCAGGATGATGTAGAAGCAAAGGAAAGCTGCAAGTTACCGACTTCTTCGTAGTAATTCGCCAAATACAAGCATACAAGTATCATATCTAGTAAAACCTCTCTAAAGTAATACTTATAAAAGAATAACTCCTTTAAAGTCATACAAAATTATGGTCCCAATTTGGAACCAATTATGCATGGAAATAAGTCTACATTGTAATAAGTTATACTGGTCCCTTCTAAGGAAACAAGCCCTCCACATAGTAATAATTGTCAATTAGTACAAAAATATGCAATATCACAAATAAAAGTTATGAACTAAAAATATTTTTCTAAAGTTGTTTGGTATAATGCTTTAGTTTTTTTGAGTTGATGCCACACATATGAGTTTACGAGCATGTAACACCGTCAACATGGATACCTTCTTGTTGAAGTCAAAATATTTCTAACTTCTCAAACATGTACAACTTCTGAGAAGTTAGAAACATTTTGAAATACAACATTCATTAAGTATTCTTTAACATTCATTAAGGATAAATAAGTCAATATATAATATATTTTAACTACACATCTATTAAGTAATAACCTCCCCTAAAGTTATAAAATTAGTTTGATCCCAACTTTATGACTCTATGGAGGTTTTACTGTATGTAATGTATATGCACACACGCACGTGCACACATATATGCATGCATATACAATCAATACCATATAGCTAATCAAACATTGTGGAATGGAAGGTGGAAGGGTTTTAATGGAGTGTGGTAATGGTTTTCACAAGGGATTATGAGGAAGTAAATTTTTGTCCTTATTTGGCTGCTAGGCTACAAGTATAGCAACATACCATAATCCCATGTTCTATTAAGATTGTATGCTTATCTTAATAGTGATTCTAATGTCTTCATCGTACATTGATATTTGATTAGTTAGATTGAACCTCATGAAAAAGGGTATGAAAAAGGGCATGATCAAAAGTATATTGTTGTTCTTGGCGTCAAGCAAGACGCATATGCATAGCCCGGTTAGGTGATTGCGATTTATCTCTCTGTCGATTCGAAATAGTATATGATTTTTGTACCATTTTCTTCACATCTGATTGATAGCATGGATGGTGAGTGAAGCAGATTTTTTGTTTTAGTTGCGGAAATGATTAAGTGGCAATTGAGAGACATGAAAATCAAAGTGTTTCAATCCTATATTTTTCGATTTTGTTGTTTGTCGAGTTTCTTTCTCTTTGTTATCAATGCAGTGCTCTGTGTTCAATAGCGTATGGAGTATCATTACTTTCTATTTGCCAGTGATCTTGATTGTTTTGTCATTCATATAGAGAATTATCTTATTTCTAATTATTGCTGATAGTATGGCCTCTAGCTGGAGTTGAGTTCATGAACGGCTATTACGCATGTATATATAGTAATAGTAGCAGGGTTTTTGGGTTTAAGTCATTTTGGTGTGTGATTGAGAATTTTCCTAAATCAAAGTGTTTTTCGTACATGTTTCCCAGAGATCGGACCATTTTTGTCAGTCTAGAAAGCTGAAAATCAGGGCTTTGTGTATTACTGCTAGGTTCTAGCATAGTTTTGGATATGGTGATTGTATATGCTGCTCCTCCATCAATCTTTTCTTTCCTATTTAACTTTTCTACTATTGTATCAACTGATAACTTTAGTTTTCTCAGTTTTTCCTTGATAATGGTCCAGATGGAGAAAACTTTTATATGATTGATTCAGTTATTTAGTCCACTTTTCTTTCAACTGAAGCTTATGTGAATGTCTAGAAACATTCAGAGTGGGCAGCGTAGAAAATAAAAATGGGTGAATCTTATTAAGATCTGATTGTTGCATTACCGAGCCATGCCCAAAGTCTTCCATACATTCTCATTGTTAGGTGCTTCGAGTGAGTGAAGGCTGTAGTAGTGCCAGCCCTATGTTCTATAAATTAATGCTAAGATGTTCACATCGAAGTTATTTGTACGTTAAAAGTATAACATCTCAAGCCAAACTTTTTCTCGCAGCGCAACCACAATTGCCACCAGTTCATCCAAATTCAGCAGGATCGCGCCTGCAGCGTTGTTCTTCTCATTGTCATCTGACTAATCATCTCACTGCACCACTTTTCATATCTGGTGTTTTGATAAACACTGGGTTAACGGTTGGCATCACATCACATATCAGGTAATTTCAATTTCGCTTCTTTCTTCCTTTCGTGTTTACATACCAATTGAGATACATGAATTTGGTGCCATTTTGTTCTGTTTTCAAGCTTTTCTTTGCTTCTGCTATTCGATGAAACTACGGTCTATAATTTTACTGCTGAATTATTTTTTTTGGTGATGCATGTAGGATTTAATTGCACTGATTATTTATTTATTTTTTATTAGGAATCGATAATGTATGATTTTGGTCTTTAAAGTCAAGACGTTCACAACGGGCTTTTATGCTCAAATATATTCCAGGGATGCGTAAAGTTGCTGATTTTAATATATTAGATAGACCAAACAACGCCGCATGTTCATTAAACAAAGGTATAACAATAACACACTAGTACAAAAAGTACCCACAAAACAAATTTCGCCGTGCAAGGTTTCGCGCCAAACATTTGCGTGACTATTAATTGTTGTTTCAAATTGGCCGTGTGGCAAAGCCCGTGGAGCAAGCATTTGCGCAACGAAGAAAATACATTTTGTCGCACAATGGATATTTGCACGACGATTTTTGGCGACAAAAATATGATTGGCAATAAAGTTTAGGCGACGAATAAATTTTGTTGATTACCTTTAGGCAACGAAAATCCTTCGTTGCCCTAAGTTTTCATGACGAAATATATTAATTGCCTATACTTGTGGCGACGTAAATATTTCGTCGCAAAATACGGGATGTGTTTAGGTGACGGTGTTGTTCGTCACAAGAAAATATTAATAATTTTATTTCAATTTAATTCAATTATTTTAGTTTTTTTTTCAATTTAATTTAAAATTAATTAATTAATTAAATGAATTAATTGGTATTTAAAAGAAAATAAAATATAATAAACAATGTAGAAAAACAAATGATATTATATAAATAAATGTACGTACAAAATAACAATTGAAATAAAAATTAGAATCCCAAAACCTAAATGACTATTGGAGATGCCAAAGGGAAAATATGGTGAGGGGAGGGGGTCAGAACCTAAGTGGGTTGGAAATCAAGTGATGGACATTTAGTGAAATGCCTGGACAAGGGAAGATTGTGTAAGACGTGGCTCATCCGGTTGCCCGTTAACCGGCGAGCCGCCCCGTGTGCCCCGCCAGATTTCCTCGCTCCAACGTGCTGACCCATTGCGAATTATTTTGAGAAGAGGAGACATCCGTGAGAGAGTTGAACGAGGGACTAGAGCGCAACGTAGAAATCAAACCCGACATTCGTAAATTGACATAGTTACAAATTATTAAATAAATTATAAATAAACATTTAATGTACTTACAATTTTTTTATTTTAAACATTTAAACAAATTGTAAATAATACTCTCCTTATATTTATTTTCTATTTTGAAATTAGCGGTAATAACTAATTTGTATATTAAGCAAATAGTTTATACAGTGACATGAACTCTAATCCTAATCAACCGACTTTAGCCAATAGTCTCGTATAATAGCTTTTGTCCGATAACAAGATAAGGGTGATTAAAAAATAAACAACTTGGATCGGATCATACAATCCTTGTAAATAAATACCTCGCCTCCAACGTGTTGACCCATTGCAAATTATTTTGAGAAGAGGAGACATCAGTGGAGAGAGCCGAACTAGGACTAGAGCGACGTGTAGAAATCAAACCCGACATTCGAAATTGACACAAACATAAATTAGTTAAATAAATAAATATTAAATAACTTGTAAATAAACATTTAATGTACTTACAATTTTTTTATTTTACACATTTGAACAAATTGTAAATAAATAATTCTTATATTTATTTTCTTATTTGTGGATAATTTATATCATGTGTTTTATGTGATTGTGTAAATCCTTAGTAGATATGGATTGTGATATTCTCGTTCGTAAAAGATTAGGAATCCTATTGTACTTGTACTTCTATTACTATAAATAAAGGCACCTCGGTATGTGGAATATAGACTACATATTCCACATACACCACAATTTGACCAAACTTTCTCTTCTCTTTGCTTGCCGCACCCTTCCAGAAAATATTGGCCACAACACGTTATCAAAAGACTTACTCTTTCCGCTCGTGCTTAAGAGAATTATACCTGAAGTTTTGGCCATCTTCAATCATGGGAGTATTATTTTTAATCAATTTTACTTGATTTAATTTGTTTCTATATTGAATTAATATATTGCTATTGGATTCAATTTTTCCCTCGTTATTTTGAACGAGATTTAACGCATTGACGATAGAAATCGAATTGAAGGCATTTCTACAAACAAATTGTTCAATTATCATCATCATCAATCTAGGTTCTTCAAAACCACCTGTCTCAATGTCGATATTTTGTCGACCCGATTGCATGAACCTTCACCATGATGCATAACCCAATTTTCAAGGCTAACGAATTATTGATCTTCCGCAAATATTGTGTTAGCATTGACATTTAATATATTTGTCATATATTGACACATTCCGATCCCGACGAGCCAGTGTCGGAAATGCTGGCCGACACGCGTTAGCGTGACTAAAGCCAAAAAGAAAATTAGAGAATAAAGAATTGAATATTGAACTAAAACAATAAATGAGTACCTTAACGGCAAAGGAAGAATTTAAAAGAATAATAAGTATGAGAGGGTAAGGGATACAAATTTATACAAACGTAGCAAGAATCCCTACATCGTCATACCACCGCGCCATCGACGCGCAAGGCTCCCGCCCAACTAACCCCGGGAGGGGCGCAAAACATAAACGGTGAGTGGGTCAAAAGCAAAGTTTGGACAAACCGTTGTTTTCAAAGCTTAGTAACCTCGTTTGAAAACAAGTATAATTTGAGAAAATACGTCATACCCGTAGGCATGAACTCAAAAATAATCAAGCCATGGAAAAACATGCGAAGTACTCCCTCGCTAAATACTTTACCGATATTTGCTCACCCATATGTAAACACACATTCCAAGGGCTAAATCCCACAAGGAACAAGCTAGGTATACAAGTAATACGCCGAGTACTACAATGACGCGAGTCTAGCTAAGCGCCGGTGCACAAAGTGGCTTCACACAAGTCCGAGTTGCTCAGTGCAACGAAGACAGCTAGTACCTTACAATGGATCCAAAGTCAGCAGAACGTACCGGTAGTGACTACTCCAAACGTCAAGGCTAGTCCCGGCCACAAGACTCTAGGTACTAATACCTGTGTGGTGTATACAACTACCGATGAGCAATGAAGTGTAAATACATGCATGATAATATAGTACGAGTGTTCTACCTCCAACACGTGATGATATGCAAGTACGCTAACAATTTAAAGAAAGCGCTAAAACCATATGTATAGATATACATTTATCAAACAAAGACCCACTCACTACCTGTAGGTACGGTCGAAGTACCCCGTCCCCGGTAGCCCCGGTAGTCCTCTCGGATAGGCCCCACCTATAAGGAGAAATCACCGGCACAATGATTAACTCAAAAGGTAACGAATTAACGAATTAATTACACCTATCCCTTGCTTTTGTAATTTGGTCCAAAACATCTCAAAATTAACATGCATACTACCCGAGGTAGTAATGTCGTCACGAGCTCCACCCGTGAATGAGGCCTGAAAAAGGACCTTCCACGCGCCCTCACGCGCGCTTGAAGGTCGGAGCCTATGGCTCCACGCGCAGCCTTCCACGCGCGGTCGCACGCTACAGCCGGTCAATCGAGCCGTGAACCGCTGACGCGATTTCACTCAAGCCGGCCAACAATGTCGGGCCAAGCCGCCATCAGCGCCGGGCCAAGCCGTCATCAGCGTTCTGGCCAGTTTCCGCTTAAGTCGATGACGTCGCCAGTCCGCCCGGACGTCTGCCGACGTCAGCGATGGCCGTCCAACCCGTCCGATGACGTCAGCGCCTGGCCATCCCCGCGTATTTTCGGGTCGCCGGCGCGGCCGCGCCTGGCCCGCCGTCGCCTAACTGGGAAATTTTGGCTCTGCTCGGGTAAAACTGCAGCTTCATAACTTCTTCATTTTAAGTCCAAAATGGACGATTCAAGTACCAAAATGAAGCTAGAGATGAGGGGAACAAGATTGTACCATTTTGGGGACTAAAACCGGGCCAGAAGTGGCCTGAAATTGAGGGAGAAGTCACGGTGCAAAAAGCCGATCACTTGCCTCGATTCCTGGCCAACCACCACCACCATCCAAGGCCTGAGCAGGTAGAATGGACATCCGTGAACACGGTGGTGATTCGTTTGATGAGTTTTAAGTCAAACGACGAGAAAGTCTGGCTTCTGAAGGGCTCGGGTGGCTTGAGTGAAATTCACCCATTTCTGGTTCTTGGGTTTGTCCGTGTCTTCCTGACACCTACGAGTCAGTTGTGGTTTGATGCACAAGGTTTGGGTTTGATTGGTGAAGCCAAATGGTAAGGGGGAAGGCCACCGCTTGGCCTTGATGTTTGCACAAAGAGGAAGAAGAGGGGAGGAGAGGCTCGGTCCACAAAGAGCCAAAGCCAATCGTACCAAATCCCGTGAAACTGGATAGGCCCACGTGGCTGCAGAATTGGGCCCCACCCAAACAACCTAAATTCAGCCACACGGAAACGCCGAAACCAACGCCCGTAAAATACTGCTCGAGTCCGAACGACGTACGGCTCTCGCGTCTACGACTCCGTATCGACGAGCCACCGCCAAGAAAATACAAGTAAACGTCGTACGAGCCACGACGCAGGTCAACCGAAAAGTCAACCCGTGGGCAAACGCTATTTCCCACTTCCGGAATAAAATAATTTAAATTTTTGTACGATGTTACATCTACTCCTTATAAAAATTTCGTCCCGAAATTTCCATAAGAAGCACAATGAAGTGCATTAGAGTACTAAACCGTTCACAAAACATCCTCTCCGTGCCGCTCTCCCGAAAAGGATGTAGGAGTACAGAAACAATTGTCGAACCAAAGCCGACAAACAAGGTTCCGACGCTTCTCACCACGACTCAAGGTGACACCCGTTGCTTCGAAGTTTAATCAAAAGAGGGATACGACTAGTTACTGGAAGAGTAATGCGTCCGGCTGGACCTACGTAGTTTACCCGCTACTACGTTGCACGACCGGGAGGTGTGGTCATCGATAGTAATAGTAGTCACCCATCGCCTGCATCCAACTCTTTTGTGGATGAGATTGAGGTCTCCTGAAAGAAAATGAGACGCCTCAACTTTGGTGGTCAAAGAACTACAACATGTCTCACCAAAAGAGAAATGTCGCTGCATCTCTGAGCAAAGATATCGTATCGAAGCCGAATCATGGGTATGATAATTCATCTCATGCGGTTTCACGCTCGAAGGCATGAGCGACATCCATCCATGCTGTATTAGCACAATGCATCAACGCGCTGACGCATCACCGTAGAACACAAAATACGCGTCGTTGGAAAGTTAATACAAGAGCAAGAGTAAGACCAAACTTGAGCAAATAAAATTTGCCGTGGTCGTCGCCCCACACCTAATTTGATAATTACCCGGCAAGCTCGTGGAGAGGTGCGTGAGCAGCGTAAGGGAAATCCTTCATAAACGCTTCAGAAAAACCTAGCAAGCCAAGAAAGTTTCGAATCTTGTAACACTTCGCGGTCGCTCCCGTATCCCCGCCACAAGAACTAACTGGGATCGACAAGGATGCATCCGGTAGAATCACATGTCCCAAGAAGGACACATGATTAGACCGGTAATTGTGCAAAAGTTGAAAAGTTCTTAAGCTTCAACGAATCATGCGCAAAACATTTGCATGATCGGCCCTGCACTGGGAACACGCTAACAAATAACCAGAAGACCTTTCAACGAACTTGTCGAGATACGCGAAGTATTTCTGGTGTCATCAAGTTCATGAAAGTTACTGGGGCGATTGTCATCCCGAAAGGTATGACAAGAAAAACTCGTAAGGTCTCGTAACGAGTCCAGAAAGTGGTCGTTAACGACGTGTCTTTGATCTATGCTGACAAAGAATCGCCCCAATGACGATCTTAAAAGAAACAAGTGCACTGAGTCAAGTCAAAAAGATCACTCCATCTCTTAGGCAGGGATAACTGTTTTAATCGTTGCCCGATTCAATTGCCTATAATCGATGCAGAGCCTTAAAGTAGTGAAACTTCAAACGAACAAACAAGACTAGAGCTCCACCGGTGAAGTGCAAGGCGTAAAGAATTCCTTGGCAAAAGTGCTCGAAATTGAAAATCTTCGACTTACCACTCACGTGGAGTCAAAAGATAAAAGGTAAGAGAAAGAGATACTATCAATACCCGGAAAGATCGATGAGGAAAACCACTTCTCGATCAGCGATACAATCCGTAGATTGTTAGGAAGGATTCCAAGAAATTTTGTTGACAAACGGTAATTTCGCCAACACAAAGAGAAAATCTCGATTTCCAACATTACCCTACGTGGTACAACCACTACCACCGTAACCTCGTGTTCGTTCACTGTGAGCCGAAAGTCGGCTCTACGAGTCGATTTTTTCTAGTACTCAGCCTAAACGTCACGCCGTTATGCCAGTGGCAAGAAGGTGGTCAACTTCCGCCTGACAACCCACACCGGCACAAAATTGAGGTAACAACCATCCCTAGGATCACGTCGAAAACTACGACATCCGTGAGGAATGAGATTGGCAAGTGTCCTTGATTAGCGATGATAACGGAGTATCACCGACAAACTACTTAACAAGACAAACTTTGCCTCACGGCATAGGGATTCCAAATCGTACCCGTAGAGTACAATGTGGTCGAGTAGTTTGAAATAAACAAAGTGAAATAGATGAGTAGGTACTACTTGATCCGCTGATCTCAAGTAAAAGTCCAAGAAGTTTAACGCTTCCTCAAAGAAGATCAGAATCAAGTGTATCCCATCGTCAAAAGTACAACTCGGCCCAAGAGCAACAACGCCCACACTGGCTGCAAGGCCACCAAAGACAAGAGTAGCGTGGCTTAAGAGCTTAGGAGAAGGTTCAGAGTGATAATGACATTGCCTTACAATAAGGCAACTCACAAAAAGAATAATGCAGAAAACTGTTCTGTTAATCTGGTTGATCAAAACTGTACAGAAAAGGTAGGCTTTCAGGCAAGAGACTGCACATTGGGACATGCTCTGTCCCAATCGTCCACAGCCCATGGCACACTCTGGAGTTTCTTGCGTATACTTGCCCAAAATGAAAGTGTCGCAACGATGACAACCGGGCGACAGACCGGTGTAGAAATTACCCACTAAACGGAAACTAATCCACTAGTGAATCACCACCACATTAAAGGTGAAGTCGATCCACTCACCGGATGATTCAAAGTTGAACTTCCACGTTGAAAGACAAGATTCTTTCTCGGAGACCGAAAGAATGACTCGCCCGATACCCAACTACCGGGTAGAAACCGATTCCGGGTTTTGGTGTTTCTCGGCCAAACGCCACCAAGAAATGGCCGAGACAAGGTTCCTAGGGCTTCCGTGAGTTCAAAGGTGATTAGTTTAGGGTACTTAAGAGTTGGTTTCACCAAGAAATGGCCGAAGTTCGAAATCGACCCGCCGGAAAATTTCCGTAACTAGGTCTCAAGGTTACTGTACGGTAAATTGGAGATCGACAAAGCCGGCGGTGGCAGGCTGATCTCCCATAGCCAAAGGAATGGCTCAATGAGAGCAAAAGAAGGTTCTGTGCTCAGGTGATTTTGGCTTGCGTAGCCGTAGAAAGACAAAAATGGCAACTTGATTAGCCAAGTGAACCAAACACGGTGAAAGTCCGCTTCGCGTTCGAATATGAAGATTCAATAAAAGTCAAACTGCATCGCACAAAGGATACGCCGCAATTAGAGTCAAAACCGGTTATTGTCAATCACCGTCACTGTGGATATGCAATTCATACCGGCCGCCAAAGCGATTAGTTAAGATAGCCGCACCCGCACAAGTGGGAAAATGATCGCATTTGAAATGACAAAAGTCATGAGTGGAAAGAAAACGCCGACTCCGAGTAACAAAAAAAGTTCACCACGTTCGAAGGAAAATGAGTCACGACAAACAAAAACAGCCGTAAAGATTCCACACGGTTGAACAACACCACGAAGATGGATATTGTCCAAACTACCGAAAAGTAGTAACCGAATTGTCCGAGAAAAGTCGACCGACAGTTCTGGCTTACGATCACGAGTGCTGCTATTGCAGTCGTCACGTGCGGAAAGTAAGGTACAAGGATTCACTTGAAAATTTTCCATTTCCGAATGAAATGGAAAGTGGTTGAAACAATAGAGAGGAAATCCGTCTCCAAGCCTTCTCATCGGCTAACTATTTGAACATCCGCCGACTACCGATGGTCAAAACAACTAATAAGAAGTAGAAACGCGTCTCAAAACAAGCAACCCAAAGATACGCGTTACCCGAAGGTTAAAGTCAGGCTGGTTACAAGCAGTAAAACACTAAAGGCGAAGGAATTTGTGAACTAGGTCACACGTAATTAGTCCAGATCGGAACTTGTTGAACACGAAAAATAGTCAACAGTTCCGCCAACATCAACGCCTAGCGTTGTCCCAAGGGGAAAGTACCTGATGAAAATCATCCGTTGTGTCAAATCGACACCACACTTCGAAGATACCGACTCACCGAAATCCGCCTCGAGCCCAAGGCGAGATTCCATCGGAAGTTGAAAGATAAAACGCGTACGTCACACGAAACACTCAGTTCCTCGTCAACCAAGCTCAAGGTCGCACGAGTCAATTACGAACATTCTACGCGTACCGAAAAGTAGCGACAAACCTGCCGAAATCGGGGAAAACTGCCCGAAACTACGCAATACCCGACGTCGAGGTGGTATCACACTAAGAAGAACTTAGAGTAAACCCAAGTGAAAACAATACACCAAAAGTGTAAAGTTCGGAAAATTCTTGATTGCAAGAGTAGAATCAAGAACAAAGAGTTCACGAAATTCCGAAGTCCTGACTACGCATGCTACCTGAGTACGGAAAGAAGTGCCTAGGTTACGAAAACCACGCTTCCGATAATTAATCTGACACATCCCGATCCCGACGAGCCAGTGTTCTGGTAATGGGCCGACACGCGTTAGCGTGACGAAAGCCAAAAAGAAAATTAGAGAATAAAGAATTGAATATTGAACTAAAACAATAAGTCGAGTGCAACTTAACGCAAAGGGAAGAATTTAAAAGAATAATAAGTATGAGTAGGTAAGGGATACAAACTTATACAAACGTATAAGAATCCCTACATCGTCATACCACCGCGCCATCGACGCCGCAAGGCTCCCACCAACTACTGGAGGGGCGCAAAACATAAAACGGTGAGTGGGTCAAAAGCAAAGTTTGGATAAAACCGCTTGTTTTCAAAAGTTTAGTAACCCCTCGTTTGAAAACAAGTATAATTTGAGAAAATACGTCATACCCGTAGGCATGAACCTCAAAATACCGTCGTGAAACATGCGGTACTCCCGCTAAATACTTTACTCGACATTTGCTCACCCATAGCAAACACACATGCCCAAGGGGCTAAATCCTACAAGGAACAAGCTAGGTATACAAGTAATACGCCGAGTACTAATGACGCGAAGCTCAGCTAAGCGCCGGTGCACAAAGTGCAAGCCACACAAGTCCGAGTTGCCTAGTGCAACCCAAGACAGCTAGTACCTACAATGGATCCAAAGCCGCGTAACGGTAATCGGGTAGTGACTACTCCAAACGTCAAGGCTAGTCCTCGCCACAAGACTCAGCACACACCGGGGTGTATACAACTACCGATGAGCAAACAGCAAATACATGGCATGACAATATAGTACGAGTGTTCTACCTCCAACACACGTGATGATATGCAAGTACGTCAACAATTTAAAGAAAGCGTCGAAAACCATATGTATAGATATACATTTATCAAACAAAGACCCACTCACTCACCAGGTAGCCGGTCGGCACTTCATTCCGGGTAGCCCTCAGAGTTCTCGGATAGGCCCCACCTATATGAGAAATCACCGGTACAATGATTAACTCAAAAAGGCAACGAATTAACGTAATTAATTACACCTATCCTTGCTTTTGTAATTTGGAGGTCCAAAACACCTCAAAATTAACATGCATACTACCCCGAGGTAGTACACGTCGTCACGAGTCGACCCGCGTGAAAACAGATTCAAAAAGTGACCTTCCACGCGCCCCTCACGCGCGGTTGAAGGTCGGAGCCTAAGTGGCTCCACGCGCGGCTCACGCGCGAGCCGGTCAACCGAGCCGTGAGCCGGTCGACGCTGCCTCGACTCAGCCGGTCAACACGGCTCTACTGCTTGCCAACGCTGCTCGGCCAAGCCGCCACCGCTGCTCGCCTGCCGGTTTAAGCCGATGACGCCAAGAACTGGCTCAACCGGTTCTGGCCGACGCCGCATGGCCGGGTCCAACCCGGTCCGATGACGCCGGGCCAGCCGGCTATCTTCTGCCAGATTCGCCGCCGCCGTCGAACTGGGAAATTTTGCTGGCCTGGGTAAAACTTCTGTGAGCTTCATAACTTCTTCATTTTAAGTCCAAATGGACGATTCAAGTACCAAAATGAAGCTAGAGATGAGGGGAATAAGATTGTACCATTTTGGGGACCAAAAACTGGCCAGAAGTGGCCTGAAATTGAGGGAGAAGTCACGGTGCAAAAGCCGATCACTTGCCTGATTCTACTTTCAACCACCACCATCCAAGGCTCGAAGGTAGAATGGACATCCGTGAAACACCCAAGTGGTGATCTCGTTTTGACGAGTTTTGCTCGAAATCGACGAGAAAGCCTGCCTGAAGGGCTCGGGTGGCTTGAGGAAATTCACCATTTCGGGGGTTCTTGGGTTTGTCCAGGTCTCTCCGGACACCCACCTGCCGGCAGTGGTTTGATGCAAGGTTTGGGTTTGATTGGGCGAAGCCAAAATGGTAGTGGGGAAGGCCACTGGGCTAGCCTTGGATATGTTTGCAGAACAAAGAGGAAGAAGAAGGGAGGAGAGGCTCGGCCATAAAGAGCCAAAGCCAATCAGACCAAATCCCAGGAAATCTGGGATAGGCCCACGTGGCTGCAGAGAATTGGGCCCCAGCCCAAACAACCCAAATTCGAAATACGGGAAACGCCGAAAACCAACGCCCGTAAAATATTCGTTCGGAGTCCGAACGACGTACGGCTCGCGTCTACGAATTCGTATCGACGAGCACGTCAAGAAAATACAAGTGGAAACGTCGTACGAGTTACGACGCAGAAGTCAACCGAAAAGTCAACCCAGGGGCAAAAACGTCATTTCCCACTTCCGGGAATAAAATAATTTAAATTTTGTACGGGATGTTACATATATTAAGTGAATTGATGATCGTGTGAACGAAGAAAAAATCAAGGGTTTTTTCTTATTTTTTTCGCTTTTTTGCAAAAAAACATAAAATTTCGTTTTTCTGAAAAAAAAAAACTAGAAATTCTTTACCGAATTTTTTTTTTTCGTTTTTTTGAAAAATAAAGAAAAATAAAAACCCTAGCCGAGCTGCTTGCCTGAAACCGAGCTGAGTGCCCAGCTCCAGCCGAGCTGCTAGCCCATTCTTTCCTCTTTGGGCCTATCTCTTCCTCGGCCCACTGCTTCTCCAACAGCCCGCCTTCCCTTCGGCCTGCGCTCTCTTGCTGGCGCCTGCAGCCCAGCGGGCCAGCCTGCGCCTCTAGCTTGATTCCAGGGCCTGCTGCCTGTCCTCTCCCTTGGCCCATGATGGGCTCCTTCCTTCATCCAGCCCGTATAGGCTTTGGACCACCAGCCCCTATTTGGGCTCCCTTTTTGTCCAAAAATTATTTTTATTTTTGCTGGCCAGCAGCCCAGCAAATAAAAGTTGGGCCTGCAGCTCCAACCACGACCCACCAAAAATTATTTGGGTCATATTTTCACACCCCGAAGGTCCCGTAGACCTATATTTCACTACCCGATCACAATATATATGTTCAATTTTATTTTTGTTGTATATATATTACGTTTGATTGCAGGTATATATGAACTTGAAGTTCATAAATTCGAACCCGAAGTTTCAAATAAGTGCCATGAAACCCGAAGTTTCCTTAAAAATGAAATGCCCATGAAACCCGTAGTTTTCATGAAAATTTAAACCAAACCATGTCTTAGAACCCGAATGTTCTAACTTTTATGATTATGGAGAATTTATTTCCCATAAGCACTAACCACAATTTTGTTCCCTCCATCTAGTAGATTTTCGAACCGTAACAAGTTCAACTTCACTAACATGCAAGTTTCTGGAAGAAACTAATTTATGTGGGCACAAAATTGTGAAGCTCCACTTGACTACTGAGAAGTTGAGAAACATTGAAGCCAACAATGACGTGGATAGAGCTAGATAAGCATTCGTCATGATCTTCATCCGAAGACTTTTGCCTGAAGCATTGTAAATGGAAGTACCTCAATGACGAGGATTCCGTGGCTCTTTGACTCACTCTACGGATCGTTCTAATCATGCAAAGATGATCTTGCCCGAAGCAAGACACACCTTGCCTGAAGCAAGACACACCTTGCCCGAAGCAAGACATACTTTGTCAAAAGCAAGACATACCTTGCCCGAAGCAAGACATATCTTGCCCTGACACAAGGCATGATTGAACCCCATCCTTGAATAGGTACAATTATGAAGTTTATAGAATCCGATTGAATTTTGACTGGAGAAGATTTTCTCATCCTTCCATACCTCTAAAATGCTCCTGAAGAAGCACTATAGAGAGTAGAGGTTCACTAAGTTCTCGGATCTGATACTACCACATTGCTCACTGAAAAGCACAACAGTGAAAGCGGCACCCCAGTGATTAGGCTGGAAGGTACCGAACGGTGTGATCCAGCTTCGGCTGGAGCCTACCGAATGGTATAGACCCTGCTTCGGCAGAGTCTACTGAACGGTATAGACAGTTCTCGGCTGAAGTCTACCGAATGGCATGCCCTACTTCGGCAGGGATGTACCGAAGGTCTTGCTCTGTTTCGACAGAGGTGTATTGAACTTAAAGCTCTGCTTCAGCAAAAGCCTACCGAATCTACTCTTCCTTCTTCGGCTGGAGAGTACTGAATAGTGGTAGAATCAGGGTCAACCAAGGGGGTGGCATCACGACCAAAGACGTGATCCTTTGGCATCTAAGACCCAAAACTTCAAGAATAAAGGACAGTATTCCCGAACCTTAACCGTGCAATATCTACTTTTCGTTTTGATGGAATAGATCATTGGTTATGCACTTATTTGTGCCCCTACCAATGTTGTTGAGGAGTACCATTCCTGTAATCAATCTATAAGACTAATTTTGCTTCACCTAACACACATGGAAAAGCAGAATTTCGACATGGAAGGCCATGTTGGCCGAAACCCCCTATCTTTTGGTTTAAGTTTTGAACAATTTTTCCTTTTTGTTTGGATGATTTGGTTTGGTATTTGTTTTAAATTTTTTGGATATTATTATGGATATTGTCCTCGAATATGAGTTAATTGAATCATGTTTCTTATACATGTGACCGAATTCAATTAACATGTGATAAAGTATAAACGTGGGGAAGTTAGTTGTCTGGATAAACGTGCTACTATGCACACTAACTTCATACCTAAATCACCCCTCTAGCAACGAATTCAGGTCTACCTAACCTGATTAAGGGCATTGGCACTGCTGCTCGTTGTATTAATGATACTGAATTACTATTAAGGGGCCTTATATTCTCCGTTCCGGAAGAACGTCATTGACTTATAAGGATATTCGAGAGAACAATGATCATGAAAACCACCGTAGAAAATAGAGTGAAGTATCTTTACATCACCTTCCAACATATGAAGCCTGAAGCTATGTTTTGGGGCCAATGGGCTACCTCCCAACTGGGACATGCCACATATAGGCCGGCTTGAAGCCGGGTGATTCGAGAAGTTTACTTGCTTTGGCACGACCTTTTGGGACATTCAAGTCGAAACACGATGCAACATGTTACACAACGCATCACCTTACCTGAAGTAAGGATTTTGTGCCTACAAGCACACTTTGCCAAACCTGCTCGTTGGGGAAATTAGATTTTTATATCATCCCTAGCAAAGCTACTACATAACCCTATTTTCACAGTGGGTTCAAGGAAATAATGTGGACTTATCCAACCAAAAATGCGGACCATGTAAATATGGTTTTTGGTTGATATATCGACATAATGGTCACATGTCTGTCCACATACACATTGCTGCTAAACTTCTGGCAATTTCTTACTTAAGGGCTCACCACTCTAATTATCCCATAAAGTTTGGAAGACTCGATAATGCCGGAAATTTTATATCGAACAGTATTCGATAAGTATTGCATGTCTTTTGGGTTGAAATTGAACATTGAATTCCCTATGTTCAACCCTCAAACAGCCTCGCAGAAACGATCATAAAGCGCATTATGAATTGATCGCCCGAACCTTGGTGAACACACTAAGTTTTCGTTTTATGCCTAGGGCTATGCAATCTTGTATGCAGTCATGTTGGTCCGCCTGAGGCCCATTGCTACCCGATACTTTTTAGCATTACAATTGGTTATTGGGTACGAACCTGATGTTTCGTATTTACGCATTTTTGGGTATGCACCTTATGCCATATTGCGCTGCCGCAATGTACCAATATTGTCACTTCGATGAGATAGTCTTCCCGCTGTTAGGGGGAGATAAGAACGTCAACGTTCCAGAAGAACGGCGCGAATTATCGTGGAGGTACCCACTATGTCTCATCTTGATCCCCATATTCTAGATTCCAGAGTGTTGCTCCAGACGCTTTCTCTAATCTAGATAAAGTGACGAGATCATATATACCAGCTGCAAACATGCCTGCAAGGATAGACGTACCTAACAGACGTTGAGTCAACATCCCTGAAGGGTGTGCCGCCCCTGAAGAACGGTTGGCCGCCCCTGTTGGAAGGCCTAGTATGCCGACGGCTAGCCAATCAATCTGTTCTTGACCTGAAGCGCGACAGATCATTCAGTTCGAAGGATTCACCTCCCTAGAAGTAGAGAAGTATGGCACAAAACGAATCCCTTCCTCGTTCGCTATCTCAACCATTCCACCTCATGAAATTAATCCGGATTATATTGGTCCATTATGCATGCATGGATGAGTTATGGAATTGGAATGAGATTATCATCGATGATATTCACGTATATGGTAGCTACCCAAAATAAGTGAAAAGTGACGATATTGAACTGCGTTCCGTTGATGAAGTCAACGTAGAACCGATTGGTCAAATTGGAAACTAGCAATCCAAGTCGAACTTGATTCACTTGCGAAACGTGTTTTGGGCCTGTAGTCCCTACACTTCAACATGTGAAGCCCGTTTGCTACAAGTGGGTTTTCGTAAGGAACAGAAATGAGAATAATGAAATAGTGCGATACGAAGCACGCTTTGTGGCGCATGGTTTCTCTCAAATGCCTTGAGATTGATTACGAGGTGACTTATTTCCCCCGTAATGGACGTCATAACGTTCCGCTACCTTATCAGTTTGGTAGTTTCTGAAAAACTGAATATGCAGCTTATGTACGTGGTTGTAACGTATCTATAGGGATCTTGATATGGAAATATATGTGAAAGTTCCCGAAGAACTTATTGACTGATTCAAATAGTTCTAGGCCATAGAACACCCTCTCTATTGAATTGAGGCTTTCACTTTACGAATTGGAACAATTCGGGCGAATGTGGTATACCCGTCTAAGTGAATATTTGATCAGTTAGGGATATATGAACAAACTATGCCCCTGCGTGTACAAAACCGAATTTGCTAAAGTTGCAGTCTATGTCGATGACATAAATCTCACTTAGACTCTGCAAGAGCTTGAGAAAACTGCCTCGCACCTGAAGTCGGAATTTGAGATGAAATATCTTGGGAAAACTCGTTTATGTCTCGACTCGAAGTTTCGAGCAAAATTCAGATGATATTTTGGTCTACCAATTGAACTACACCCAGAAGGTGTTGCCTTTGAGTACACCCATGACCGTTCATACGCTAGATGCAAATGAGACCCTTGAAAAGGTTGTGGAACTTGAAGTTTCATATCTAAGTTCAATTAGCGCTTTATTGTACTTAGCTCATTGCATTAGGCATGACATCTCATTCGTTGTTTATCTTTTGGTAAGAAACAACATTGCGCCTACACGCTATCACCAAATAGGTGTTAAAGACATTTTTCCGTTATTACGGATTTGGGCTTATTCTATCCCTATGCATCTCAGAATTAACCACAACCCCTTGGTTATTGGAATGATGCCTACCTTGTTGGATACGCTGACACAGACTATCTGTCTGATCCGCACAAGGCACGTTTCCAAACGGATTATGTCTTTACCGTTAGGAACACCGTAATATCTTGGAGGTCAACCAAATAGACCTTAGTTGCAACGTCTTCGAGCTCATTGCCATACACGAAGTCACCCGTGTACATGGGAGCAATTCTTCATCCTTCGTTGAGTTCCAATGACGATCTATGAAGACAACGCCGTATGTATCGACCAGACCATAACCTGATACATCCAAGAAGTCAACACCAAGCATATTGCGTCTACATCACATCAGCATGAGCATCAGAAGATTGAAGTCAAGCATATCTGATCTGAAGACAACCTTGCCGACCTCTTCACGAAGTCATTGCCGAAGAAGCTTGTTGGAGGATTTGGTATGTGCAAATTTTCTCATTTGCTACGCTTGTAGTTCTTAGGAGGAGTTTCGTCGAACTCAGGGAGAGTATCCTGAAGTATACTCACTTGACCTTAATGTACTTTTTTTCCCTACGATCGGGATCATTTTTTCCATTGGGTTTTTGTTGCCTGACTAGGTTTTAACGAGGCACCCATTCTGGGTTGGTCATACCCTTGTGTGTTTTCTTACCACTTACATCTTGAAGATGTTAAGTATCGACATTGCATTAACTCACTTTTCTCCTAGACTATGGGTTTTGTCCCGCCTTGGGTTTTACCATAGCCAGGTTTTGTGAGAGTTTTTATTCTTTTTATATGCAAGTTCCCTATATGAGACTCGAGTGTTCTCTATTGTGCTTACCAGACGACTTCATCAACTATCATCCTGAAGATCTGATGCGATATCTACTTGAGTACTTTCACACTCAAGGGGGAGTGTTGTGGATAATTTATATCATGTGTTTTATGTGATTGTGGAAATCCTTAGTAGATATGGATTGTGATATTCTGTTCTATAAAAGATTAGAATCCTATTGTACTTGTACTTCTATTACTATAAATAAAGGCACTTGGTATGTGGAATATAGACTACATATTCCACATACACCACAATTTCACCAAACTTTCTCTCTTTCTCTTTGCTTGCCACACCCTTCCAAAATATTGGCCACAACAGAAATTAGGTAATAACTAATTTTTATATTAAGCAAATAGTGACACACTCCGACCCGGATGTACAGGTGCACACCCAAAAGCCGAGGGTGCTGGCCGACACCTCGTGAGGTGACGAAAGCCAATTGGAAGAATTAAGAAGCAATTAAAGGTAATAAAAAGGAATTTTAATTAAAATAATGGCAGAGTGCGCGGAAGTGTGCGAACCGAAAAGAATAATTAAAATAATTGATTTGACAAAATAGAATTTCTGAGTAACTACAAATACTAGTAAAGAATTTCCTACACTGAGAAAGAAGTATGCCACCACAAGTCGACGTCAACAGCTCCAAGCCTACTAAACCTGAAGGGGCGCAAAACAGAAAGGTGAGTGGGTCATAAACAATAGTTTTTCTAAAACCTTTTCTTTTCTAAAAATACTAACCCCTCGCTGTAAAAGCCCGTAATAGTTCTCGAAATCATACTACAATATAAGTATGAAAAACAGTTGAGGACGAAAAAGTAATTATCTTCCAAAACGGGTAAATAGTCACAAAAATCGAGATATGAAATCTTCAACGTAATTAAATACTTAGAAACTCAATAATAAAAATAGCCTCCATGGTATCAGTGAAATCCGGGTAATATAAATCACAATATAAAAATCTAGGTAATGCTCGGTAGGTAGTGCAGACACACGAGTTCATGCAGAGATATTCTGCCATGAACAGGCTGGGTGTAATAATAATATACGCTCGTGTACTATATACATATGAAGATGGCCCTAAGCACGTCACAACGAGTTCTACAATGCCAAGGCAACTAGGCTGGCACCCACGATGGATCCAAAGTGAGCATGTCGATGCAGTGTGAACATACACGTGTAGCTGGTCCTGGCCCCGGACAGTACTAAAGACACCGTGTAAGCATTAGGAGTTTCGGGGTTCGAAAACCCAAAAACACCGCCACACGAGCTGCATTTCTCCGCTGTGAGGTCCCACATGCCGGGGGAAGTCCACCACGTGCGGCCATGCGCCCTCACGCACCGGCCATGTGCGCGGGTACACGCGCCGTTAAAGTTAACGGCGCGTCGTTAACTTTAACAAAATATACTGTTAACTCGAACGAAATATTCGAACTGCATTACGGAATATTCCGTCGCCGTTAAAGAATATTCCATCACGGCGTCAGTCTAAGAACGAAATATACCTCAGAATATTCTCTGGTCCGATCGAGTCTAGACCGGAGCTGTTGACGTCTCGATTGGGTTGGCTGACGTCAGAACCGGGTTGGCTGACGTCAACTCGCTGGTCACCTCTGCAACTTTCGGCCGCCGGCTAGAGTTTCTCCAGAAACTGGGATTCTCAACCAATTTTCACAAATTATAAGTCAAAATGAAGCTAGGAAAGCAAGGTTGTGATTTTACCACTTTAGGGGCCAAAATGTGGCCGAAGTTGGCCGGAATTTCGAAGAGAAGCCACAGGTCAAAAATGGCCGATTCCCAAACCATCGATTTCGAGGTGGATTCCTCCATGCAAGGCTTGGGAAATATTCAGAGACTCTCTAGGAGTCAATTTAGAGTAACCACGAGGCCGATCGTGGCCAGTTTCACCGAAAAAGCTCGTCGGAATTTCTTCAGTTTTGCCAGAGTTTTTTTGGAAAATAGGGTTCGAGGCTTTGAACTGGGGTTGCAAGCTCAAGCTTGGTGAAACAGAAATGGTTCGTGATGATGGTTTCAAATTCAGATAACACTGGTGATGGTGGTGGACTTGGTGGCTCTAGGTGAAGGACTCGGGTGAGGAAGAAGAATGTGAGAGTTGCAGAGAGTGAGACAAGGTGATAGAGAGTGAGACAAGGTGATTGAAATGAGGCAACTAGTGTGACATCCCACATCAACCAACAAAGAGGGGGTGATGTGCCTTATATGTACATGCCCACCCCCAATTAGCATGAGGCCTTTTGGGAGCTCACTGGCTTCGGATTCCATTGGAACTTCGACGTTAAGCGAGTTTGGGCTTAGAGCAATCCCATGATGGGTGACCCACTGGGAAGTTGCTCGTGAGTTTCCAAAAACAAAACCGTGAGGGCGTGGCCCAAAACGGACAATATCGTGCTACGACGGAGTAGGTCTAGGATGTGATAGAATGGTATCAGAGCCACTCTGCCGTTCGGTACGAATGTGGCGGGGGGGACGCCGGTTCCCCTGAAGTGGAGTGGATTGTGATATCCCACATTGACCGACGGAGAGGAAGTGATGTGTCTTATATTTACATGCCCACCTCCAATTAGCACGAGGCATTTTAGGAGCTCATTGGCTTCGGATTCCATTAGAACTCCGAAGTTAAACGAGTTTGGGCTTAGAGCAATCCCATGATGGGTGACCCACTGGGAAGTTGCTCGTGAGTTTCCATAAACAAAACTGTGAGGGTGTGGCCCAAAGCGGACAATATTGTGCTACGGCAGAGTAGGTCCACGATGTGACAACACAAAAGTCAACCAAAAGGTCAACCAAGGGCATTTTAGTCATTTTCCACTTTCGGGAATAAAATACAATAAATTCCGGGACGGGATGTAACAAATAGTCTATATACTTTGAATATGGAATTCAAAGGGATCAAATAGGAAATGATACTTTGAATCATAGAGCAGGACATGAACTCTAATCTTAATCAACCGACTTTAGCCAATAGTCTGTGTAATAGCTTTGTCTGATAACAAGATAAGGGTGATTTAAAAAATTAACAACTCGGATCGAATCATACAACTTTGCAGTTGCAAAATGTGAAGAGAACTGAGGTACAAGAAAGTTCAAATGAGAAGTTTACTAGCATTCCTAGTAAATTATAGCAAATACCGTATCCTCACTTTAATTAATCCTTATATTCATTCTCTTGGTTGGATTGACTTTCTTATATTCATTTTCTGAACTTTATACTCACTTTCGTTAATTTTCTATATTTTTTATCACATGCCTCGTATGTGACCAACTTTAGCCATTGAAATTAATATCATTATACAATTGTTAATTAATATTACTTTAACAAAAAATAGATTGTTAGTAATTAATAGTATGCTGATATACTTTTGCAATTACCACTTTCACTAATATATGGCGAAGGTCGATAGTTGGAAAACGTGTGTGGCGATTGAAAAATGCATTTGAGATTCTAATTCTCTATCCATGCATGCTGCATTATTGTGATTAAGCATTTTTTTATCCTTAGGGTTTGGCTTCATTATTGTCGTATTGTATTCTTTTCATGTATTTAGCTAATAGATTGTAGCTTGATAACAAGATAACAAGCTTATACCAGTTTAGAATATTAAACAACTTTTTCCTTCGATTGGCATAAAGAATCAAATACCAAATATGTTGCTTTATGAAATAATACAACATAAGAAATTATAAGCACAAAAATGACAACATTAGTAACTAAATAGACTAAAAAACGACATAATAAGCCCATAATTTTGTTTTTCAAGTTTTATACTAATTTGAGCATGAACATGGAAACCCATAAATAACAAATAACCAATCATCTTGGCAGTAAATTCTTAAAGATACAATCTTTATTGACCCACCAAACTGTGAAATGAAAAATAATAATAACTCATGACAAAAAATTTAGAAAACACACGGAAAGTAAAAACATTGTTAACATCATATAAACAAAATTACTTAAGAGAGTAATAAGTTCATGAAGAAATTGAAATTACAGTTAAGAAATTACGCTACCGTGCATAACCAATCGTCATGAGCTCAGTTGAGCATTTCATTAAACAGCTACCGTGCAACTTAATAACTTTGTCCAACAAATCAAATTATTCAAGAGACAAACGAGAAGTAGCCATGCAAAAGTAAAATAAACCCAGCAAACCCAACAAACAAATAAAACCCAGTAGAGTGTTGAATGTGTGTGTTTTAGCATCGAATCGAATTAAACCCAGCAAAAAAAATAAAACCCAGAAAAAAATTTGTCTAAAAATTTTCCAAATACCCCAAAAAATTTAAATTTTCTCAAGATCTATTGTTGTAGTATGTAACGGAGTTCAATAGAAATTGATTGGTGGTAATCTCGACCGACGTCGTACCCAAATTCAACTCAAACAGAGAGAGAGAGGGAGGAACGTAGAGGATTGGTACAGAGTGAGGGAGGAACAGAGAGAGAGAGGGAGGAACATAGGGGGTTGGTTTGAGACGAAGGAGCTGGGGTTGGTTCTAGAGGGAGCAGTCTACATATAGAGGAAGAAGAAAGAAGAAAGAAGAAAGAAGAAGAGAAAATGCATGGGTTGAAAAAGTAAACCCAAAGGGCTTTGCATGACGAACTGGTTTCATCGCTCAAAGTCATCATTTCGTCGATCAAAATTTTATGAAAAATTTTAAAACCAGCCCAAAATTTTTGGCGACTGTTGGGGGCAAATTTTAAGGTTTTGGGCGACGAATCAATTGTTTGTTGCTTAAACCTAAGAAATTTATTCCCACACCATTCTTCTTTTAATCTGCTAAAGAATGACTTATTCATTTCTAAATGAAGTAATTTTTGTTCACAATGATCTTGAAGAAGAGGTCTACATATTCAACGGTTCAGATTCAATGAAATAAATGTAATAAATATCTATGTGTGTTTACAAATTAACAGTTGTATGAAAAATTAACTTGCAGTGAAAAATTCATAATAAGTAATTGAGAAGTAGAATAAATTTGTAAACAATATACAAACACTCGTAACGAGAAGGTCTACAACTTTCATTAAGGGGTCATCTCCAAAATCGAACATTAGAATCCATGAAGGCTATATTATTTTTTAATCATCGATTAACATTTACGTTTACGCTCCATTATTAGATCCGTAATTTATTTTTTCATCCCGGTTCTTTTTTGAAAACATGATCTTTTACTGAATGCAATAAGATGAATGGTTCGAATTGTTTATATTATGTCCCGAAATTTACAGTTTAGCGAAATTTGTGTAGGACATTATAAAGTTTATAGAAACTATATAACATCATCAAAATTTTCAGTAAACGGTAAATATGGGGACATTCTGATAACGATCCGAACTGTTCATCTTATTGAATTCAGTAAAAGATCATGTTTTTAAAAAAGAACCGGGATGAAAAAACAAATTGTGGATAGAATAACGGAGCGTAAACGTAAACATTACTCGACGGTTAAAAAATAAAATAGCCTTCCTGGTTTCTAGTGTTCAATTTTGGAGATGACCCCTTAACGAAAGTTGTAGACCTTCTCGTTACGAGCGTTTAATTCTTCCCACTTCTCTTTACAAATTCTTCCCACTTCTCAATTACTTATTCTGAATTTTTCGCTGTAAATTAATTTTTCGTACAACTGTTAATTTGTAAACACACATAGATATTTATTTCATTAAATCTGAACGTTGAATATGTAAACCTCTTCTTCAAGATCAATGTGAACAAAATTACTTCATTCATAAATGAATAAGTCATTCTTTAGCAGATCAAAAGAAGGTGTGGAATAAATTTCTTAGGTTTAGGCGACGAATCACATTTCGTTGCCTACAACCTATAAATTTTGCGCGACAAAACAATTTGTCGAGCAGAATTTCGCGCCAAATTCTCTTTTTTCCCACCACTTTTTCCATCTTTTGGGCGACGAATGTATCTATTCGTCGCCCATTTTATTTTTAAGCGACGGATGTGTTCGTTGCCTAAAGTCCTCTTGAACGACAAAATTTCCTCCGTCACCTAAAGTTTTGTCGTGCAAACTATTTTTTCTACTAGTGACAACAAGCAATCTCATGGAATACAATACCTCTTTTTAATCCTGAGTTGTGAAAATGTTGGAAAATTTAATTGAAAATGAATTACATTATTTTATGTGAATGAAAATTATATTTGATGAGTTGTGATTATTCATAAATAAGGTTATGATCGTTCAATTAAGGATAAATGGTGCAACCTTTGCCTTCTCATATGAAGAGATACAACCATTGACTCTTCAAGAAAAGATACAACTCTTATGGAAAGTCACATTTACATCTATATAAAGGCCTCATCATATTGAGTCATAAGAAGATTTAATTAGTAGAGTCATACAAGTTCATGTGTCTTATCATTCTTAGAGATTAAGTGAGTCTTTGAGAGAATTCAACACAATTGTGGTTCACTAGGGCTTTATGATTTGGAGTGCTACTATAGTAAGGGTGTGGTCGTTGTATCTTGGGAGACATGCGCCAATCAACCATGAGCACCTTAGTAGGGCGTAAATCATCTTAAGGAGAGAACCAAGTTCTTGACTCAACTGTATTTTAAGATTTTTCTAATCCATTATGTCATGTTCATTTACCCTTGGTTGATCATTTGCATGTGTTAAACTTTGTATTTATTTGCATGATAATTTCTTATTTTTCTATGTGATTTGTAGCAATTAGAGACTCTATTTTTTCAACAATCTTAAGACGATTTTAAGGTTTGTTTCTTGAGTTTGAGTTGGGCCATTTGGGGTGCCAGGAATAACAGATTGTGGAACAGCTGCTTTGAGGCTCGTAACATGGTGGCAACTAGTGCCATCAATGAGTGGTTATACTTCAAACAAGCTATACTACCTCCACCAAGAACTGATAACGTCTCTCGTTCCCTCCCTAAATGGTCCCACCCTCCCAGCCGCCGTCTCAAGGTGAATATTGATGGTGCCTGGAACGAAGCTCAAAGAATAAGAGGGGCAGGGCTAGTGGTCAGAGACTCGGAAGGCTCCTTTGTGGCATCGTTTGCTCATAAGCTGGTCAAGGTTTTTTCCCCATTGCAGGCGAAAACTATGGTGATTCGAGCGGGGTTAGCTTTAGATTGGAAAGGGGTCTACCAAATTTTATCCTTAAGAGTGATTCACTCCAAATCATTTCACCTATGCTGGAGCCTTCTCTCAAATTGACAAATGTTGGTCCTACTGTAGAGCATACATGCTCCTAATTAATCAAATCATCTTATAATAATTAAGATGACTGTAGAGAAACAGAATATGCAGGTGATAGGAAAGCAAAGTATGAAGAAAGTAAGTTGTCAGAAGGAGAAGTCTATATTTTGGAGAATGGTTCGATGATTATTACTATACAATTGGTACAGATATATAAGTATGTACATCATTGACTTTTGTATAGCAATTATAGGTAAGTAATAATACAATAAATGTAATACAATCAATGAGAGTCATATGGTGAATAAGGTCTTGGCTGAGTGGAGAGAATTGAGGGATTGTTGTCTGGTTGACTTGTGGAACATTCATCTGCAGATTTTGTGGAATTATGTGTGGCTTTGATAATTCTTTTGTCAATGACAAGTTAGCTAGGGGTTAATTTCTTAAAGAATAAAGCGCACAGCACTTGGTTAAATTAATAAATATAGACAATTGCTTAACTGATTCTCTAGTTTCTTAATCAGCTAGCCCACTTACATGCATGGCATGGATTTCCAATCTATTTTGTTGGATTATGTTGAAGTGCATTGAATGTTCTTAGTGTTGGTTTCTCGACATATTATTAGGATAAAGTTAATTCAAATAATTAAATACACAACAAAAAATAATAAATAACATACAATATGTTTGATATGATATCACTGGTCATCATCATAATGTGGCAGTTGTAATATTGATTAGTTACTGTTTGTAGCTAATTAGGGGCTGGAAGGTCTTTTGATTGCTATTTTGGAACCTTCAATGGCCGTATGATTGAATGGTACATACCACCCAAGATTTTTCCCAAATGACACCATAGCAATACCCCTCCCATGAAAATAACCTTGTCCTCAAGGTTGGAAGTTAAACTTCAACAAGCAAATCTCTTCTAGGTTGGAAGGTAAACCCCGACAAGCAAATCATAGTAATTCCCTCATGTAAGTGATACTGAAACATAACCAAAATGATAGTAGCAACTATGTAGTTCATCTTCTTCCAAACTTTTGCAGGTTCATCTTGAGACAATAAGCAACATAAAATACGAGTTAACAGTAAGTTGCAACAAGGTGTGAGCAGTAATATCCTAGTAAGTTGCAGCAATAACCCTCCACACACATGTCTGGGACTGATGTGTTCTACTCTCAACTCAAAACATGCTGGAAATTCCACATCACACTCTCCAAAAAAAGTAGCTATTGAATGTACCATACAATCATAATGTCATATGTATAAGTATGCCCAATACAACCATTTGTCCATCTATAATATCCATATCATAGGTGTGATCATCAATTGAAACATTCAAATTGGACTCTCTCATGAATTCTTGTTTTGCAATAACCATGTCCACCGTATCATCTTCATTGGCTACAAGTTCCAGCCATAGTCATCACATACAAAACTAGCAGTCTCATCTGCCTCATCTTCTCTTCTTTTAGAAACCATACCAATATGAACAATAACTTTTTTTTGCACTAATTTGTTTAACACCACTAATCCAGAACAACATCAATTTATTAATTCCATCTACTACTTGGCCATAGACAATAGTATTTTCTGATCCAATCTTACATGAAAAAACAGAAGTTTGATAGAAACCTGCAAAACACACTGCGATTATTACAGATTTATCACTATTCTTATCACGAAAATCCAAAACACCCATTTCAATTTCATCCCAAACATCCGTAGTACCAATTTGCAAGAATTCACCATTACAAACAAGAAATTTAGAATTGTAAGCATCTTTGACCTGAACATTCGAAGTAAAGAGCGCACGAATAAGTGTACCCCCGGTGTTAGAAATTGGCATATGATAGCCTAATTGAAAATCACAATCATTTGTTGAGTGCAACCTTTCATCAAACACCTGGAGTGCAGGTGAATCATTTCTCACAAACCCATCATCGGGATATGGATGATAGAAGAACTGAATCATTTTGGTATGGTTCATATGTATTTATGTCAAATCACATATAGTCATCTATGATCGCCATGATGCATCTCATGTTGAAGCAGTTCCTATAAGCATAGCTTGATCAACAAGTACTTCGGCCGAAGATTTCTAAGATGGATCTTCAAATGGCTTCGAGGGATATATCCTTCTATTGAAAAATTATCATAAGGTGATAGATTACTTATTGTGAATTCATATATTTTCATACTCAAACATATGAACCCGAGTATCACACTATCTGGCCCTGCGAAACAGTGAAGGCTTTGAGGTGAAATCAAAGTTCCTATAGGCATAAGATATCTATGATGCCTCATATCTAAGAACTATTTGCAGATTACAACTAGAAACTTTGTAACGTTTGACATGTGGTAAGCATACACACGTTTAAGCTTCATGAGCAGTTAGTGTTCAGTGTACTTGTTTAACAGACAAGCACCTGTATATCTACCACGTACCCAACATGCATAGCACGAGTCCATGCTAACCTTAACGCAATATACATCGGCCTTTCCGGATAGTCAATGTCTAGTTAACTTTCCAAACCGCTAGGAACTTAGTTTAAGGACTAAGTGACTATGAAATACGAGTCTCCCTGCCCTAACCTCGTTTACGACATTGCTCCCATACCCTAAGTCTCATTCATAGGATATTATCTCTATAATATAAAGTCAAACTCATGAATGAATTAATCTTGCCCTTTATTAATTAATTAATATGGAGTTGTTACATCATATCCAATATTCCTAAATTGGCCTTTAGGGCACAACTTGAAAAATCTCCCACTTGCACTAAAGCCAATGATAACAACGATGCACACCAAAACTATTTAGGTGTCGATCAAGTTGCTTATGTGTCATCACCTTAGCAATTGGGTTTGCTACGTTTTATACAACGTTAACTCTTAAACTGTAGTTCCTTGGATTGAGCTAATGCCCTATTGTCAATACAATGGTAAGAACAGATCCAAGTTCAGTTGTAAACTTCTTTATCCAAAACGACCTTTCGATTAGCATAGAATCGTATTATGTTTCTCAAATGGAGAGTTTTATGCACTTCTACATATTGTTTCTCCAACTCACAGCTCCTTCATTCAAAATGAAGACACATCCTAATGTGGACTTACACTTTGTAGATTCCATGTGGTTGGAATTTAGTGCAGTTGATAGCAATTTTACCACACCCAAATTTAAGGTAAAAATCACATAAAAATACTTACAAGAGTACAAGGTTATTGTAGTATAGATAACTCAAGCAAGGTTGTTTCCACAGGAACTGATGTGAATAACTTGTATTTAAAATACTCAAAAATAAAGTTCGTCAACAATTATCGGAAATCAAAGACAAGAAACACTAGAGCTCAACCATCATCGATAACAATCCTATATAGTTCTACCAATTACTTACAAATTACACATGCACTTTGAAAGTTAGGTTTTCCTATTGCATATTCTACTAGTGATATTCTAGCTAGAACGTATATCTAACATGCGATCCGTATGTGATATTAAGATGAAATATGAACATGCAATACTCATTAAGTTTTGTGAAAACCTTTGAAAAACCATGCAACCTTTAAAAGCATGATATTCGCCTTAAGTGAACTTACAATTACCAATCACAAAAAGCCTAGCCAATTTAAGGGGGATATTCCAACATAAATTGCGTCCGATTACTTGTCTTCACATCCTAAAGAAGTATCAAAATTCTCTAAAACATAAACATAAAAGCTACCTTAGAAACTCATAAAATATAATATAATATAATATCGACTCATCAGCAGTCTTTCACAAACATCCCTTCAACATTTTCTCCATCCACGAATATTATATCCTTAATACTTCTCAGGTACTTAAGGATCGCCTTCACGACATCTCAATGTTAGTGTCCTAGGTTCACTTGGAACCTACTCACCATCTTAATGGCAAAGAAAATATATTACATAGCATGGCATACATGAGATATCCTACACCCTACTTGTGAGATTTTATCATCTCAAGTTTCTCAGTTGGTGTCTTAGAACCCATATCCTTTGGTGAGAACAATACCATGTCAAAAAGGAAGGAAGCACGTCTTCGAATCTTGCATGCTAAATCGTTTTAGCATCTTATCTATGAAATTTGATTTGGATAGGCTAGAAATATAAGAGGCTTCCCCACGTCCTTCATGGAGAGCGTATTTTGATAACCAAGCCTTTTACTTCCATAAGCATAGTTTTGTCATTTCCTATGCCATCACATATAACATTAGGAAAGTGATTGAATCCTCAATATGTTTCTTGTAAACGTACGGTTCGTCTAAATTCTATTCGAAATCATATCCTCATATAACTTTGTCAAATCTCATATACCAACTTTGAGTCGCTTGCTTGAGACCATAAATGGAGCGTTGAAGTTTGCATATTTTATGCTTTTCACCTTTAGCAATAAATCCCTTAGGTTGTTCCATATATAGTTTTTCCTCAAGATAGCCATTTAAGAAGGCAGTTTTTCACATTCATCTGTCAAATCTCATAGTCAAAATGAGTGGCTATAGCAAGAAAAATCTGAATAGAATTCATCATGAAAACAGGTGAGAAGGTCTCATCAAAATTGATTCATTCTCTTTGTCCATACCCTTTAGCCATAATTCTAGCTTTGTAGGTTTCAACCTTGCCTTCTAAATTTCATTTCCTTTTATGGATCCATTCTGTCCTATGGGAACTATACCCTCAACAGGATCAACCATGGTCCAAAATTGGTTAGAAAACATCTATTTCGAATTCCATGGCTATTTGCCATTTACTCGAATCGATGTCCAACATCGCCTTATCGTAAATTCTTGGATCATCAACTGTTTGATAATTATCCTGATCCAAAAGAACTAAACTGTTACAACCCGTCCCAAAATTTTTTGGAAATTCCCCTAGTGATCAAATGTTGACTTTCGTTGACTTTTTCGAGGCGACTTGTGAAAATTATTTTCTTTGCATATTCCAGTGATACTCGTCAATACGAACACGTGGACGCAAGCGGAACTCAATTTGGAGTTAAAACGAACGTTTTACGAAACTTGAAAGTGTAGGGGCATTTTAGTAATTTTCACACCCGTTAGTTTAATTAGGGTTTTGGGGTTTTGGGGCTGGTTGCTGTGCAGTTATTCCCCCCACCCTCTCTCCACGACCTATCTCCTTCTCTCTCTCTCTCTCTCGGCCAAACTTCACCAAGTTGCAAACGGAAACCCTAGAATTGGGCTAAAGCACAAAACCGTCAAACTACCACACGAGACCATAGCCTTTGTGATCATCTCGTCATTCTTGACGAGATTGTGATTTCAGAATCCCCAAACTCGAACCTAATCGGCCAAACTGATATTGGAACCGAACGGAAACGGTCCGGCCGTTTCTCGGCGCGTGCGGCGGTGCACGGCGGCAGGAAGGTTTTTGGGCCCCGGAAATCATTTTTCGAGCCCGTTTTCGCCAAAATAATATTATTTTTGGATTCTTTTTATATAAGGGCTATATTAATTTATATTAGGGATGTTTTAACATTTTCTCCTAATATTAAATAGGTAATTCTACGACTCGACGCTTCGAGGAGGGCAACACCGAGGGGGATTACACTCCGGAATACTTGTGAGTGGACTTTTGTTTTATTAAATGATTTTCATGCTTTGAATTAATTATGGTTGATATAATTATGGTTTTAAATGATTTTTAAGGCATGAATATTTATGGATATATATTATCAAATTGTTTATACTATGATCTCACTTATGCATAAATACATTAAAATATATGTGGTTCCGAATGAATATAACTTTAAATATTTGGGAAATTATGAAGTATATGATATTCTTCACTTTTACACATGATGTATATATGTATGTTTTCAAACACACTTGGTATGCTTTCACTACGTTGTAGTACCGTCTCACGGCCGTAGGACAAGTCTCACATGTTTGGGTCACACACACTGTACTCCAGGGGTATTGTCCAGTAAATACCTTAGTGCAAGCTTGTCTTACGTTTATGTGTATTTTTTGGAAAAAGGCCCCACGACATAAGGACTCAGGTGTGACGCGCTATTGCGCAAGTGCTTACATATGTGTGGTACTAGGAGTACAAATTGATTGATAACGTAAAGTGCTTGTACAGAGATTGAGATGATATTCCTCAACACGTACATGGGTGATTGCACATATACCCTATGTTGGTTTTCTTATTTATACTATTCATATATATGGTGAGATGATTTATGAAAATATGCACGGTTATTTACAGATTTTATGTTGAAATATGTTTCCAGTTATACATATAAAGTATGTTTTGACTTATACTACGGTAGTATAATTTTACACCTATACTGGATTTCAAACAGGGGGTTACTACGTTGAAAAGAGAAAAGTATTTAGAAAACTTTTATTTTTCGTCCACTCACACCTTTTGTTTTTGCGCCCCCTTTAGGACTTAGTGGCAGTGCATCTGGTGAAGTCGAGGCATCTGGTTGGCAGCTCTGATTCTCTTCCCGACAATGTAAGGATTTATTTTCATTCAATTTCTTTAATAATATCCATCCTTATTATTGATAGAAATTCTAGGAACATTACTTTATATTTTGTTTCCATTGCTTCAACTTAGTACGCTCTGAACCTTGTGCATATTGGTATTATTTTTCCGCAAACAAATTGACTGTTTAAATTGCATAAACTAAGTGTTGTCATGCATACAATGGCTTCGTCACTTACGAGTGTCAGCCAGCACGCCCGAACTTGGTATCCACATAGGTATCGAGGATTGGGTGTGTCATAAACGGTCCGGCATGATTACCGTTCTCGTTGACTTACGAATAGGTGGCATCAACAGGGCTCTTTTGCACTTAGGTTTATCAGATGGCGCAAGACAAGGAAGTGTTGATTCCAATTCAACATATTAGGGCATGTTTTTCCTCTGCTTGATGCATAGACTCTATAGCCTCCCTTTGAGTTTCTCTTGCTTCCTTCTCAAGGTCTACCTTACTTTGTGCTCCTTCGTTCATAATGAAGTCCTATTCAAGGAAACGAGCATACTTGTTAACAATCAACTTTTGATTATCAACATGGTAGAATTAGTATCTATAAGTTTCCTTAAGATATTCAATGAAACGAAACCTTTCAGACCCAGTGTTTAACTTTCTCGGTGTTGAGTTTACAACTCCCAGACTCAATTTCATTTTTCTTGCATAGGACGAACAACTTACACATCTTTCTGTATTTTAAAGATTGGCTTCCTTCCTTTTAACAATTCATAAAGAGTTTTAGGAACACTTGAAGAAGAGACTCGGCTAAGTAGATATGCAGATATCTCAAGGGCATAACCCAAGATGCATATCAGTATAACTCGTCATGGATTGAACCACATCCATAAACATTCGATTCCACCTCTTAGAAACACCATTCCACTAGGGCGTTCTGGGTGGTGTTCAATACGACAATATTCCACAGTCTTTCAAATAAGTTGTGAATCCAGCACTTAAGTATTCACCTACACGATATGATATGAGGATCTTTATACTTTTACCAGTTTTCAATTCCACCTCAGTTTTGAATTCTTTGAACTTTTCAAAGGCTTCAGATTTGTTGTCAATAAAGGCGATGAAGTAGCTATAGCCACCTCTTGCAACAGTGCTCATGGGGCTGCAAACATCACTATGTATCACCTCACAAATCTTACTAGCTTGTTGGTTAGCTCCATCAAATGGAGTTTGAGCCATCTAACTTATGAGACAAGGCTCACAAGTAGGCAATGGTTTAGAAGCTTCAAGAATAATCAATATATCATTAGCTAAACATTCCAAACGTTTTTTCACTTATCATTAACTAAGGTCTAGGCAGGTGATTTGTACTTAACTTTAATGTCCTTTCCCCGAATAAAATTAAACATGCATGCAAAAATAGAATCATCATTCATTCATTGCTAGCCTTAGGGCCATCCCTTTTCTTCTCTTTGGTCTTCTCGGGATAATCTTCAAATAGTCATTCTATATCAACTATCCTAAATCTATACTTCTCTTTGGTCTTCTCGGGATAATCTTCAAATAGTCATTCTATATCAACTATCCTAAATCTATACATCGTATGTCTAAGTAGAAACCTAATCCAAAGGAATTGGGGAGTTACATAAAGTGAGAAATAGAAGATTACAACTCCAAGAATTAAGAGGGAGGAGGCACGCAAGCCCCATTTAATTAAATCCGAAGGAAAATTTAAAAGTAAGAACAAAACATACAAGCACCAAACCATACCCTCATATTACAACGGTCAATCACATAACTCAATTATATTGGTCTAGTCCATGATCATCCTTATATTTAAATTTAACAATTAAATTTAAATGTAAAACAAATTCTCATTCTAATCATGCATTTAATTAATTTGGTTTTGGGCCAAAATTATACCACATGTTTTGGCCCTAGTGTCCCTACGGTGTGCCAAATTTTGTAGGGCTAGGATCCAAGTGTGAGTGAATGTGATCTTTGGTCTCACCTCGAAACTCTCAAACGATAGTGGAGCCCCATGGTGTGAGGATCGGAATCATATGCATTAACATGGAAATACGTGAATGCGCAATAAGGAATCTATCACCTTATATGAATCTATCGCTCGAAGCTACTTGAAGATCCATCTCAGAAATCTTTGTGCAAAGCACTAGTTGATCAAGCTATGTTTGTAAAAATGACTTCAATGTGAGATGCATCATGGTGATCATAAAATAACTATATGTGATTTGACATAAATTCATATCACATAAATCTTGATCGGGATATGGATGATAGAAGAACCGAATTGCATTGTAACTACAATCAAGGTTCGAAACAGTATCATAATTACATAGCGAGTACCTCTATCTAATCTGGGTGGCCATGACATGTTGCTAGGTGTCAGTCATGACTTGTGAAGTTAAATTATTAATTTATTAATTTCAATGCTGCCTTTAGTTAGAACCTAAGAGGTCACACACCTATGATAGTACTAATGTCGTTACATGGATGATGATAAGATATAATTAATTGTTAATTATATTGGATCAATTGTTTGGGCCAATGAACATGTTTTAACTAAAGGGCTATGGTCTTTGTTTAATTAAAAGAGGTATTTGTCGATTTGCCTCCCGAACTTGTATAGAATTGGCAATTTCCCCCTTGAACTTTAATTTTAGCCGATTACTCCTCTGAACTTTTATAATTAACCAATTTCCCTCTTGATGTTAGATTTTGAAATTTTCCATTCATTTTGGTCACATAGACAACACATGACAAATGTTTGAGGGCAATAAGGTAATTGTATCCCTAATGCAGACAGGGGATTGTTTTTTTCTTCTTCTTCCCTTCTGCTAGTTGACTTTGTACACTTTCTGTGTTGAACTAGCTATGAGAGTCTAATTAGTAGCTACAAAGTATTGGCTTTGTGTCCAATTTAACAAAATAAAATTACCATTTTGCCCTCATACAATTGTCATGTGTTGTCCACATGACCAAGATGGATAGAAAATTGGATGAAAATTTTCAAAATCTAACGGCAAGAGCGAAATTGGCTATTTATAAAAGTTCAGGGGGATAATTGGCTAAAATTAAAGTTCAAGGGTGAATTGGTAGCTCTATACAAGTTCATGGGGTAAGTCGATAAATGGGTCTAATTAAAACGGGGTCCAAGTCACAAGCTCGAAAATGGCAAATGAAGTGGGATTGGCGCATGGAACAAGTCCATGCAGCCAAACCTTAAGGGAGGTGCTATATATACCCCTTGTCTTTTCTCTCATAAGTTAAGTGATTCAATCTTACACCTCAGAGAAAAAGAGAGAACCCTAAACCAAAAATCACTATAGTGTGCCGCCAAATTCTTTGGTCCAATTGAGTGATCTTGCTAGCACAATCGAATCTCTCACTCTATCATCCGTCGTTGGCGTATCAGTGTGGATACTCCTAAAGGCTCAACACTTGGGGAGCTTTCTCGTGGTTCATCATGAAAAGGAAGAACACAGGCACAAGGATGATCCTACAAAGCGGTACAAAGGTGGCTC
Organism: Gillenia trifoliata; assembly: GCA_018257905.1. NCBI lineage: Eukaryota > Viridiplantae > Streptophyta > Magnoliopsida > Rosales > Rosaceae > Gillenia > Gillenia trifoliata. The sequence goes on along the minus strand of CM031080.1, from coordinate 18,641,140 downwards.
ATGATTCACATAACTTAAATCTCTTTACCTTTGTTCTTGTGTATTATTAATTACAACCAACTAGATATATAGTTGAGATAACATATTGTATGTTATTTATTTTATTTTCCATTGCGTATTTAATTATTCGAATTAAATTATCCTAATAATATGCCCGAAAATGCAACATGTGTCACTAAGAGTTCTCATTCTCACAAGTGTTTCACTTGCAGCACTTAATTCACCTTGCTCAGTTTGAGAATAAAGAAACACTGCTTGTTGAGCATTGCTCCCTTCTAACTGAACAGGTGCTTCAGTTTCATTTTGAGCAACTTCAACTCCTTTCAATCTCTCATCAAGGTTCAAATTCACAGAAATAGACTTGGAAACCTCTCTCATCAAGGTTCACATTTATAGGAATACCTCAAGTGGATAACTTGCTCTCCAAGTTTCTTCTCTACTAAATGCTTTCCTGTGTTGTTTTCCTGCTACACTACCTTCACATACACCATCTGTTTCTATCAATTTTGGCAATCCATAAACCATATCCTTGTCTGCTAGCATATGTAGGCTTTGAAAGTTCAAGTGACTCAGCACAAGTTCTTAATCACAGATGCAAAATTACAAGCAAAGAACATAGAGGATTCTTTCTCAACTTGCTTGTCATAGTGTACTTGTTGAACCATTTTGTTTCTGCAGTCTTTGACAATGTGACCAAATTTATCACACTTATGGCATTTTGGTTTTTCTTCGTAACAACATTCACCGTAATGCAAATTGCCACAAGTCTTGCAGACTTCCTTTGAACTCTTCATGTTGCTATTATACTTCACAACAACACCAGACTTCTCTCCAGGCTTAATAAAACCTTTTCTCTCCTTATTCTTCCAAAACGACTGATGAACTTCGCCCTCATTGTGCTCTTCCTCTACCATCCGTTCTCCATCATTGTCTTCGCCGCGTTGCTCTTCCTATACTTGGGTGTCCATAGAAAAATAAGTTCATAAAAAGTAAAAAAAGGGTATTCTTAGAAATTTAGTAAATTATTTTGGGTGTCCAAGAAATGTGTGAGAATAAATTGGATATCCAGAGAAAAAGGGTATTCAAAAACACTTGGGTGTACAAAGAATAACTCTAACTATTTTGGAGAAAAAAATTGAAGCCGAATGCAATCCCTGCCTATTGGGCATGACTTTAAGATGTATATATATTCTACATGTTGTAATTACTCGTATTAATATGTAAATAAGGAGCATCTACCTCCCCTGTAAAATTGTAAGAAATTAGGTTTTAATGACTATCCACATTGTTTTCTTTATACCATTAAACTCATTGCTTGTGATTTTACGACCCAACTATATATTGTAGTTATTTGAATTCCTTCAATTGTAGATATAAGTGAGTTGAATCTAGACCTTGCAATTTCGTGCACGACTCGTTAATCCGACATAAAACAATACGGAAAAATAAGATTTCAGGTTGGGGCTTAACGGGTCGGGTTGTTATCGGGTAAATCTGTTAAGATAACCGGCTGGTCCAGGTTTACAAGCGGGTAACCGGTGACATCCCATTAAGAGAAATGTTACATTGATAATTTAAAATAGTAAAAGAAAATCCTCGGTTACTCTCCATTCTCTCTCTTTCTCTTATAAACTCATTTACCTCCCCACATCGTTCACATCGTCTTTCTCACTCTCAGGCTCTCTCGCCAATGTTCCAATATAATTTCCCTTGATTATTGATGAAAAAATTGAAAGGTTTTGCTATCAAACAAACAACATGCAAGCTTTGAATATGATGGCAAAGTTCTTACTTTTGAGAAAGACTCCACAAAGTTTATTTTGTAGTAACATATTAATGTGTTTTCATTAAGTTCTTTTTGCGTATGTAATATTTGAAAGACAAATGTATTTTGATGTAATATATATATTGCATATAGATGTAGTACTTAACGAACTATTAATGTTTTTATTAATTTAGTATCAACTTTTTTCGTTTGATTTTTTATTGAAAAAAATATATTGTTCTTAATGGGTGAAACGAGTCGGGTAGGGTAACCCGTTGTTTTTAACGGGTCGAGTTTGGATTTGAGTTTTTAAACCTGTTAAGATAATGAATTTAACACAACACGATCCTTTAAGATAACGAGTATGATACGAAAACGATACAAACACAACAAATATGACCCGTTTGCCAGGTCTAGTTGAACCTACGAAAAGCATGTAACATGGAAAGAATGATCCGGTGAACTTTAAGGTAAGCAATCTTCAATCAGGACACTAAAATCTCTACTTAAAGTTGGTTAATTTTCTGGAATTGTAGCTAAATGCTCCATTTCTAACTCAATTAGAGGCATCTTTAATGGGATATGCAAAATATCTTTTTCCTTTTACATTTCTAGTGGCAAATGAGTGACTGATGCAAATTTGATATATATCAAACAATCGTCATATAATTGTTTGGTTGACTAGAAAGTGTCAAGGTGAGGAAAAAGACAGATGAGATATTCTTTTGTTTTAAAATACAATTAGTAATATTATCAAACTCCGAGAAAATACGCATTATATTTCAATTCTTGTTAAGGATCATAACAAGTAAACTAGCATTTCCAACATGTAATTCGCTAAAAAAAATTAAAATCCAACCAAATAAAAAAATGAAACAAACAAAAATTTTAATTAATTAACTAACCTACCAAGGATTTGGTACGAACCATAAAGGTCGAGTATACAATCGGGCACGATAACAGTTCTTGGGGAATTTGAAATGCCTAATAGTCTTGTTTGTTAAGGAAAACACCCCAAAATCGCATCCATTTGACGGTTTGTGATAACTTTCATAATCCAAAGCAAAATAAATGTTGTTTCTTTCAAGCTTCTCACCATGGGGGTAATAAGAGATAGCACAATTGCGGTTGCTCACAAATAATATCCGATCACCAAGTTCAACAACCTCTACCCATTGTGGACCACCATTAATATTATCCCACTCTAGTTTGAACACTCGAAATCCTTTAGTCTTAGGTGGAGTGCTGTATCCAGCCTTCATGATCCTTAACACAGGATTTAGTTCCCAAGCCCTGATATAATCAGGCTTGCAAGTGTAGTCTACCTTACGAAAAATCATAAACAACTCCATAGATGCAGAATCTTTCGCTAGGTAAACTAACTCACGACCATTGTAATGCACTAGTCTTTCCGATAAAGCTGCACATAATCCAGCTGCAATTTCAACGGAAGGAAGTGGCACGAAAGGACGTGTGTTGGGATTAACGATAACCAACTTAACGACCCTATAGCTAAGAGGGTTGCCATCGCCATTGGCGTCTTCGAGCATCTCAAATACCATTAAAAATCTGTACGCCTGGGTTGTTGCAGCATATAACTTGCCACCCATTATAACTATATCAATAAAACGTCCAACCCCCGCTCGGATTGAGGTCCATGATTTATCCCTTGGCCTACAATAAGTCAGATGACCCCGTTTGCAAAGACTAACCACAAAACATGGCTCCCGGCTTATTGCATTTGGTGCAGAAGAGGCAACAATTTTCAAAATGGAGAAGCCAGGACCATCTTTGCAGTGGCATGGAAAGGTGGATTGCGACGAAGGGAGCGTCACTCGATCACCAGATATTGGGTTGAAGAAGAAGAAGTCAATTTTAAAGTTTCGAGGATTCTGTAAGTAGAATGACCAGGGCTTCATAAAACCCTCTGGACGCCTCAAAGCACTGTCGATCATGATCAACCATCCCTCTATTGACCCAACACAATCCATCCTATTCATTTTACAACAAAAGACGGGATTTGGCAATGGCCGTAGAAATTTATGAACTTTCCAATCACCTGGACTTATGAAGCAATTATCTCTGCTAGAAAACGGATGAGAACATAGCATAAGCCATGGAAATTGATCACGAGCAAGGGGACGACGTGATCGAATGTTGCTCTTAATAATTGCTTGCCAAAAACGGCATACTGCACCACATCGAATGTAGTCTAATAAACACAGTCGCCCTAGAATCAATTGCATAACATCTCCCGGGAGTTTATTGGACCACGGGCTGCTGTCCTCTGATTTGGAGATGATCGTTCTTCTTCTTCTGATCATGGAGATGATCATTCTGAGCTTGAGGCCAATGAAATCCAGAATGAGAAATAAAACCATTCTTGATAGGCGGTAGTATGTTAATATAGCTGGAAGAACTCTTTCAGCATTTCCACATATAAGCAACCATAACAAAAAGGGCGGGACGCAAACGATAATGAAGAAAACACCAGTCCTGTCTATTGTTCTGCGGCACATATAGGAATATATAAATGATTCAGAATTTAAGAAACTTCGACATGATTATGATATTTGTATATCGTTGTAGACAGTGGCGAAGCCAGAAGTTCATGTTAGGAGGGGCACACGTTAGACTGAAATGAACATAATATATATAGAAACATAACATGGTCAATTATGAGCTGAAAATAAAACATTAGAAGCACATTTATTTATTTTTTATACTTCATATCAAATTCAAAGGTGAGTTTTCTAGTGACTAAGAGAACATTTTTGTAAAAACATAAGACATGAGAAAATTTGAAGTATTTTTTTTTTTGCTAATTTGGACACAGGAAATCTTTTTCCCTTCTTGATTTCATAGATGATAAATGAAAAATTAACCAAAATAATAGAGTCTGCAAGCAAAGGGAAAAAATTGTATATAAGCAAGAAACAAAGAATATGATCGACTAATATAATTATAGAACTATAGTTTCGAATCTTTGATGTCAAAAATTAAAGGCTTTATATTTGTTGGATTGAAGTTAATTTGACTGACAAATACAATTACAAATTCAAGTAAATACTGATATTATAAAATTGATTAATGGTGGTAGAGGTTTATAAGAAGAAAAAAAATTCAGGATAGGCCCGAGCCTACCCTTAGCTTAAGGTGGCTCGCCACTGGTTGTAGAGCACATTTCTGTATACATATTACATACAAAACCGTCCAATTAACTAAAATTGAGAAAGTTGAAGCTAATTTCCTACGCCAAATATATACTCCATTAACGTTGTAATTAATTAGCCAATTCCTCTAAGCCATTCAACGTTATAATAATAATTATCAACCAAAAAGGTAGTGACTGTGAGTCTGCATGTGATACCTGGTGAGCTCCGCATCGTCGAAATCGTCGTCCATCATTAAGCGCCTCATTCTAGAAATTTTGAAGAAACCCTTACTAGGCGGCTCTTGACTTTGGGTGTATGGAATTTTTATGAGCAAGCATATTTACTTTAAGTAATGTTCCGTGTTGTTTAAGAGTCTGTACGTGTTTATCTTTCTTTCTTTTTTTCAAAAAAAAAAAAGGCTTGGTTATCTTCGATCTCAAGTTGAGATAACTATTATCACTACTCGCTTTAATTTATCCACATCAATATTGGAGGAAAATTTGTATGTGTATGCGGTGTATAATTACGTGTTACAATATGATGGGCAACATGATTGCATGTCCTACTTTTTTTTTTTTATGTTCCACTTTTAAAGTATATTGATATAAAACAAAATTTCATGTGTTAAAATTTGAGATGGATAGTGACACTTCGTTGAATAGTGACTCAATATTAGATTAGTACGTAATTCCTTGTTAATTGTTCAATTTGTTCCTTTATTTTCGGTCATACAGTTGTAATTAATCCCATCACCTATATTACGTATAGGTAAAGATGTTTACAAACTGAACATGTGTAAAATATTAAGCAAAATAGCGCAAGCTATACAAAAAGGAAAGGAAAAAACGTTGGGGAGACAAATACGATTATTAAAGACATGTCGTATTTTTCATTCAATTATTTTGGCACAAAAACTTTGAAGCCTGAGGCAAAAAGAGCACTGTTGCAGGTTGACAAGCAGAAATACTTACCATTAGACTTGTATTGATTTTCGAAAATAATAAATTAAAATTAGATGCCTCATTCTAGGTTTATAGATTAAATATTTAGGGTTTTTAGTTTTTGATTAAGCTTTTAAATTTTTTTATTAAGATGGCTTGACTTGATTCACTCCAGTTTAATTGAATTCAATTTACATGTCAATATCAAATATATATATATTTATTTTTTAATAATTTCAACTATATTTAAGTCTATTTTTTTTTTTTTAAATCGAAACGTACCTACGCCAAAATAAAATCGTACTCATGACAAATGAAAACGTATTAACGTCAAATAAAAATATACTAACCCGAATTAAAACTTAACCAATTATGAAACTATATAAAAATGAATATTTCATCAATTTGGTATAGTTTAAAAATATGTTTGATTCATAGATAATGCTCTAGATAATTTTGTTTTTTGGTAGATAAGTCTGGAACAATTTTTAATTGAATTGGAGATAAATCCTAATTATTGTAGATAATGTTTAATTATAAGGATAAATCATATAATTTTGAATTAACAAAAAAATGCTATTGGACGTTGATTAGTATAAGAAATGTTCAATCAAAAACCTAAAAGGCACATATGTTGACAAACTTTATTTTTGATTATTTAAATTCCTGCGAATTTTCGTTATTTTATTTGTGCTGTTATTTTTCATTCATGATCACAAATTTCTATTTTTTATATTAAATAAATAATTAAAAATTGATTTAAATACAAGTTATTTACATCAATCATTGTAGAAACGACCTTACTTGAGTTATGAATACTACAATAACCTTGTACTCTTGCAAGTATTTTTTAAATATTTTTATGTGATTTTTACCTTAAATTTAAGTGTAGTAAAATCTCTACCAGCAGTGTAAAAAGTCATTAGTACTCCTAATGCTTTTTTTTATTTTGGGCTAACAAAGAGGCCTTTTTTCAATTTGTAAATTTGGGATTGAGCTACTTAATTGGGCTAACATAGTTCATTTTGTCAGCTATGTGCGTTTTTTTTCTTTCTACTTACTATTTATTTGCTTAACTTTTTTTCTTGAGTAGTAGTTATCCGAGGGTTCTGCATATATAACTTTGAAGAAGTCTTTAGATTTTGGTGTTGCTACTTGGATTCACACTGGACTTATGATCGATTTAATTAGTTTTGAGTTGTGATTGTAGCATTTGCCCTTTTTTTTCTATTATTTTGGAAGTTTTGTCCTATGTGATTTTCTTTGTGAAAATCTTTTTACTGAGGCTAACCGCTCACCGTCGCTAGTGGAAACGTCTAGCTTTTATTTATTTATTTAGTTTAATAAAAGAGTACGATATTTATTGAAAAGAAAAAAAAAAGAATAAATGCAAGTAGGAGGATATGGTGCTTTCGAATGGAATAAAACTTTGTTGTGGATTTCGACCCGATCAAAGATAAAAAGGTGTCAGTATTACTATGGGTGTTTGTCCTGTAAGGTCCGTTAGTACGGACCATTAGCGAGGACCGAAATCTAATAGTTGTGATCAGCCGAACTCACCATAGAACTATGTATTTATTATCCGTACAATTTATGGGTAAAATCCGGTTATATTTTAGATTTTCTTTTCTTTTTTTCTCGTGCTAGGTTGTGAGAAATTGGGTTATATTTGTGCTGGGTTGTGAGAAATTGGGTTATATTTGTGCTCGGTTGTGAGAAGTTGGGTTATATACCCAATGAACTTGTCAGCCTCCATCCTTCTCTTTCTCTCCCCTATAACCAGTCCGGGTAGATGAATCGGAACGGGAAGGAGTGGCAGTTGAGGATCCCGAAGCAGCTCTCATGGGAGCTTTTTAGGTGCACGACAGAGGCTAATTCATTATGGTTGCATATTGCTTGCGGCTGCAAGCACACCGGCAGGCAATTTGGGTCGAATTCATCGGAACACCGTGCGGGCAATTTGGGTTTCTGGGTTTCGTGTTGCATGTCAGTGAATTCTAGGTTTTAAAAAAGGTGTAAGACAACAAACAGAGAGAGAGCAGACAGGGATGGAGAGAAAGGGAGAGAGAGAATTTGCAGAGGCTACTCTTGCCTTGTGAAGAAGATGACTGTTAGTTTTAGACTTTTAGTAAAGTTTAAAGAAAAAAAAAAGTGGGGAAGAGGGCGACAGGAAAGAATGGGAGTTGAAAAAGTTAGAGGAGGGAGAGAGAAGGAAAGACACAAGGTCTTCCTTTTTTTTCTTTTACATGTGGTGCAACCTGGTTGCACCTCCTTACCAACCTCACTAAGAAGGGCTAACACATGTCTATTTACACTGCAATGGCTGACAAGTGGTTGATTGTTGTTGTGTGTTGAAATCTTGTAAAAAGTTGTGAAACTATAATGAATATATGTGACAATATATGAACCGGTTTTGATGAATATTTGTGAAACTATGATGAATATTTGTGAAAGGTTTTGAAATTATACCCTAAACCATAATGAATCACCAGAAGCTGCCACTTGAAACATTTGATTACAATATTAATAATATTCATAATAATTAATTTACAAGTGTGAAAAATATGAAAAAAAAATATACAAACGCTCATAATGACAAGCTCTACAATTTTCGTGAAAGGGTCAACTTCGAAACTTGTCACCATAATCCATGAACTCTAGATTTATATTTAACCGTCGATTTTCATTTACGTTTATGTTCCATTCTTCTCACCGAATTACATTTTTTCAGATTTTCTTTTTTGAAAACATAATCTTTTAGTAGATGTAGAAAAATGAACAGTTCAAATCGTTGATATCACTTTCATATTTTTACGGTTAGTGAAAATATAGCTCAGAGTTTATAAAGTTTCTAGAAACTATATAACATCGACTTATATTTCATTTAACTGTAAATATCTGAATGTGATATCAACGATCCGAACCGTTCATCTTTTTTCATTTACTACAAGATTATGTTTTAAAAAAAAACACAAGCTAAAAAAAAATGAAATCCAGTGAGACGAATAGAGCGTAAACGTAAACAACAAACGATGGTTAGAATATAAATCTAGGGTTCATAGATTACCGTGACAAGTTTCGAAGTTGACCCGTTCACGAAAGTGGTAGAGTTTGTCACTACCAGCGTTGTATTTTTTTTTTTATAATATTTTCACACTTGTACAGTATAGTAATTATTATCAATTTTTATTAATTTTGAATGCTGTTACAAAAAGCATTATTCGTGAAAGTTTGGAGGGTTTTAAAAATCCAAACGACGATATAACCTTCATGAGAGTTGTAGAGTTTGTCATTTATATTAGTTTTACATTTTTTTTCATACTTGTAGATGAATTGTTATGAATTTTTTAATGTAAATTAATTTTTTCTAATAGTTAAAAAATAGCAAAGTACATTAAAAAAATTCATAATAATTAATTTACATGTATGAAAAATGCAAAAACATATGCAAACGCTCGTGAACGCATCCTCTACTCTTTGACGATAGGTACATCATTATTTAGATTTTTAAAACCCTCCAAACCCTCGTGAATAGTATTTTTTAAGTTCAAAATTTTAAAAATTCATCCTAATTTATTAATATTTTAATCAAATGTGCCACGTGGCATCTTTTCGTGATTCGCTAGGGTTTATGGTATAATTTCATAACCTTTTTCAAGTTTTCATCATTGTATTACCATAGTTTCACATATATCTTCACATTTATTCATCATAGTTTCACGACCTTTTACAAGGTTTCAACACACAATAACAATTCATATATATGCAACAAATAAACTTTCACAAATCCTAATATAAACCTTCTTCAGACTGACAATAACATCTCATAACCTGTCACAACCGTAACACAACACTTCTTCAACATCACATAGACTACAAATTAAGTATCATAAATAAGTACAATAATGTCTCATAAGCCCTAAACCCTCTATAGACCCATTAAAGGCAACATGCGTTCTTTAAATGGGTTTATGTTATCACCAAATCAATGCCCTTATACTTCTTCTATTCACAGACTTTCATAACAATACATAGACATTCACAGACTTTCATAACAATATATAAGCAAGGGTCAATGTCGATCAACGCCGGTCTTTGTAGATCTACGGTCAAGGGTGGCCATCTTTGACTGCTCATAACTTTTTTGTATGAAATCAACTCTACGCACGGTCTTCGTCGTTGTGCTCGCAATGGCAAGCTTAAAACTCCGAAACTTGACAACGGTCAAGGCTGGTAAACGCCGGTCTTTGTCGGTCAACGGTCAAGGGTGGTCATCTTTGATGGCTCATAAATGTTTTGTACGGAATCAACTCCATGTCGCTCATACGATCTTTATAAGGAGTCTATGACAATTTTTGAAATATTTTTTCGATTTTACTATGATTTATACAAATTTTACACCCTATACAGTATTTTATTCAATAGGCGCCACGTGACACCTTGTGAATCGTTCGATACAAATTTTCTCGAGTAATTAGCATACAACTTGTTATGACTTGTCCCTAATTTTACTATATTTTATTCCTTGAAAGTGTCAAATGACCAAAATGCTCCTAAAAAGGGTAAATGTTGAATTTTCGTTGACCTTCGAACTCGTGGCACGTTTCGATTAATTAATATTTTATCATATTGTGGTAGTACTCGTCAGCACAAACACGTGAGCACAAGCTGATAGGAAATTAGATTTTAAATGAGAAAGTTATGAAATTTCTAGATTAAAAGGCAATATGGTAATTTTGAAAGGACCATTTCTAGAAGCCACTCAGCTTCTTTGTTCTTCTCTGCGTGCAGAACCAACAGCACAGGTGTTGTCCTTCTTCTCTTCCTCTTCTCTCCTAACCCCAAATTCTTTATATCTGCTTCATCCGATTACCGATTTTGACAAATTTTATATCAAAATTTATCGTCTCGTCGAGACCAACACATTTATTACTTTTATTTCTCTCAAAAACCATCACACAAAGCGGATAAAAAATGATGAAGAAAGTCATCATTGTCGGAAAACTTAGTTTTCCTTATGCAATTATCAAACACCCAAGCCGGTTATTCTTCTTCAACTGCATACACCAAAGGTCTTGGTTTAGGAGGAGAGCTTGTTGGAGGGTGTTTAAGGAGGAGCCTACTTCTTTGTTGAACAGTACCATGGTTGCTGCTTTGTGTGGTTTAATGGGCTTGTCAGTTGGGATTGAGGCGACGGCGGCGATACTGGGTTTTGATTGTTTGTCTTCTTCATCGTCTTCATCTATTTCTTGGAGAAGAGAGAGAGAGGAATGGGTTGTGTTGATAACACGCATGTCCACCTAAGCATGATCGGATTCTACCCTAAGCTCGGTTGGACCCATTTGTTTTGAGCCATCCAGATCAAATCCAATGATTTTAATGCGTCCGCATCTTTGGTCCACAAATGGTGATCCGCATAGGAGAATTTGCTATATTACTATCCTTAAGACCATCTCCAATAGTGAGGTTAAAGTCTAAAATTTAGAACTTAAACCCCCCCCCCCCTCCTCAAACCTCTTCCAATAGCTAGGCTAAAATTTGGGTTTGGGATAAATTCTAAAATTGGGTCAAATTTATACCAGAATTCCCACTTGGGTTAAAAATTCCCACCCGGATGGGCGTACACGCGCCTGACTTTTGGGGCAAAATTGCTCTCTGACACACCTACATGTTGGGGCTGTAGCAGCCACGTAAGGATTCACAGCGTGGGGGACCCACAGCCGCAGGCTTGTCGGCCACCACGCCCACTTGCATTCCAACGGCTCTTTTGATCAACGGTCCATATGCAATTTAAAAAATAAAATAAAATCTAATATATAAATTCATTAAATCTAACGGCTGAGATGGAATGTGATCATATCTAAAGGTAAAAAAAAAGATCTAACGGCCCAAAATTAAATCCAACGACTAAAACAATTTTAAAAAATGATTTAAGTCAAAATTCACCAAAAAAGTCTATAAATACCTATGTATTTGTTCAATCATCCACACAAAATTTACTTTCCTCATACAATTCTTCAAATTTTTCTTTCTACCCACTTCCAAAATAATTTCTTCCTATTTCTAACTATTTAATTGCACCTAATTGTCATATAGAGAAATATGATGGCGGTAGTTGCACCTAATTTAGTGATTTTCATTATTTATTGGATTTTTTTTTTAGGTTAAAATGTTCACAAAAATAAATTAGGATAATCTATATAAATTTTATGTTAAAATAGTTACCAAAAAGAAAAAATTAGGCTAAAATCATTCTTTAGTAATCTCGGGCTAAAATTTTAACCCAAAACCATTGGAGGAGAAAAACTATTTCTGGGTTAAGTTCTAAATTTTCTGGGTTAAAAATTTGGACTTTAACCCTCACTATTGGAGATGGTAAGATCAGTTATTAAATTTGAGGGGCTCTTCAAACCAAACAACTTCCCGATCCATAGATGAAATGAGTCTAGCAAGACTATATGCAATTTGAGGGGCTTAGTCCGTTGTACCTTCTTCATGAAGAACCTCACATTGTTATTACAGGGTAAACCGTTGACGATGTCTTCTCTACTTTATTTATGCTATGTGATATTATTTTAGGCCGAGTCATGTCTTTCTAAGATTCATATATTGGGTTATGTATGTTGTGGCCTATTTTATTGGAGGGCGTGGCAAAGAGAAAAATAGAGAGAAAGAGATAAGGGCTTGATGAATTGTGGTGTATATTCCTCATGCCAAGTGTCTTTATTTATAGTGAAACAAGTACAGTGGTAATAGGAATGTAATCTTTACAGTATTCAGAATATCCCAATTAATATCTACCTAGGATTTACACAATCACATTTAACACATGTTTATATTATCCAGAGCAGTCCCTCTTGAGTGTGCAAATACTCAAGTAGATATCACATCAGATCTTCAAGATGATGTAGAGATAGTTCATGAAGTCGTCTCGTAGGCATGATAGAGAACACTCGAGTCTCATATAGGGAACTTACATATAAAAAAGTAAAAATTCTCATAAAACCTGGCTATTGTAAAACCCAAGGAGGGACAAAACCCATAGTCTAAGGTGAAAAGTGAGTTAATGCAATGTCGATACTTAACATCTTCAAGACGCAAGTAGTAAGAAAACACACAAGGGTATGACCAGCCCAGAATGGGTGCCTTGTTAAAACCTAATCAGGTAACAAAAACCCAATGGAAAAAATGATCATGATCGTAAGGAAAAAGAGTACATTAAGGTCAAGTGAGTATACTTCATGATACTCCCCTTGAGTTTGACGAAACTCCCCTAGAGAACTACAAGCGTTGCAAATGAAAAAATTTGCACATACAAAATCCTCGAACAAGCTTCTTTGGCAGTGACTTCGTGAAGAGGTCGGCAAGGTTGTCTTCGAATCGAATCTGCTTGACTTCAATATTCTGATGCTCATGCTGATGTGATGTAAACGGAATATGCTTGGTGTTGACTTCTTGGATGTATCATGTTATGGTCTAGTCGATACATGCGGCGTTGCCTTCATAGATCGTCATTGGGACTCAACGAAGGACGAAGAATTACAGGTGCTTCGAATATGCTCCCATGTACACGAGTGGCTTCGTGTATGGCAATGAGCTAGAAGAAGTCACAACTAAGGTCTATTTGGTTGACCTCCAAGATATTGCGGTGCTCCTAACGGTAAAGACATAATCCGTTTGGAAACGTGCCTTGTGCGGAAGAGACAGATAGTCTGTGTCAGCGTATCCAACAAGGTAGGCATCATTCCGATAACCAAGAGGTTGTTTTTAATTATGAGATGCGTAGGGATAGAATAACCCAAATCCGTAGTAACGGAAAAACGCCTTTAACACCTATTTGGTGGTAGCGTGTAGGTACAATGTTGTATCTTACCAAAAGATCAACAATGAAGGAGCTGTCTTGTCTAATGCAATGAGCTAAGTACAATAAAGTGCTAATTGAACTTAGATATAGAACTTTAGGTTCTACAACCTTTTCCAGGGTCTCATTTGCATCTAGCGTATGAACGGTCATGGGTGTACTCAAATGCAACACCTTCTGGTGTAGTTCGACTGGTGGACCAGAATACCATCTGAACTATGCTCGAAACTTCAGGTCGTGACAGAAACGAGTTTTTCCAATATCTTTCATCTCAAATTCTGACTTCAGGTGCGAAACAGTTTTCTTAAGCTCTTCCAGAGTCTCAGTGAGATTTATGTCATCAACATAGACTGCAACTCTAGCAAATTCATTTTTGTACACGCAGAGGCATTGTTTATTCATATATCCCTAACTGATCAAATATTCACTTAGACAGGTATATCACATTAGCCCGGATTGTTCCAATCCGTAAAGTGAACGCCTCAATTCAATAGAAAGGGTGTTTTGTGGTCTAGAACTATTTGATCCAGTCAATGTACGTCCTTCAGGAACTTTCATGTATATTTCTGTATCAAGATCCCTATAGATGCGTTACAACCACGTACATAAGCTGCATATTCAGTTTTTCGAAAACTACCAAACTGATATGGTAGCGGAACGTTATAACATCCATTATGGGGGAATAAGTCTCCTCATAATCAATCCCAGGGCATTGAGAGAAACCTTGTGCCACAAGGCGTCCCTCGTATCGCACTATTTTATTCTTCTCATTACGCTTCCTTACGAAAACGGACTTGTAGCCAACGGGTTTCACATGTGGAAGTGTAGGAACTACAAGCCCAAACACTTTAGTTTCGCAAGTGAATCAAGTTCGACCTGGATTGCTTATTTTCAGTTTGACCAATTGGTTCTACGTCGACCTTCATCAACGGAATGCAGTTTGATGTCGTCGTTTTTCACTATTTCGGTTAGTTACCATATACATGAATATCATTGATGATAATCTCATTCCAATTCCATAACTCATCCATGCATGCATAATGGGCCAAAACTACAAGTTTCGGGATAATCTGTATTAATTTCATGAGGTGGAATGATTGAGATAGTGAACGAGGAAGGGATTCATTTTGTGCCATGTTTCTCCACTTCTAGGGAGGTGAATCCTTCGAACCGAGTGATCTGCTGCGCTTCAGGTCGAGAACAGATTGATTGGCTAGCTGCCAATGTACCGGGCCGTCCAACAGGGGCGACCAACTGTCCTTCAGGGGCGGCACACCCTTCGAGGATGTTGATCAACGTTTGTTACATACGTCTATCCTTGCAGGCCTGTTTGCAGCTGGTATATGTGATCTCGTCACTTTAGGTAGATCAGAGAAAGCATCTGGAGCAACACTTTGGAATCTAGAATACGGGGATCGAGATGATACATAGTGGGGGTGTCCACGATAATTCGTGTTGTTCTTCAGGATCGTTCACGTTCTTATCTCCCCCTAACGGCGGGAAGATTGTCTCATCGAAGTGACAATCTGCAAAATAGAGGTAATGAGATACCGTGAAAGGGCTCTAAAGGGCTAATTCGAAGGAGAATCACAATCAACAAAGATTCACATCCTTCTTTTAGGACCCATGTTGGTACATTGCAGCAGCGCATACCCAAAACGAGCAAATACAAAACATCAGGTTCGTACCTAGTAACCAACTGTAATGCTAAAAAGTATTGGGTAGCAATGGGCCTCAGGCAAACCAACATGGCTGCATACAAGATTGCATAGCCCTAGGCAGAAACCAAAAGCTTGGTGCGTTCACCAAGGTCCGGGTGATCAATTGATAATGCGTTTTATGATCGCTTCTGCGAGGCTGTTTGAGGGTTGAACATGGGGAATTCAATGTTCAATTTCAAACCCAAAAGACATGCAATACTTATCGAAAACTCTTCGATATAAACTCTCAGACATTATCTAGTCTTCTAGACTTTATGGGATAATTAGGGTGGTGAGCCCTTAAGTAAGAATTGGCCGGGAGTTTAGCAGCAATGTGTGTAGACAAATATGTGACCATTGTGTCGATATATCAACCAAAAACCATATTTACATGATCCGCATTTTGGTTGGATTAGTCCACATTATTCCCATTGATCTACTGTGAAAAGAGGGTTATGTAGTAGCTTTGTTAGGGATGATATAAAAATCCAATTTCCCAACAAGCAGGCTTGGCAAAGTGTGCTTGTAGGCTCAAAAATCCTTACTTCAGGTAAGATGATGTGTTGTGTAACATGTTGCATCGTGTTTCGACCTGAATGTCCCAAACGGTTTTGCCAAAGCAAGTAAACTGCTCGAATCACCCGACTCCAGGGCGGCCTATATGTGACGTGTCCCAGTTGGGAGGCAGCCCATTGGCCCCAAAACATAGCTTCATGCTTCATATTTTGGAGGTGTTGCAAAGATACTGCACTCTATTTTCTACAGTGGTTTTCATGATCATTGTTCTCTCGAATATCCCTATAACTCAATGACGTTCTTCTGGAACGGAGAATATTGATACACTCTTAGTAAGCGCATAATTTAACCCTGAAAATGTCATCATTAGTATATGGTAAATAGGGATCGTTCTAATCCGGGGATTGAGGGTACACCTGTCAATAAAAATACAAAGTATATTACTTACAAAAATAAAATTAAGTATAAACATATTTTACAAAATAAAGGGGGGTTTTCTGTTTTAGATTTTCAAAAATTAAAAGAAACAAAGAAAATAAAATATATAAACACAAGTACAAGAATGAAATGAAAGAAACAAAGATCAAAACCAATTCCATGATCAAATTCGATTCAACCCTACAATTGTTCATCTAAGTCATGAGAAAGAAGTTGATCATGTAAAACATTCATAGCAAATGATTTTCCCATATTTTACTTTCCTTAATTAATTAATCTAAATGGAAGCACCTAGATTAATTCTATTAAACATGCAATCAAAGTCTAGAAAGCTAGCTAATCAAAACATGTTTAACGCAATACGCATAGAGAAAGGATATCAACTTAAGTGCACAACCTAGTATGAATAAGTTCATCTATTTGCAATCCTTTTCAATTGAATTCGACCTTTGTCCAAAGCCTTTACTACTTGTGATTTAGGTCCACAAAACTATTAGGTGAATCGTTTACCTAAATCTAGCACCAATTATATGTATATATCCTAAGTTGGCCACCAAAGAACATAAACATATAAAAGTTTTCTGTAAAGCAAATTCAATTGAACAATCTCACATAAGCAACTCAGAATCAAAATTATAAGAATCAAACTTTATTCAATCATAAGAATTCGAATTTAAACTTTGTTCTAACATCAATGTCAACTAGAAACAATTCCAACATAAATCAAACAAGGTTACAAAGAAATAGAATGAATTACACCATGGATGGAAGATGGAGATGGAGGCTTGACGGTTGGATTCTTGAAGCTTGAAAGCAAGTCTTCAATGGTGGATGATGGATGAATTGCTCACAGCTCCTTCTTCTTTTCTTCTTCCTTGCTTGAAATATGTGGAATTGCCCTAGAGGATGGATAGAGGGAGAGAGAATATATTTTTTTTCTCAGAAATCTGTATGTTTGTATAGAATGGTCTCTGAATTCTTTTTCTAACCTTGAATCATCCCCACTAATAGCTATTTTATTGATGACATTAAGTGAAAGAAAAATGGTTACACAAGTGTAACTCTTTTGGGTGGCCTTTATGCCAATTACTCCCACTTACTCCTCATCTTTAATTTCATTTTCTCAGCTATTTGGATAGGTGTTTGCTGGCTTGTTCTTGGCTGCATCTGTTTTGGCTGTCAGATTTATTGGATTTATTACTTTCGTTGCAGTTACAAACTGCTCAGCATCTTCTGAACCTTTCCGTGTTAAAACGGCCATAACTTCTTCTAGGAAATTGATATGGACAATCTGTGAAATTCTCCAAAAAATAGACATCTGTAGCTTTCCAAGCATATAAGGCACGTTTTTTAATTCATTCTGAGCTGTTCACAACTTGCTTCCAAAGTCAGCTGATCTGCACAGGCAGTTTTGACTAATCTGTTACTTAAAATCCACTTTGTGCTATTTTTCTTTTCTTTGCTTGACAGATCCTACAAAACACAAAAACAAAGTAAATAGCTCAAAAATATAAGGAACTAACTAAGAAAAGACAAGTAAATTTGATGTAAAATATACATAAATATGAGCTTGTCATAACCTAATTTCGAGCCAAAACTTCCCAACACTCTTAAATCGACTAAATGACTCAGAAAAGCAAGGATAAGGGCTAAACAATGCTTAGAATGAAGTATAAACATATTAAAATCGTAGCACAAAGTGCTCCTATCAAATATAAGGCCCCTTAATGGTAATTCAATACCATTAATACAACAAGGAGCAGTGCCAATGCCCTTAATCAGGTTAGGTAGACCTGAATTCGTTGCTAGATGGGTGATTTAGGTATGAAGTTAGTGTGCATAGTAGCACATTAATCCAGACAACTAACTTCCCCACATTTATGCCGTATCACATGTTAATTGAATTCGGTCACATGTATAAGAAACATGATTCAATTAACTCATATTCGAGGACAATATCCATAGTAATATTCATAACTAAAAACCAACACCAAACAAATCATCCAAACAAAAAGGAAAAATTGTTCAAAACTTTAAACCAAAAGATAGGGGGTTCGGCCAACATGGCCTTCCATGTCAAAATTCTGTTTTTCCATATGTGTTAGGTGAAGCAAAATTAGTCTCACAGATTGACTACGGGAATGGTACTCCTCAACAACATTGGTAGGGGCACAAATAAGTGCATAACCAATGATCTATTCCATCAAAATGGAAGTAGATATTGTACAATTGAGGTTCTCCAGTCAAAATTCAATCGAATTCTATAAACTTCATAATTGTATCTATTCACGGATAGGGTTCAATCATGTCTTACGTTAGGCAAGATAAGTCTTGCTTCGGGCAAGGTATGTCTTGTTTCCGGCAAGGTATGTCTTGCTTCGGGCAAGATCATCTTTGCATGATTAGAACGGTCTGTAGAGTGAGTCAAAGAGCCATGGAATCCTCGTCATTGAGGTACTTCCATTTACCATGCTTCAAGCATAAGTCTTCGGATGAAGATCTTGACGAAGGCTTATTTAGCTCTATCCACGTCATTGTTGGCTTCAATATTTCTCAGCTTCTCGATAGTCAAGTGGAGCTTCACAACTTGTGCCCACATAAAGTAGTTTCTGCCAGAAACTTCCATGTTAGTGAAGTCGAACTTGTTATGGTTCGAAAATCCACTGGATGGAGGGAACAAGATTGTGGTTGGTGCTTATGGGAAATAAATTCTCCATAATCATAAAAGTTAGAACATTCGGGTTCTAAGACATGGTTTGGTTTAAATTTTCATGAAAACTACGAGTTTCATGGGTATTTAATTTTTAAGGAAACTTCAGGTTTCGTGGCACTTATTCGAAACTTCAAGTTTGAATTTATGAACTTCAAGTTCATGAATACCTGCAAGCGAACGCAATATATATAGAACAAAAAATAAAAATTAACATATATATTGTGAACATGTAGATGAACGTAGGTCTACAGGGCCTACATGGTGTGAAAATCATGGCCCAAATAATTTTGGGTGGATTAAGTTTGGAGCTGCAAGCCCAAACAAGGAGAAAACTGAGTTACAGGCCAGTTGGTAATGGGCTAAAAACCCACAAGGGTTGAAAAAAAAATTGAAGAAGTAGCAAGCCCAAACAGGGGCCTGTTTTGAAAGTGGGCCGAGGAGGGGCTAACACCAAACAGGCCATACAAAGGCTGGGTTGGGCCGAGAAGAGAGAGAGGCCCAAGTGGGGCTTGGGTCGGCTCGGCTCGGCACGACTTAGGTTTTTTTTTTTTCAAAAAAACCGAAAAAAATAAAAAAAAAAATTTCAGAAAAATGAATTTTTGTGTTTTTTGCAGAAAAGCGAACAAAAATCAGAAAAAAAAAAACCCTAATTTTTCCTTCGTTCACACGATCATCAATTCACTTAATACATGATAGATATATTAAATGTAAATGCGAACACAATATTTGCAGAAGATCAATAATTCGTTAAATGCAGAAAATTGGGCTCATGCATCATGGTGAAGGTTCATGCAATCAAGGCTGAAAAAATATCGACAATCGAGACTGTATTTTAGAAGTACTTGGATTGTTGATGATGATGGTTGAACAATTTGTTTGCAGAATTGCTTTCAACTCTGGATTTCCATCATCAATGCATTGAATCTCGTTCAACATAAACTAACAGGGAGAGAATCGAATCAATAGTAAGTATATTAATTCAGTAAAATAAAAAGTAAATCAAAGTAAGAATGATTGAAAATAATAATCCCCATGATTGAAGATGGCCAAAACTCAGTTATAATTTTCTTTAGCATAGCAAAAAGAGCGTGCTGATAACGTGTTGTGACCTATTTTATTGGAGGGTGCGGCAAAAAGAAAAATCGAGAGAAAGAAAGAAGGGCTTGAGGAATTGTGATGTATATTTCTCATGTCATGTGCCTTTATTTATAGTAAAACAAGTACAGTTATAATAGGAATATAATCTTTAGGGCATTCAGAATATTTCAATCCATATCTACCTAGGATTTACACAATCACATTTAACACATGTTTATATTATGCACAACAACAATGTACTATTTTTGGTGTAATCCGAGAACAAATGGTACAAAAACGAACTGAATAATTATAATTAGTTAATATTTTTCTCTTTTAGCGAAGGTAATGACCCTACAGTGAGGAAAGCCTTTCTCTGATTCCGGAGTACCATCATATTTCATAAAGCAGCGCACCATTATATCACTTCTGTTTTTACTTTTCTTTTGGGCTTTTGAACTGTGTTTGTTTTATTTTTTTGTTAAGCCTTCCTCTCTTTGTAATGACTTTCTCTTTAAATTAATGTGACATATTGACCAAAACAAATATATATATCAAGAATGTCGTGTAGTAAAATTTCAAAAAAGTGAAATAAAAGTATGGTTTAAAGTTAAACTGCAAAAAAGAATAGTTGTGGATTGCTTACAGCGGAGGCGGAGCAAAACAAATGTCGTCTAGTAAACTTTCAAGATCATAGTGTTGATTACAAGATTTGGTGTTTGCTAATTTGAGTAATACTATTAGTTGTGGTTATATGTTCAGTATATGATGACACCCCGTCAAAAATGTTTATAAATTGCTAGCATAAACTGGTTATTTCCAAATAGAATGTCTAAATAAAGGGATTTTCTTATCAAATAAAAGGTTATTCGACAAATAATATTTTTGTGTGATAAGATATAAAATTCGGTGTCACCATGTAAAATGCCCATTTTATGGACCCGAATGTCTGTTCACCGTGTGTGCCTTTGGATATATAATATTTTTTGTGTGATAAGATATAAAATTCAGTGTTTACATGCCCATTTTTATGGACCCGAATGTCTGTTCACCGTGTGTGCCTTTGGATATATAGAGTGAAGTCTGGAGTCCCTAAACCAATTTGTGACCCCAACGGTTGTATTGGTGCGAAACAAACATCCTCAACCCAAAACAATACCAAACTTGGAAAAAACAAAATACCAAACTGGTGGTGGGCCCCATGTAAAAAGAATTTCAAAAAAGGAAGCCAAGGGACTTTGTTGAGTGTTTTGGAATACTCGGTACTCCGAGTATTTCAACCGTTAGATTTTTATTTAAAAATATAAAAATTAAGATCTAACGGTTAAACTATCCAACATACACAAGAATTTGTCATCATACTGACGCATTTTAATATTATTTTGTTTTTGGAGGAATATTTTTCTAGGTTGAGCAACAGGTTATGAGGTGATGATGCAATCTGACCCATTGAAACTCTTTTAAGGTGTGTCAAAAACTAAGCTGTGAAAGGGTGCATAATAACAAACAAACAAAGCAAACCCAAACAAAACATTCATTAATTAATAACTTCTAATACATGGATCGAAACTGGAAAGACTGGGATTAAGTTCAAACCTAATTAAAACATGACACTGGAATTGGAAATTAAACTAATTAACTAGGTAGATATTCTAAGGATTTAAGCAGCAGTCTGGCAAGTGGCAACACAACAGAAAGCTTAATTAAGAAACTAATTAAGATTGAGCACGATATCAGCCGCATCAGCGCCGTCATTCGGAGGAGGAGGAGGAGGAGGACCTCCAAAGAAATGTACCCAACAGTTTCCTATGGCGGGCATAGCTACAGTGGTCACCCAACCATAGACGGTTTTGGGATTCTGCTTTCCAGCATTGACTTCCTCATGGTGATTCCTCCACAATATTGTCATGACAGAGAGGAAAGAAGCCAAAGCCATTGTGCAGATACGTCCAACTTCATCGGCATAGTTTTTGGGTTTGGTTTTGACAAGATGTATCAGCACAAGGCTGCGCAGCGACAAATACATATCAGCAAATCCCAGTGCCGTCATTGGCTTCATTATGATCATGAAGGACCAAAAAATCCAAATGAATGAGAGCAAGACCCAGAAGCAACGCCAACCGCACGATGGGTCATATATCAGCTGCAAGTATAGACCTAGGACATGGACGCCGATGTCGATAAGGTCCCTAATCCACCCATGGTGGAGCTTTTTGGAGTGGTTATTGATGGAATCCTTGCAGATGTAAATGACAAGAAGGAGAAAACAGTCGAAGCCGACAAATACCGCTTCGATGGTAAATGTGGCTTTGACGGGGTTCCACTTTCGGTAAACGAGTCCACGAACTTTCTCGCTTGCGATTAGAATCAGAAAAGCTGGAAACGAGGCCCCAACCACGTTGAACAATATGGTGACCAAACTGAAAGTCATTTTTGGCTGGTCCGCCTGTGGCTCGTCCACCTCTGGCTCGTCCACCTCTGGCTCGTCCACCTCTGGCTCGTCCTCCTGTGGCTCGTCCAGCGGTGGTAGTAGTGCACCACACGTTGGACATATGGCAACTAATGCGTTCCCCGGTGGTTGGTCCCCCTCACCCTGACCCTGTTGGCCTTGGGCACCCTGGCCTTGGTCACCCTGCTCGTTCTCCGGCTCTGGTTGTGGATGTGGAGCTTTGCAGCAATGCTCTTGTTCGACAAATAAATTCACACGACGCTTAGTTGTAGGCCTAGTGATTTATATGAACACTGATTGGGAGATTGCGAGCGTGCCACTACTAGGTACCGCTAGCAGACGGTGTATGTGCGTGATTTGAGATTGCGCTATTTGACTTCTAACCAAAAGATTGTGCCTTTAAGTGAGAGGCTCAACTTAGGTTCTTTATTTACCTTGCCTGTTAAGGACTTGAATTGTTATGTAGATATATATGACAAAGCTTATGTGTTTGAAATATAGATTGGATATAAACTGGTTATATTCAATCCGAAAGCTTTAATAATAAAGACAGTAAGCAGTAAATAAAGAAAATACAGTTTGCATCAAAGTAAACATATATAAACTGATTTGAAAGTTTACGAATAAGTAAATACAATAAGTAAACAAAGCTGTAGACATCAACCAAAGTGTGGTTGGATTGCATATAAAGCCATCGAATTGGCTTTTATGCCCATCGGATTGAGTGCAAGGCCATCGACAAAGCCATCGAATTGGCTTTGGCCATCGACAAAGCCATCGGATTGGCTTTGGCCATCGAGGCTGAGGCCATCGGATTGGCTTTGCCATCGAAAAGCCATCGACAAAGCCACATCGGATTGGCTTTGGTCATCGACTAAGCCATCGAGATTGGCTTTGGCCATCGAGCACCAAAGCCGCTTCAGTGGCTTTTTATACATCACAAAGCCATCGAGTGGCTTTTATGCATCGACAAAGCCATCGAAGTGGCTTTTATACTTATACGACTCTTTGGGAGGAAGAGAGAATAGCCTAAATGAGATTCTTTCTCGGGCTTAATCGATACCACGGGAGTGGCGAGGGCTAATTCTAAGATGAGAGGTTTCTGATCTAAAAGCTTCCACTAACACAAGTTGTCGAAGCTTTGTGAATGATTGCTTAAAGCCTTATGTAGGCTTATGAAAGCTTATTCTTTAGGTTGTATGAGCTGATGAATGCCACTTCTTGGCTTTCAAGAGAGAGTTTTCCTCTTTGGTGTTTGAAAGATTGGCTTTCCTTAGAACATGTGTTACACCGAATTTTGGTTGATTGGTTGATTTGAGTGTCCCCGGCTCTACGCAGCACAGCTTCACCTATATATAGAGAGCAAAACCAATGTGAAAGCAACCCAACTTGATGCACGCACCTCAACCTAATTCCACTTGCACAAAGATAGATAACATTAATTAACTATCCACTTGCAAATACCCAAAATATCTTAGTGTAAGTTTGGCCTAATTTCACAATAACCCCCACATAATGCCATAATTTGGCTTTAGACCAAAATAAGGGATAAACATGACAATTTTGAGTGTAAACATAGCCCCCCAAGTTTCATAAATTTGAGCAAAATTTGTGGAACTTATAGCTCAACTGTGGAGTTCTCTATGGAATTCCTTGGTACTTGGAGCTAGAATTAGGAGTTGAATATGCATTGCTCCCGAATTTTCTTTTGCAACTTTTGTTTTCAGTTTGTAGAACAATTTCTATCCTATAATAAAACAAGTTTTATTTCTAACCTATTTGTTCGGGCAGACTTTCCAAAAGCAAAAAGCTGTTCAACTTACTAATTCGTTGATTCCAGACTCACATTCCTAACGATTTTGGCATGAGTACCATGCTTTTTCGGGCTATGGAGAGTGTAGAGCGCTCTTCTTTCTCATACTTCATAGAGATGTGACCTTAAGCCCCAGAGTGTTGTTTGGCTTGTTAGGTCATAAAGATTGGCAGCAGCCGTGAGCGGCTTTAACAAGAATCGGCTCAATCATCTACAATCAAATCCATTTTCATGGACTTTTCATTGGTTGGAGCCATTTTTGGATCTTCTCCAATGTACAGAACTTGTTCTTTCTTGATTTCCTCTTCCAAAGAAGTTACCTCTTGTTTAACTTGGAGATCAATTTTCCTCAACCAAATGTTCCTTAGTTGAGATGAGGAGGGCTTGTTGTAACAAGAGAAAACTTGAGAAAAGTTCTCCAAGTATTCCAAGATTGGCATCTTCTCTTTCAAGAATAGGCCATGTAGCTTGCATTCATTTGTCTTCCATCTTCTCGAATCTCTTCAAGAATTTTAGACAAGTCATCCTCTTGCTTGATCACTTAACCTCTTTGTAGAGTTTCTTCTCAGAATAGCCATTGATTGGCTTCTCATAAGGAAGTCCCACTAAAATTATCATTATTAGAATAATAACTTGAGTCATGGCCCGATTTGCTCCATATGCTCATCGGAAATACTTTGATAATCCAAGCCATTTTTGGCATATCATAGTTTCCATAGGTGGTATTATTATCTAAATAATAACCTTCATCATAGCCATAAGTTGGCCAATCTTTAAGATTATTATTATCCGAGTTATTAACAATTTTGATCGCATAGCCATAAGTTGGCCAACTATCATCTTCTTCCTCATACTCAGAAGGCAAGATTCGAAAGTATGTTGAGATAAATCATGAACATAAGGTTTGTTCGTAATCTCTACATAAAGGGTCACATTGGGCGTCTTAGAAAATATGTTCGACAAATAAATTCACGCGCGGCTTAGTTGTAGGCCTAGTGATTTATGCCAGACAGCGATTGGGAGATTGCGGCGTCGCCTTCTTAGGTACCGTGCAGAGGCGGTGTATGTGCGTGATTTGAGATTGCTTATTTATTTGACTTCTAACCAAAAGATTGTGCCCTGGTGAGGCTCAGCTTGGGTTATTTTTATTTTGCACTGCGCAGTAAGGACTTGAATTGTTATGTAGATATATATGACAAGGCTTATGTGTTTGAAATATAGATTGGATATAGCGGTTATATTGATCAGCTTTAATAATAAAGACGGTAAATGATAAATAAAGAAAATACGGTTGCATCAAAGTAAACATATAACTGAATTGAAAGTTTCTGAATAAGTAAATACAATAAGTAAACAAAAGTTTGTAAACATCAACGAGGTGTGGTTGGATTGCATATATAAAGCCATCGGGGGCTTTTATGCCCATCGGATTGATGCAAGGCCATCGACAAAGCCATCGGGTGGCTTTGGCCATCGACAAAGCCATCGGATTGGCTTTGGCCATCGCAAAGCCATCGGATTGGCTTTGGCCATCGACAAAGCCATCGGATTGGCTTTGGCCATCGAAAAGCCATCGGATTGGCTTTGGCCATCGGCAAAGCTACGCCGGTTGGCTTTGGCCATCGACAAAGCCATCGAAGTGGCTTTGGCCATCGGCAAAGCATTGACAAAGCCATCGAAGTGGCTTTGGCCATCGGCAAAGCCATCGACTAAGCCATCGGATTGGCTTTGGCCGTCGGCAAGGAGCCATCGAAGTGGCTTTGGCCATCGACAAAGCCATCGAAGTGGCTTTGGCCATCGACAAAGCCATCGACAAAGCCATCGGATTGGCTTTGGTCATCGGCTAGCCATCGGATTGGCTTTGTATGAAACAGCCATCGAAGTGGCTTTTATACATCGGCAAGCCGTAGAAGTGGCTTTTATGCATCGGCAAGAAAGCCATCGAAGTGGCTTTTATGCACCCATCGACTCTTTGGGAGAAGAGAATAGCCTAAATGAGATTCTTTCTCAAGCAATCGATACCACGAGAGAGAAGTGGCGGGCTAATTCTAGATCGAGAGGTTTTACGTCTAAAGCTTTAACACGAGTTATCGAAGCTTTGTGAATGATTGCTTAAAGCCTTATGTAGGCTTATGAAAGCTTATTCTTAGGTTGTATGAGCCCGATGAATGCCACTTCTTAGCTTTCAAGAGAGAGAGGTTTTCCTCTTTGGTGTTTGAAAGATTGGCTTTCCTTAGAACATGTATGTTACGAATTTTGGTTGATTGGTTGATTTGAGTGTCCCCGGCTCTACGCCTTTGCTTCCTATATATAGAGAGCAAAACCAATATGAAAGCAACCCAATAGCTTGATGCACGCACCTCAACCTAATTCCACTTGCACAAAGATGGATAACACATTAATTAACTATCCACTTGCAAATACCCAAAATATCTTAGTGTAAGTTTGGCCTAATTTCACAATAACCCCACATAATGCCATAATTTGGCTTTAGACCAAAATAGGGATAAACATGACAATTTTGAGTGTAAACAGCTCTAATATGACATAGACAATGACGAAACCTAGAAAAGCAACGCCCATTACGGCCGGAGCAAGGATTGGGAAAAGTGGATTCATCTTGAAATTTTGAGGGTAGAAGTTGAGGTGAACAAAAGAAAATGCGAACAAAAGAAAATGCGAAGGAAGGAGATAATATTGAAAAGATTAATGGAAATGCGGCTACATATTTAGCACTAGTAGTGGTGAAGAAATTATCTAAATGGAGAGTTTTCTGCCCAGCTCGATATATAGCAGCTATTGGCATACATATATATATAACAACGCTGCTCCATCGCAGTTGTTGATGCGGCTGCAGCTGGTCGAGGTCGATCGTGGTGCGTTTTTCTCGCGTACGTACTGGAGGGGGCAGTGGAGATGTTACTAAGTTTTTGTCTCATCTCATCACAGAGAGAGAGCAACGAAGTCGTGGTGCTGCAGCGGTCGTGCATTTTGCCGGTTGAGTAGCAGAGACTAGTACGTACTGTGGAGGGGGCAGGTGGCAGCTGCTTATTTGTTTCCCAGTACAAACCTTGTCAAATAAGAAAGAGCTAGGTAGTTTCTGGGATTGATATATGGAAGAATATATGGAGAAATAATATGGCTGAATATTTCATATTTAGAACAGAGGCTATGTAGCCCATATATATACAAATACAAATAGAAAAGTCAAAACCTGATTCTAATCCTATAATGTTGGGATCCACAATACATGGAATAGTCTTTCCTAATTTAGACAAATACAATATTATACATTAATTACAATATATTCTTAATACTCCCCCTCAAGTTGGAGAGTGAAGATTACGAACGCCCAACTTGTCTCGCAGCTTCACAAATTGATCCTTCCCTAAAGCCTTCGTAAATATATCAGCTAGCTGGAAGAGTGTAGGCACATATGTAGGACGGATTATACCAGCTTGTAATTTTTCTCGAACAATATGACAGTCTATCTCAATATGCTTGGTACGTTCGTGAAAAACAGGATTTGCTGCAATGTACAAGGCTGCCTGATTATCACAAAACAATGAAGCGGGAGTTTTCTGGGGAACTTGTAAATCTTGTAATATGTATCGTAGCCAAGTTATTTCCAGGCAAGTATTTGCCATAGCACGGTATTCCGCCTCAGCTGATGACCTGGACACATTATCTTGCTTCTTAGACCTCCACGAAATGAGTGAATTGCCAAGAAAAATACAATATCCCGTAACTGATCTTCTCGTGGCACGACATCTTCCCCAGTCCGAATCACAAAAAGCTCTCAAGTCTAGATTATTGTTGGCTGAAAATAGTAAACCTTGACCTGGAGTGCCCTTGATATATCTAAGGATTCGCATAGCTGCATCCCAATGCGGTTTCCGTGGCTCGTGCATAAATTGGCTCAAAGTACGAACGGGATAAACGATGTCCGGTCTAGTAACAGTGAGATATATCAATCTCCCAACTAACCTTCTGTATTTAGTTGGATCACTCAACAATGCTCCATCTGTGGATGTAAGTGCTAAGTTTTGTTCCATCGGAAAAGCATCTGGCCGTGCACCGAGCAATCCTGAGTCTTGTAGAATATCGAGTGCATATTTTCGCTGTGACATAAAAATTCCCTTTTCTGAGCGTGCGAACTCAATACCCAGAAAATACTTGAGATCGCCAAGGTCTTTGATGCGGAAGCGTTTGAGAAGAAAGGCTTTGAGTTGTTCCATCTCTTGGATATTATTTCCTGTGATAAGTATGTCATCAACATAAATAAGAACGACAGTGATTGAGGTACCTCGGACCTTGGTGAACAAGGAATAATCCGCTTTCGATTGATGATATCCGGCTTTTTGAATAGCGTCTGAGAAGGTGGTGAACCAAGTTCTGGATGCCTGTTTGAGTCCGTAAAGGGACTTTTTGAGCCGACATACAAGATTCTCCCCCTGTCGGCGAAGACCTGGAGGGGGTTCCATGTAGACCTCTTCATGAAGAGTGCCATGAAGAAAGGCATTCTGAACATCTAACTGGTGAATGAACCAAGTACGGGCAGCAGCAACGGTAAGGAGACAACGCAGGGTAGTAAGTTTGGCAGTGGGTGAAAAAGTTTCCTGGTAATCAACTCCCTCAACCTGTGTGTATCCTTTTGCAACAACACGAGCCTTGTAACGATCAAGAGAACCGTCAGACTTGTACTTCTTTTTGAAAACCCATTTGGAGCCGATAGGCTTATGACCAGCGGGAAGGGGAACCAAGTCCCAAGTTTGATTATGGTGTAATGCATCTAATTCTGATTGCATAGCTTGTTGCCAGTTCGGATCAAGGATAGCTTCAGCATATGTGGTGGGCTCGGATGGACCTGTAATGTTAGCTAAAAAGGAGCAATGGGCAGAAGAGAAACGAGAGTTGGAAAGAAAATGAGATATGGGATAACGGGTACCTTTTGCAAGACGTGGTGCCAGAGAAGAGTGATTGGCTTGGTGAGACATGTGGTAATCTTTAGTCCATGCCGGTGGTTGTTTGGGACGAGTGGAGTGCCTGAGAGAAGGGAGAATGGGTGGTGAAGAGATGGGAATATCAGGGTCGGGATGGGAGGCATTGAGATGGGTAAGAGAAGTCGTAGGGGGTTCAAGATGGGTGGGGATGGGTAGTAATGGAGGAGAGGTGGGCACGGGTTCTAGAGGGATGTCGGTGAGAGGGGGAATATGTGGGATATTGAGAGTGGGAGTGTCGGCCTGTGAAGGGACTGTAGTGGGGTCAGCGCCATGTGGGGTTAAGGCAGGAGGGTGATCAATAATGTTGGCAGGTGCATCAAGCGGTGGATGGAAATGGGAAATGGGAGAAAAAGGGGTGGGGTCATGATTTGTGGGGTTAAGGGTGGTGGTAAGAGAATCAGGAGATGAAAGATGAGAAAATGGGAATGAAGTCTCATGAAATTTTACATCACGACTTATCAAAAATTTTTGAGTTTCCAAGTTGTAAAGTTTATACCCTTTGTGACCTGTGGGATAGCCAACGAAAACACACCGGTGAGCTCTAGGTTCAAATTTGTGGGTAGGGTGGACAACGGTAGCATAACTGAGACATCCAAAAACGCGTAGATGCTCAAGGGATGGTGGACGTTTGTATAAGAGTTCAAAGGGTGATTTGTTGGAAAGTAAGGGTGAAGGTAAACGGTTGATGAGATATACGGCAGTGAGTACGCAATCACCCCAAAATATGAGGGGTATGTTGGACTGAAAGCGTAAAGCACGTGCCACTGTAAGAATATGGCGATGTTTGCGTTCAACAACCCCATTCTGTTGGGGGGTGTAAACACAAGTGCGTTGAAGTTCAATGCCATTAGATTGAAAATAATCCCTCATGGATAGGAATTCAGACCCATTGTCTACTCGGATGGTTTTAACTGTGGTATGGAACTGAGTGTGAGCAAAGGTGATAAAGGACCTTAAAAGATGTTGTGTCTCAGATTTGTGAGACATTAAAAACACCCAAGTGCATCGACTAAAATCGTCCACAATTGTAAGAAAGAAACGAGCCCCAGTGTGAGTGGGAATTTTGTAAGGACCCCATATGTCACAATGTAATAAAACAAACGGTGCATGAGTCGATATTGAACTTAAAGAAAACGGAAGTCTCGTCTGTTTGGCCAAAGGACAGACACTACAATTATTGTCAAAAGAAATAGCAGGAGAAGATAACAAAGAAGAAGCTAATTTGAGACGAGAAGGGGATGGATGTCCAAGTCGTTGGTGCCATAAATGGGAAGGATGAGAGACTTGATGAGAGGAATGTGTCCAGTGTACAGGCGACATGTAGTAAAGACCATCACGCATCTTACCCGAACCAATCATCTTCCCTGAAGCCAAGTCCTGCAAAACACAAAAGGTGGGAAACAAAATGGCACAACAGTTGAGAGAGTCAGTGACTTTGCTAGCGGACATGAGATTGAGATTAAAAGATGGAACACACAAGACATCGGCTAAAGTTATATCAGAATTAAATGGTATCGTGCCAGTGCAAGTGATTGGGATTGAAGAACCAGTGGGCAAATTAACAACGGGTATAGATGGAGGTTTGGTGGTAGTAAATAAAGTGGAATCAGAAACGATATGATCTGTAGCTCCGCTATCCAAGATCCATGGCTTAGTAAACACAGAATTAATGGAAGTAACAGAAAAAGAATTCGGACCTGCGGCATTTGCATAAGTGTTCCCATTACCAGAAGAAAGCAAAGAGAGAGCATGAGTTAATTGTTGAATTTGATCCGCAGAGAGTGCACTCAACGGATTGGTATTGGTGGATGCAGGAGGATATGTTGGCTGCGGCATGGATGGCCCTTGAGGGCCTGAAGTGGTTTCTGCTGCATGGGCGGCATGTAAAGGACGTGAAGAAGAGCCTCGTTGCTGTCGACCATTTTTGTTGCCATGTCCTCCATTGGGATTAGGCACCCATGTGCCATTCTTAATTTTGCACCTGTCCTTTGTATGTCCTCTTTTGTCACAGAAATTGCAATGATATTTTAGAGTGCGGCAATTGTCGATGGTGTGTCCCTCTCGGTTGCAATGATCACAGCGTTGGGTAGAGCGGGTTTGTGCTGCGGCAGCAAGGGAAAAATTATCGGATGGCAATTGTTGGCGTTGTTCCGACGTCAACTGGCGTTGTTGCTCGTGATTGCTGACAAAAGAATAAGCTTGATGAATATTGGGCAATGGTGTCATCATGAGAATGCTAGTGCGAACGGTGTCATGAACATCGTTGAGGCCCATAAGAAATTGCATAATTCGGTATTTTTCTCGTTGCTCATGATGCGTATCCATCAGGTTGCAGATGATGGGGTCTTCATACGCATCGAGTTGAGTCCAAAGATGCTTGAGTTCGGTAAAGTACGCTGAGACAGTCATGGAGCCTTGTGATAGAGAAGCAATCTGTTTCTGAATTTGGTAAATTGTTGGTGTGTTTTGCTGGGAAAATTGATGCTTGAAATCCTCCCAAATCTTGTATGCATATGCGGCATGGACAACTCTGTTAGAGAGATGAGATTCGACCGAATTCGAAATCCATGATAGGATCATGCTGTTGCAGCGTGCCCATAAGGCATAATCATCTGGTTTTTCATCTTCGGAAGGAGGTTTGATGGATCCATCAATGAACCCAATTTTATTTTTGGCTCGTAAGGCATGAAGCATAGACTTGCTCCAGGAAGAATAATTAGTGCCATTCAATTTTTCAGAAACAAGTATATGGCCAGGGTGATCTGAAGGATGAACATAGTATGGATGTGATAAATCCATACTAGGGCTGTTGTTTGTGTTGGCGTTGGTTGTTGGATTGTCTGTCATGGTGTTTGTAATTTTGCTAGGGTTTGATGAAGTGGATCGAAGAGCCTGTGATGATACCAAAATAAGAAAGAGCTAGGTAGTTTCTGGGATTGATATATGGAAGAATATATGGAGAAATAATATGGCTGAATATTTCATATTTAGAACAGAGGCTATGTAGCCCATATATATACAAATACAAATAGAAAAGTCAAAACCTGATTCTAATCCTATAATGTTGGGATCCACAATACATGGAATAGTCTTTCCTAATTTAGACAAATACAATATTATACATTAATTACAATATATTCTTAATATTGTCGGCCCTATATTTCAATTTATTCTAACATTCTTTTTTACAAGTTTACGATTTCCATATTTCTATTCTATTTACTCTTACAAAATTAATTCATCTTTCTTTTCCACCCCTACTTTGAAGATAAATAGAAAACTTTTAGGAGGTGAATGAAAAAAAGATAGCATTCATTTCCACTCTATTGTGTTGGATTACAATTGTATATGAATATATATATATACATATATATATATATATATATATATATCTCAATGTACAATACATGTATGTAAATTTGAATCACTACAAATGTCATTGTTGTGAGATCTCAAATCAATTATCGTGTGAAAAATTTAAACAACAAAACAATGTGTAATTGACTCAAAATACCATTATAGCGACATCTTAACTTTTAGATTGTAAGTATATAAGTTTCTCTCCGTTCAATATGAATAACGGCAAACGATAATCTCCTTATTTAGATTTGAATTGGAATTTCTATTCCATATATTTTCTCTTTCAAAATTTAAGTTGTGCCTTAATTGGACAATGGGATGTCTACTACGTGGACAAATCACACGTATAATCATGTACATACTCTCTATCGTATATCCAGCCTAATACTAGATTTGATAATTTTTTACACGACCTGTTAATCCGATAAGAAACGACACGAAAATAACAGGTTTTGGGTCAACACATAAACTAATCAGGTTGTTGTCGGGTCACCTGTTAAGAATTTATTAATAACGGGTTCTTAACATGTCTACCCATGGGCAACTCATAGATTATCCTTTAAGAAAAAGGTTAATTCGATAATTTTATAACTATTAAAAAGCCTTACTATAATAGCCATAGGATTTTATAACTACTAAAAAGGTTAATTATCATGTACCGCAGTCTGGGGGTCGTGACTTGTGATTACGTACAAATTATATTTAATTTGTAGGGGTGCTACTAAGATTTGTGTCTTCTCATCAGTGAGTGAGATAGCAAGTTTCATAGTATAATTAGGAATTGGTGTGTTATTAATTGGGCCTACGATATCATAAAGGTAGAGGTCGGGTTCGTAATTAGATCTTATGGCCGGTAATTACAAATTAGACCTCTCTCATTAACTATTGACTAGTGAATAGTGACCTGGAATATTATCTTTAAAATATTAACTGATAATTAAAATTTCATGTAAAACTAGCAGAGAAGGAGATAAATTTGCTTCAGAGATATTTTGCACTTTAATACTAATGAAATTAGGCACATTATTGGACAACATTGTGTACCACCTCATCAATACAGCAAATTCCACCTCTATTAGAGAGGTAATACTTGTGCAATGTGGTACAAATAAATATTATTATATATCTTACTAATATTTTTCTAATTCAAATTATGAGAAAGGAAATCTAAATTTTGGGACTGGCTACAATGCTCGCAAGCATTGGATGCTTACACCGATCTCACCCTTCTTCCCCCCTTCCCCGCCCCCCCTCTCCTCCCTCCTCCCTCCTCCCTCTTTTTAACGGTGAGATCGGTGTGAGCATTCAATGCTTGCGAGCACTGTAACCTACTCCCTAAACTTTAGTGCATAAGTCGCAATTACTCTATTCAACTTAGATGCGTCCACACTTGCTTATACAAGCCACTTTGAGACAATCCATGTTGAGGCTCATCAAATTTTTAGAAGATCCAACCCAAGTAAAGAGACCTAGTGGACCGAGTCATACAGCTGACTAGTCGTCGGTTACCCACTGAGTTGAAACTGCTTATTTTTACCCTTTTCGGCCACTTCCGGCCTCTTGGGTTGCTGTTGGTTCTACTCTGAATATCCAAAATACCATCAATACCCTTTCATTCCTTTTGCAACCTACTTAATTAGGCTACGCACATAAATTGAAACCAATCCAATTGTTGTGGACAGATTTTAGTGAAGGGTGCGGCAAGAGAAGAGTAAAGAGAATTTGGTAAAACTGTAGTGTATGTGGAATATGTAGTTCATATATTCCACATACCAGGTGCCTTTATTTATAGTAATAGAAGTACAAGTACAATAGGATACTAATCCCTTACAGAACGGAATAGCCTAATCCATATCTACCTAGGATTTACACAATCACATTTAACACATGTTATAAATTATCTACAACACTCCCCCTTGAGTGTGCAAATACTCAAGTAGATATCGCATCAGATCTTCAAGATGATAGTTGATGAAGTCGTCTTGTAGGCACAGTAGAGAACACTCGAGTCTAATATAGGGAACTTGCATATAAAAAGAATAAAAACTCTCACAAAACCTGGCTATGGTAAAACCCAAGACGGGACAAAACCCATAGTCTAGGAGAAAAGTGAGTTAATGCAATGTCGATACTTAACATCTTCAAGACGTAAGTAGTAAGAAAACACACAAAGGTATGACCAGCCCAGAATGGGTGCCTCGTTAAAACCTAGTCAGGTAACAAAAACCCAATGGGAAAAATGATCCTGATCGTAGGGAAAAAGAGTACATTAAGGTCAAGTGAGTATACTTCAGGATACTCCCCCTGAGTTCGACGAAACTCCCCCTGAGAACTACAAGCGTAGCAAATGAGAAAATTTGCACATACCAAATCCTCGAACAAGCTTCTTCGACAATGACTTCGTGAAGAGGTCGGCAAGGTTGTCTTCGGATCAGATATGCTTGACTTCAATCTTCTGATGCTCATGCTGATATGATGTAGACGCAATATGCTTGGTGTTGACTTCTTGGATGTATCATGGTCTGGTCGATACATGCGGCGTTGTCTTCATAGATTGTTGTTGGAACTCAACAAAGGATGAAGAATTACAAGTGCTTCGAATATGCTCCCATGTACACGGGTGGCTTCGTGTATGGCGATGAGCTCGAAGACGTCGCAACTAAGGTTTATTTGGTTGACCTCCAAGATATTGCGGTGTTCCTAACGGTAAAGACATAATCCGTTTGGAAACGTGCCTTGTGCGGAACGGACGGATAGTCTGTGTCAGCGTATCCCACAAGGTAAGCATCATTCTGATAACCAAGGGGTTGTGGTTAATTCTGAGATGCGTAGGGATAGAATAAGCCCAAATCCGTAGTAACGGAAAAACGTCTTTAACACCTATTTGGTGGTAGCGTGTAGGCGCAATGTTGTATCTTACCAAAATATCAACAACGAATGAGATGTCATGCATAATGCAATGAGCTAAGTACAATAAAGCGCTAATTGAACTTAGATATAGAACTTCAAGTTCCACAACCTTTTCAAGGATCTCATTTGCATCTAGCGTATGAATGGTCATGGGTGTACTCAAAAGCAACACCTTCTGGGTGTAGTTCGATTGGTGTACCAGAATACCATCTGAACTTTGCTCGAAACTTCGGGTCGAGACATAAACGAGTTTTCCCAAGATCTTTCATCTCAAATTCCGACTTCAGGTGCGAGGCAGTTTTCTTAAGCTCTTCCAGAGTCTAAGTGAGATTTATGTCATCGACATAGACTGCAACTCTTGCAAATTCGGTTTTGTACACGCAGGGGCATAGTTTATTCACATATCCCTAACTGATCAAATATTCACTTAAACGGGTATACCACATCCGCTCGGATTGTTCCAATCCGTAAAGTGAAATGCCTCATTTCAATAGAGAGGGTGTTCTGTGGTCTAGAACTATTTGAATCAGTCAATAAGTTCTTCGGGAACTTTCACATATATTTCCGTATCAAGATCCCTATAGATACGTTACAACCACGTAAATAAGCTGCATATTCAGTTTTTCGGAAACTACCAAACTGATAAGGTAGTGAAACGTTATAACGTCCATTACGGGGGAAATAAGTCACCTCGTAATCAATCTCAGGGCGTTTGAGAGAAACCTTGCGCCACAAGGCGTGCTTCGTATTGCACTATTTCATTCTTCTCATTTCGATTCCTTACGAAAACCCACTTGTAGCAAACGGGCTTCACATGTGGAAGTGTAGGGACTACAGGCCCAAAACACATTTCGTAAGTGAATCAAATTCGACCTGGATTGCTTGTTTCCAGTTTGACCAATCGGTTCTACGTCGACATTCATCAACGGAACGCAGTTCGATATCGTCGCTTTTCACTATTTCGGGTAGCTACCATATACGTGAATATCATCGATGATAATCTCATTCCAATTCCATTAACTCATCCATGCATGCATAATGGACCAAGACTACAGGTCTCGGGATAATCCGGATTAATTTCATGAGGTGGAATGGTTGAGATAGAGAACGAGGAAGGGATTCATTTTGTGCCATACTTCTCCACTTCTAGGGAGGTGAATCCTTCGAACTGAATGATCTGTCGCGCTTCAGGCCGAGTACAGATTGATTGGCTAGCCGTCGGCGTACCGGGCCGTCCAACAGGGACGGCCAACCGTCCTTCAGGGGCGGCACACCCTTCAGGGATGTTGACTCGACGTCCATTAGGTACGTCTATCCTTGCAGGCATGTTTGCAGCTGGTATATGTGATCTCGTCACCTTATCTAGATAAGAGAAAGCGTCTGGAGCAATACTCTGAAATCTAGAATATGGGGATCGAGATGAGACATAGTGGGGACGTCCACGATAATTCGCGCCGTTCTTCAGGAACGTTGACGTTCTTATCTCCCCCTAACGGCGGGAAGACTGTCTTATCGAAGTGACAATCCGCAAAATGGCGGTAAAGAGATCGCGTGCAAGGGCTCTAAAGAGCTAATTCGAAGGAGAATCACAATCGACAAAGATTCACATCCTTCTTTGAGGACCCATATTGGTACATTGCGACGGCGCAATATGGCAGAAGGTGCATACCCAAAAAATGCGTAAATACGAAACATCAGGTTCGTACCCAATAACCAATTGTAACGCTATAAAGTATCGGGTAGCAATGGGCCTCAGGCGGACCAACATGGCTGCATACAAGATTGCATAGCCCTAGGCAGAAACCGAAAGCTTGGTGCGTTCACCAAGGTCCGGGCGATCAATTGATAATGCGCTTTTATGATCGCTTCTGCGAGGCTGTTTTGGGGGTTGAACATGGGGAATTCAATGTTCAATTTCAAACCCAAAAGAACATGCAATACTTATCGAATACTGTTCGATATAAACTCTCCGGCATTATCCAGTCTTCTAGACTTTATGGGATAATTAGGGTGGTGAGCCCTTAAGTAAGAAATTGCCAGAAGTTTAGCAGCAATGTGTATGTGGACAGACATGTGACCATTGTGTCGATATATCAACCAAAAATCATATTTACATGGTCCGCATTTTTGGTTGGATAAGTCCACATTATTCCCTTGAATCCACTGTGAAAAGAGGGTTATGTAGTAACTTTGCTAGGGATGATGTAAAAATCCAATTTCCCCAACGAGCAGGCTTGGCAAAGTGTGCTTGTAGGCACAAAATCCTTACTTCAGGTAAGGTGATGCATTGTGTAACATATTGCATCGTGTTTTGACCTGAATGTTCCAAACGGTCGTGCTAAAGCAAGTAAACTGCTCGAATCACCCGGCTTCAAGCCAGCCTATATGTGGCATGTCTCAGTTGGGAGGTAGCCCATTGGCCCCAAAACATAGCTTCAGGCTTCATATTTTGGAAGGTGATGCAAAGATACGTCACTCTATTTTCTACAGTGGTTTTTATGATCATTGTTCGCTCGAATACTCTTATAACTCAATGACGTTCTTCTGGAACGGAGAATATAAGGCCCCTTAATAGTAATTCAGTACCATTAATACAACGAGGTGCAGTGCCATTGCCCTTAATCAGGTTAGGTAGACCTGAATTCGTTGCTAGAGGGGTGATTTAGGTATGAACTTAGTGTGCATAGTCGCACGTTCATCCAGACAACTAACTTCCCCACATTTATACCTTATCACATGTTAATTGAATTCGGTCACATGTATAAGAAACATGATTCAATTAACTCATATTCGAGGACAATATCCATAATAATATCCAACAAATTTAAAGCAAATACCAAAACAATCATCCAAACAAAAAGGAAAAATTGTTCAAAACTTAAACCAAAAGATAGGGGGTTTCGGCCAACAGGGCCTTCCATGTCAAAATTTTGTTTTTCCATATGTGTTAGGTGAAGCAAAATTAGTCTCACAAATTGATTACAGGAATGGTACTCCTCAACAACATTGGTAGGGGCACAAATAAGTGCATAGCCAATGATCTATTCCATTAAAATGGAGGTAGATTTTGCACGGTTGAGGTTCGGGAATACTGTCCCTTATTCTTGAAGTTTTGGGTCTTAGTTTCCAAGGGATCACGTGTTTGGTCGTGATGCCACCCCCTTGGTTGACCCTGATTCTACCACTATTCAGTACTCTCCAGCCGAAGAAGGAAGAGTAGATTCGGTAGGCCTCTGTTGAAGCAGAGCCTTAAGTTCGGTACACCTCTGCCGAAACAGAGCAAGACCTTCGGTACATCCCAGCCGAATCACTGGGGTGCCGCTTTCACTGTTGTGCTTTTCAGTGAGCAAAGTGGTAGTATCAGATCCGAGAATTTAGTGAACCTCCACTCTCTAAGGTGCTTCTTCAGGAGCATTTTAGAGGTATGGAAGGACGAGAAAAATATTCTCCAGTCAAAATTCAATCGGATTCTATAAACTTCAGAATTTGTACCTATTCACGGATGGAGTTCAATCATGCCTTGTGTCAGGGCAAGATATGTCTTGCTTCGGGCAAGGTGTGTCTTGCTTCGGGCAAGGTGTGTCTTGCTTCGGGCAAGATCATCTTTGCATGATTAGAACGATCCGTAGAGTGAGTCAAAGAGCCATGGAATCCTCGTCATTGAGGTGCTTCCATTTACAATGCTTCAGGCATAAGTCTTCGGATGAAGATCATGACGGAGGCTTATTTAGCTCTATCCACGTCATTGTTGGCTTCAATGTTTCTCAACTTCTCAGTAGTCAAGTGGAGCTTCACAATTTTGTGCCCACATAAATTAGTTTCTTCCAGAAACTCCCATGTCTAGTGAAGTCGAATTTGTTACTGTTCGAAAGTCCACTAGATGGAGGGAACAAAAATTGTGGTTAGTGCTTATGGGAAATAAAATCTCCATAATCATAAAAGTTAGAACATTCGGGTTCTAAGACATGGTTTGGTTTAAATTTTCATGAAAACTACGGGTTTCATGGGTATTTAGTTTTTAAGGAAACTGCAGGTTTCATGGCACTTATTCGAATCTTCGGGTTCGAATTTATGAACTTCAAGTTCATATATACCTGCAATCAAACGCAATATATATAGAACAAAAATAAAAAAAATAATAAATTTGAACATATATTGTGAATGGGTAGTGAAATATAGGTCTACGGGACCTTTGGAGTTTGCAAATATGACCCAAATAATTTTTGGTGGGTCGTAGTTGGAGCTGCAGGCCCAACTTTTATTTTCTGGGCTGCTGGCCAGCAAGAAAATAAAAAGATTAGAGCAGAAAATAAGCCCAACAGGGGCTGAGGTCCAATTAAGCCCAACAGGGGCTGTGTGAAGGGAAGGAAAGTAACTGGGCTGCTTAGATAGCCCTGAAAAATCAGGGGGGTCCATCAAGGGCCACGGGCTGGGCTTCTGGCCAGGGGATAGTGCGCTGGGCTGCTGGGCCAGGCGAGGGAGTGGTGCGCCTTGGGCCTGCTGGGCGCCAATCTGGGCGCGGGCCGAGGTAGCCATGGGCCAGGGATGGTGAAGGCCCGCTGGGCTGCTGGCTCAGCTGGGTAGGCCGGCTCGGCTGGAGCGGCTTGGCTCGGGTCCGGCTCGGCTTCAGACCGGCTCGGCTCCGATTAGGGTTTTTTTTTTTTTTTTCTTTATTTTTCAAAAAAACGAAAAAAAAATTTCGGTAAAGAATTTCCAGTTTTTTTTTCAGAAAAACGAAATTTGATGTTTTTTGTAGAAAAGCGAAAAAAAATAAGAAAAAACCCTTGATTTTTCCTTCGTTCACACGATCATCAATTCACTTAATATATTTCAGATATATTAAATGTCGATGCTAACACAATATTTGCAGAAGATCAATAATTCTTTAAACGCAGAAAATTGGGTTATGCATCATGGTGAAGGTTCATGCAATCAGGTCTGACAAAATATCGACAATCGAGACCGTGTTTTAGAAGAACCTGGATTGATGATGATGATTGTTGAACAATTTGTTTGCAGGATTGCTTTCAACTCCGGATTTCCATCGTCAATGCGTTGAATCTTGTTCAAAATAACAGGGGAAAAATTGAATCAATAGCAATATATTAATTCAATAAAAATAAATAAATCAAAGTAAAAACTATTGAAATTAATACTCCCCATGATTGAAGATGGCCAAAACTCCGGTATAATTCTCTTGAGCACAGCGGAAAGAGCGTGCTGATAACGTGTTGTGGACAGATTTTAGTGAAGGGTGCGGCAAGAGAAGAATAAAGAGAATTTGGTAAAACTGTAGTGTATGTGGAATATGTAGTTCATATATTCCACATACCAGGTGCCTTTATTTATAGTAATAGAAGTACAAGTACAATAGGATACTAATCCCTTACAGAACGGAATAGCCTAATCCATATCTACCTAGGATTTACACAATCACATTTAACACATGTTATAAATTATCTACAACACCAATGATATTATTATTATTTTCCCTTACTGAAGCAGTTTTAAATTTGCCTTCCTGCTCATTATCGTACCCCCTCCTTTTTCATGTCCTTTTTTTTTTAAACAACTTAAATACAATACTCATAAATTGATAGGACAATCGTAGAATGGTGAATATAGTGTTAGACCTCCGATTTTGTAGAGTCCTCAAGTTTTTAGGCTAAATATTTAAAATGGTCACATATATACAGTTTGTACTTATTGTAACTATTTTTGTCCATGTAGCTCGAGAGGATCACAAGTTCGACTTTAACAATTGTACATGTATACTTTTTTATCTATGTCACACAAGAATCATAAGACCGCCCATGTAAGTTGATATAACATATTTAGATGCTCTAAACTAATCCAATTTATAGAAAAAGGGATTTAAAATTGAATACAAGTGACATATTCCAAACTTACGACATGCTTGGGTATTTTAATACTACTAATAACTTTCAAAGGATTCATTCACAAAACTATAAATTTAGAAAGTACAAAAGAATAATTTTAAGGCCAAAAGTGAATTTTTATTGTTTTTTATACACGTCATGCAAATATGTGAGACCTACACTTGTTACTTCATCACTTAATATTTAATTTAACGCATTGATTGGATGTATGACATTGTAATTAAATCGCAACTCGGTATATAATATTGCAATGTTTCAAAGATAAAGTATACAGTTACAATTTCACTTAAAATGTACAAAAAAATTTTTTTTTTTTTGTGCAAGGTAATAACCCACCCACAGCCATGCATTGACCAATCTCTTTCTCTGATTGCGTAGAGCAGTATCATGTCAAGAACGTCGCTCAGAATTTTGAAAAAGTTAAAGAGCAGTGCAGAGGAGCAGTATTAATTTAAGGATTTGGTTTTTGCTAATTCCAGTCATACTATTATTAATATTATTTGTCTTTATATGCATGGAAGACTGAGAGGCGAGAACCATACGGTGCATGCATGGGATCAGATATCCCTGTTGTTTCTTACGAGGTAGCAGCACAAACGGGTCATATATTCATACATAACATTCTAATTAAAAACAAGTTAACACAGAAAAAATAATTACCATGCGTAAATCAAATTACTACATACAAAAATATAGACCCTCATATGGAGTGGTTGGACCATGTCGTTCGTGTGATCATTTCATTAAAAATAGACTATTTTAGCTAACTAATACTTATGGAATATTAGGAAACTTATTTGGTACTACAGTCTACCTCACTCTACACTATTGACATACATTTGAGTCCACTAAATAAATGTGTGTATGAATCTCGGGTATCCGTCTTGTG
This sequence comes from Gillenia trifoliata, assembly GCA_018257905.1. Lineage (NCBI taxonomy): Eukaryota > Viridiplantae > Streptophyta > Magnoliopsida > Rosales > Rosaceae > Gillenia > Gillenia trifoliata. The sequence goes on along the minus strand of CM031080.1, from coordinate 18,598,650 downwards.
TTAGTCTAGGACAAACAAGTAATGTGACATGATCAGTCGTATTTTAGGACAAACAAGTAATGCAAATGAACATCATTTCTTATGAGAGTAGTCACACTAATAATGTGATGGCAATCAAATTTTTTTTTTTATACAAAAATATTAGGGTAAATCTCACTTTACCACCCTCAAGTATCGTAAAATTCATACTTTGCTACCCTTAGTTTTTTTCGTCTCACTTTCATACCTAAAGTTTCATTTTTATGACACTTTCATACCTCCGTTAGTATTTTCGTCAAGTGTTCCGTTAAAACATGACGTGGCGCTTGACTGTGCAGAAACGTGGTATTGTGGGCCCCACATGGACAATTAAAAAAGGCTAATTCTCACTTTACTACCCTCAAGTATCGTAAAATTCGCACTTTACTACCCTTAATTTTTTTTTGTCTCACTTTCATACATAAAGTTTGCTTTTTTCTAACACTTTTATACTTCCATTAGTTTATCCATCAAGTGCTCCGTTAAATAGGATAATTCACACTTTGCTACACTTACTTTTTTTGTCTCACTTTCATACCTAAAGTTTAATTTTCTTGACAGTTTTATACATCCGTTAGTTTATTAACGGATGACGTGGTAGGACTTTGGCCCACTAAAAAATATAAAATTATTAAAAAAACTAAAAAATAATAATAATAAAACAATAAAGAAGAAAATAAACTCCCATTCTCCAAACAAGCAACTCCACTGGTTACCAAATCCAAATCAAACATAAAAAAAGGAGTTTGGTACATAGGGTGCTTAAAGTGGAAGGGGTGGGGTGGATGTGCAGTGGAGTCGAAGAGGAAGGGAGAAGAGAAAAGGGAGATGTTTTTCTTTTATTTATTATTTATTATTTATTATTTATTAATTAACTTTTAATGTTTATTGTTCACGTGGCACAAATTTGGTGGGCCACAGATTTGCCACGTCATCAATTAACGAAGCACTTGATGGATAGACTAATGGAAGTGTAAAAGTGTCAGAAAAATAAAACTTTAGGTATGAAAGTGAGACGAAAAAAAACTAAGGGTAGCAAAGTGCAAATTTCACAATACTTGAGGGTAGAAAAGTGAGAATCAGCCTTTTTTAATTGTCCATGTGGGACCCACAGTGCCACGTTTCTGCACAGTCAAACGTCACGTCATACTTTAACGGAGCACTTGACGGAAATACTAACAGAGGTATGAAAGTGTCATAAAAATAAAACTTTAGATATGAAACTGAGACGAAAAAAACTAAGGATAGCAAAGTATGAATTTCACGATATTTGAGGGTAGTAAAATGAGAATTACCCAAAATATTATTTGTACACCAAGCCTTTATTTGAATTATCCCACAGAAAAACCCTTTATTTATATTCGCCATTTTTTTTTGGAAATGACCAGCTGATCTATTGACTACCTAGCAACCTATTGAAACTTTGACGGGATATGACTGAGGCTTGAAGGAGGGGAGCCTACGTTACCTGCACCTTGCATTTTGTACGACAAGACCGTACACAGGACGATGTGTCTAAAAGAGCCATGAGCGTCAGCTTTATATTTATATTTATATTATTCGATCATGTGTTAAGAAAACTTTGGAATTAATTAAGGAGGAGTTTCTTTTCAATTTACTATGTAGTTGATTCACGAAATTTCATATTTATGATATGAATCATTTATACACGAAATTTCGTGTTTATGATATGAATCGTTTATATTATTAAATTATTCTGTAAAGCTTTAGGCACTAGTCGGGCGGCGGGCAAGGGCCTAGCGCCTAAGGGCCTAGGCAGGTTTTTTAATTTTAATTAAATTTATTATATGACACATCCCGATCCTGACACGTCAGGTGTCGGGAAGTGCTGGCCGACACGTGCTAAATGATGAAAGTCAATTATGCATGTAAATGTGAAAAAGTGAGTAGATTTAGAGTTGGAAGCAGAAGTAAGAGTGCGGTAAAGGGTGAAACCCATTATTCAGGTGCATAACAGTTAGAACATAGTAAATAGTGCCTAAAATTAAAAACATTCACATCCTCGTGAGGATGGATAAGTAAAAGTTAACTAAAAGTAGGAGCAAATCCTACATAATCTGAAGAGACTGTCAGAACTGCCAACCACAGCCGAAAGAAGCCCTCGTGTCACTGCTAATCAAATCTGCCTCTAAGTCCTGGAGGGGCGAAAATATAAAAAGGTGAGTGGGTCAAAAACAAAGTTTGATAAAACATTTTTTTTTTCAATAGTATACTCTCCCCTCACTGGAAAACTGGAAAACATGTATATTTTTTGAAAATACGTCATACTCCCTAGTATGATACTCATGATACTATAGCAATAATACGGGTACTCCCTGAAAATCAGACTGACTGAATGTTCATCCATATGTAAACACACAAGCCCAAGTAGATAAGCTACGAGGAACAGGCTAGGTATCAAAGAAATACGCTGAGTACTCCAATGACGCGAGTCTAACACTAATCGTTATGCACAAAGTGCGTCACACAAGTTCGAGTTGCTTAGTGCAACCTAGAACAGGCTAATACCTACAATGGATCCAAAGTTGCGTAGCGGTACTGATAGTGACAACTCCAAACGTCAAGGCTAATCCTGGCCATAGGACTGAGTACTGATACCTGGGGTGTTATACATCTACTAATGAGCAACAGTATAGAAACATGTATGGCAAATATAATACGAACGTTCTACCTCCAACAATCGTATATGATATAAGTCATGCTAACAATTTAAAGAAAGCAATGAAAATCATACATAATAATATCTTTTATCAAAACAAAGACTCGCTCACTCACCTGTAAGTAGCCGGGTTGTAGCCTTCATGTCCTAGGTAGGCCCGGTAGTCCTCTGGATAAGTCTCACCTATGTGAGATATCACTATAATAATAATTAAACTCATAAAGGTTACTAATTAAATTAATTAACGACACTTATCCCTTATTTTCTCAACACGGAGGTTCAAAACACTCCGAAAAATACCATACTTACTGCCCTATGTAGTATGCGTCGTCACGAGTCGCCTCGCGTCGATGGAATTCAAAAATAATGTCCTACGCGCCCTCACGCGCTAGGTCAACACGCCGGTCAAACTAACGGCGTCAACTAACGCCGTTAGATCTAACGGAATATTCCAGCTTCTTCGTTAAATCTAACGGGATACTCCTAACGCCGTTAAAAGGAATATTCTGAAGGGAAATTTGCGGATTAACCGAGTTCATTAAGCAACATCATTAAGCATGCATTTAACAATTAAAGGCGGAAACATGCTTCTATGCACTTAAAACGAAACTTAACCCAAGAAATTCAAAGCCTAGTAGATATGGTGAACCAAGAATAAAACTCAAGCATAAATTGAGTTGTGAAATCATATACCTTTGTAGATTCCTCTTTGCCTAAGCAAAGGCTAATCACCCATGGAGAGGGCCTTCATTCCTTGCTTGGATGATGATGGATGAATCGGATTCTCCAAGTTCCCAAAGTAGGGAACCTCTAAGTCTCCACACCAAGGAGAGCCTTGATGAGAAGATGAGTGTCCTAGAGGAAGAGAGATTGCTAGCTATTTTCCTCTAGGGAGCCGGCCTCTTTGAGAGAAGAGAGAGCTTTCACTCTCTCAATCCTCCAAAAGAAAACCACTTAGTTGAAATGTTATCAAATTGGCATTATAACATCTCACAATGTAGTGGCAAACTTGTAAATAAAACAAGTCCACTACATTGCAATCAATGGCCGGCCATGTTGGGTTCTTTGGGCCCTTTGGGCTTAATCTATTATTAGTCATTAAGTTGTCATACAACTTAAGTCAATGGGCTTGACGTTCGAAGCCCATTGGGCCTTGAAGCCCAAAACTAACCCGAGGTCTATAACGAACTTATTCGTTTGATTAATTAACATATTAATTAATCCTTGCCATAAATAATTAAACCATTTAATTATTCTTACTCATCTCCATTGTTTCATCAAACTCTACCTTACACGGTGTACGATCCATTAGGTTCCTTTTAGCGAGGCAGTGGAGGATTAGAACTCTTTCAAATCTATTCCGAATTGAAACATACTTTCAATTCTCCCTTAAGTGATTATACACTTATAGGGCATCCACAAACCATGAGTGACACCTAGCAGTATGTCATGGCTACCCAAGCTAATCAGAAGAGGTGGAGAAACCTATTCAGTTAGGATTGCAATGCAATACGGTCTTTCTCTAATACAATACTCTCGGCCACATTGTTTGGTTTGATAGTTTATTCATGTCTACTATCCAATGTGATTCCATTACTTATATGATTACATTGAATATGATTTGGAACGACTTCCTAAATCTTATTCATACTCTGGCCAGAGATTCTTAATCATATCTTAGAGTATTCTCCCTCAAACGGTTTGAAGGTTAGAGATCCCTTGTTGCGCATTCACTTGCCTCCATGGCTAAGTAGCTTAACCCCAACGATGCCGTGGACACCCTCGGATGGGGTGCCTTTGACATAATCAAAGATTAAGGACCTCACCACAAGACAACTGTGATGCCTCAGGTCAAAAGACTAATTTGCATTATCCCAACTATGAGTTCTCATGTGACATGATCATGAAAACTCATCGTTGATCGCGTTCAGTGAACTCATTCCTATTGAGCACCTACATGCTTATCTTGATGTCACTTACACCAATGACTCGAGACTAGCCACTCTCCCTGAGAGAAGATATAACATGTACTGATCTTAACGGACTGTTAATGCCCAATTGACAATCCTATGATCAGGAACGTTTAGGATATGTCAATGAATGAGAATGGTCTCATGAACCTAACTTGTTTAGATTACATTCTCATAAGCACATATTCCTTGGACTTATTGTTTAAGCATATAACATTTATATGAGACTACTTTAAACAATAATCATTGCCCTTTATATCAAACTAAATTAGTTTAACATTTGAAATGTCCGTAAAGTATCATCATATGATTGGATTTAGGGCACATTTCCAACATATTCTACGAATATTCTCGGCTTGCTGACTTCATCGTTGACGTCACCCCGCCGGCCTGAACCGGTTGCTGACGTCATCGATGATGTCACCCCCCCCCCCCGTTTGAACCGGTTGCTGACGTCAGCGCCGGTCGCCGCTGCAACTGGCTCCACCCGTCGGCGCCGCCGTCCGCCACTGTCGCCGGAATTTTGGCCGGTTTCTGGAGAAATTTTCAAATCTCCATAACTTCTTTATTTCTTGGCCAAATTTCACGTTCTTTATACCAAAATGAAGTTAGAGAGGAGTAGAATGATGGTGTGTACCTTAAGTTTGGTCATACAAACTCAGGAAGTGACCTGAAATTGCCTCGAAAGGCGGCGGCTACGGTAACTTTTCCAATCTATGTCAAAACTCAACCAAATCAAGCAAACGACATATAAAAATTCATCTACTCAACGAGAGGAATCTATTGGTGGTAATTAGAAACCTCACATCGGTCTAAAATGGTCGGGAAGGTCCGGTTCTTTCGTGAGCTTTTCCTGTCAAACGGTTGGGAGTTTGGACAAAAGATTTGTACCGTTGAGTCCAGGGCGCCGAGATGAAGATTGTGGTGACTTTAGTTCGCCTCGGTTCGACAGTTTTCGTCGACGTGAAGAAACAGTGCGAAGAAAAGCGAGAGAGAGAAATAAAATGAGAAAATAAGAAAAGATAAGGGAAAAAAATGACGGAGGAAGAAGATAAGTAAAAATAAAAATACTTTAGGTTTTTTGGGGTATTGTGCACCCACCAAAACAGTAAAATTACACGGTTCTATGTATAAAATAGTCACGCACGTGTCCAAAATATCCACCAGAAATTATTTTATAATAAAATTTTTACGGGATGTTACATTATATAACAATAAAAACATATAAATAAGTTACTACAATTGATTGAATACATAAAATGAATATGTATTCATAGTTATTTTACAAGAAAGAAAGTCCATAGTTATTTTAGAAGAAAATTATCTTCAAACTCTTAACCTAAAAAAAATCGAACCGCTTAGGACCGCTAGAGCCACCTAGAGGCTTCATCGATTTTCTAAACGCCTAGGCTCTAATCGGGAAGCCTAGCCTCCGCCTAGCGCCTAGGCCAATTTTTAGAATAGTGAAAAAAACATATGGACAGATTCGTTAAAAAAATTATGAACCGTCTATCTATTTGTTATAATTGATTGACTAAACATTCTTAATTTTAATTAATTTTTTGTAAAGATGATATTTACATAGTGATTTATAATATAAGCAGTTCCGATCATAAGCACGAAGTTTTGTAAATTGGTCACTAAGTAAATTGAGGAGGAACTCCTCCTTAATCTTGAGGAGCCAAGCCTTTCTCAAAAACATATATGTAAATGATTTTTGATCTACCATCATTCCCTAATTGATTAAGGGTGTTGTTATTGATACTCTAAAAAATTCTTTATGCACTCCAAATTTTTTATACATTGAAGAAAAAATGCACTAAAAATCCACCGGACTTTCCTCTTCTTTCCGCACGACACTGTACCTTTTAATTTTTCTTTTTATCATCTTCTTGCTTCTTTTCTTCTTACAAAACACACACACACACTCTCTCTCTCCACTCAGTCCCTCACCCTTTCTTTTAAATTTTATTTATTCTTCTTTTTGTAAACCGGCCCTCCTCCTCACTCTCATATATTTTTCTATCCACTTTTCTCTCTTTCTCCCTCTACACAATCCGCTCCTCACAAAACGCCTTACTTCTTTCTCGTCATCTCACTCTCTGTCAACTCCACAGCCAAGGGTGTGGTGATAGGCATGCATGCATGTTGGCTGGAACGTATGGCGCGCATGGAGCGGTTCTCTTGAGAGCTTAGCCACGGCGTCATCCATCGTCTCATCTGCCATGGCTGCCGATGGTGACTGTGTTTGGCCAAGGCGTTGCTGCTGTTGTGTTGTGGTGGCATGGCGACTCATCGGATGTCTTGCCGGCGGTGTGTATGACTGGCCAAAAGCAGCTTTATTGTTGCTGCTTGGTGGTGGCTAAATGGCGGTGAGACTTTTGGTGGTGCTGAAAGTGCAGTATGGCAGTTTATGATAATGAGATCTTCATGGTCAGACTATTTGAGGTTCTGATACTCGGATAGGACTGAGTTTTGCATATCTTATATTTCTCGGTCCAATGAGCAATTTTCGTGAAGAAATCATTTCAATCTGAACTACGGAAAATGGGTTTTGGCACTCCTAACATGGCTGTTCGGTTTTCTGCGGAATTGGAAACTGGGTTTGAAACTTCAAACATCTGGAATGATTGCACCGTTGAATCTTCCTGAAATTTGGATATATTACAGGTGTTGGGCAGATGAATAACTTTATGAAGTGTTTTTATCTGAACTACAGAAGAGGGATATTTAGTGCGTTGAACAAGTATGACGATTTTCAAGTTTCTCGGAAATCTTTCTTTAAAGAAGGAGAAGGAGATGATGGTGAATTTTGGTAGTGATCTCAAAGTATAAATACGTAAAAACAGGATTTAAGTGAATTCGCCAAATCGGCTACGTCCACTAGAGTTGTATATGTATTTGTATTTTACTATATACGAGAGATTTACAAAGTACAGTGAAAGATGGCTTGAAGCCTTTACATAATGTTAAATAAATGGAGGATGAGAAAGAGTGGTCCGGGAATGAGAGGGTCCTTTTTTCTTCGCGGTGGTGTGTTCTGTCCCTCCATGTTGGGTGTCGTTCCTCTGGTTCTTGCTCCTTTCCTTTGTTAACATCTTATTGGAAGATTTGGATCGATAGATTGCAGCATTGAAGAGAGAGTACATAGCCCAATGATTGAAATTCCTCTAGGCTAGTGAATAAGCACTTCTAATACAAAAATATGTTGTCACCCTGCATAAGCTAATAGGTCGAATGTACTTAAATACAGTGTAACTCGTTATTTCTTAGAGTGTCTAACCATCCAGCTGGTTAGACTGCCTTACCCAGGTTTTTATGAGTGGTTAGAATTTCTTTGATCAATTTATGACATTTTAACATTTGTTTCTTTCCAAATAAGAGCAAGCTCATAAACTTTGGATCATACTTGCATCTTTGCAATGAGGTTTTATTTCTTGGTATATAAATCAATGCTAAGCAGCCTACACTTTAACTTTGCCGTCTGTGGTTGCAGCAAGGTCAATCCCAATCACACAAATATTCAGTCTAATTTGCATGATTGCATCTATGCTACAAATAAATTAAATTACAAAATATTACACTAAAATATGTATATAATTTCCTCAACCAGTACATCATCATATTGTATAAACTTAAAAAGTTTTGTTGTGATCATGAAACCCCAATAGGCCCAAAACAATTAGAGAGAGAAAAAAGAGGAAGGATCAAATTATTAGCAACGGTAGATTAGGCCCCCATGGCTGCAAATACTACTAGATCATCATCTTTCATTTGGGCGAACCAAATTTTCTGAATTTACCTACCATTTAGATTGGAAAATTGAGCAAATATATCAGTTCCTGATTGGTCATTAATGGGGTGAGCATCAGCCGAACCCTCGTCGCCTTCCGGGATAGCAGCCGGGCGGCTAGCAGAAGTGGGGGCAGTAGGAGGAGCAATCCCGGCAGCAGCAGCAGGGGAGGTGGCAGCGGCAACGGCCTCAGTGGAAGGCGGCACAGCGCTGCTACTTTCATCCTCAGTCTTTCCTTGAGTGAATGCCTCTTGAAGCTGCAGAGCATACTCCAAGTTCCACAGCACGTCTCCCATTGTAGGCCTGTCCACACCATGTTCTGCCAAGCACTTCTCTGCAGCCTCGGCAAATTTCTTCATTGATTCGGGGTTAATGGATCCCGCAAGAAGAGGATCGATGATCTTTTCGAGAAGTCCCTTCCTCTTCCACTGCATTCCCCAGTCAGCCAAGTTCACTTGCTCCCTCGGAAGTGCCGGGTTGATAGCAGGCCTTGCACACAGCGCTTCAAGCAGAACAACGCCAAACGAGTACACATCTGACTTGTCTGTCAACTGCTGCCTCCTGAAGTATTCGGGGTCTAAGTACCCGAAGCTTCCCTTCACGGCGGTGCTGACGTGGTTCTGTCCCATCGGTGCGTCCTTCGAAAGACCGAAATCAGCCACCTTGGCAGTGAATTGATCATCAAGCAAAATGTTGGTAGTCTTAACGTCGCGGTGAATGATGCCTTGTGCTGTTCCTGTGTGAAGGTAGTGAAGCCCGCGAGCTGCCCCGATACAGATCTCTAGTCTTTGCTTCCATGACAATGGCGGCAAGTTCTTGCCGTAGATATGATCGCGGAAAGGTCCATTGGACATGTACTCATAAACCAAGATCATCTCCGAGTTTTCGTCACAGTAGCCAATCAGTGACACCAAATGCCTGTGCCTTAGCTTGGACAGCATCTGGATCTCTGTCTGGAACTCTGTAATGCCTTGTTCTGATTGAGGGTTTCCTCGCTTGACAGCCACGCTTGTCCCATCATCAATCACGCCAAGATACACATTGCCGAATCCACCAACACCGATGATCTTACTTGAGTCGAAGTTGTTGGTAGCTTCCTGCAGCTCCTGGAAAGTGAAGTAGCGGCCAAGGCCTAATGTGGAGTTGTACATGTTGCTCTTGTGAGACCCCATTGAGGTCTTGCTCGACATGAAGCTAGTGTCGCCGGCGTGGACAGGAAGTAGCCAAGAAGAGAAGCTGTTCCTCTTTTGCCAATCTTGAGGTCTCTTTCTCCATTTGTAAACCATCGCTCCGAGCCCCACGAAGGCCCCAAACATCAAACCAAACCCGACTGCAGCCACCGCACCTCTGTGAGGCCCGCCGCTGCCTGTTTCCACTTTCTTTCCATCAACCCCGAATTCGCCATCCAAACTGTCCACGGAATTGCTAAGTTTCATTACCTCCAGACCGTTCAAAATGGCATTTGGCGCGCCATTATCCATTCTTGAAGGACCAATCTGGACTGATAATCCGTCGGATACCAAGGAAGCATTTACAACAATGTCCTTGTAGTACGGAATTGCCAAACCGTTGACAGTGTGTGACAAATCCAAATCACTTATCGCCATGTTCCCGTTAATGTACACATTGAAGTAGAGGTTACCGAGCGACTTGCTTACAATGTCACAGAAATGCAACCGAATTAGGTAGGCGAATGCGTTTTCCGCCTGGAAATTCCACGTTATGTTGAAATTTTGATTGCTCACAACAGCATCAGCCATTTGCACGGCGGTTGCATAAATAGTTGGTGGCGCAATTTGGGGGGTTAGTCCATCGGGGTACTTGACCGTACTAGTCCCAACCGACATAGCCTTGGCCATGTTTTTGGACTTAATGTACGCGTCATCGGGCAACCAAGAGCGTCCTAATGTGTCATTCGCGGATGTGACAAGAGGTCCTCCCACGTTAAGCCTGTACATTGTTTCATACCCGAATTTGGACAGCCCCTGAAACTGGCTCGCTGGTAGAAGGTTGTTGGCCACGTCGGTGATCAGATTATCTGGAGCTGAAACCACCTCAATCGCATTGATGAAAGCCGCGGAGTTCTTCATGGGAGAGAACTTGATAGAGAATTGCTGCTCGGTTATGTTCAAAAGGTACTCCTTCATAAAAATTTGGTTGTTGGTGTTGTTGTTCTTGTTCTCGTTGACATTGAAGCTGTGCAGCAGAGTGTACTTCTCCGTCATGACATTGAACGTAGCCTTCTGAAGATTGAACACCGAGTTGCTCAGCGGGTAGAAATGAAGACGAATCCAATGCCATCCCGGCCTTGCCATGTGGAACGTGTAAGTGGCATCGCTCTTGAAAATCCTGGCAGTCAAATAAAGAGGGGAAGGAACGTCTGCCTTGTCGACGGAGACCTTGTTGTCATCGTCTGCCTTCAACTGCTGAGTCGATTCTGATTCGGTTTTGAAGGCTCTCCCATCGGGGAGGGTGGCCTTGTTGGTGGCGCCACAGTCGATGAGGAAGTTGTCTTGGGGAGTAAAGGGTGGGGAGGAGGCGGAGAGGACGAAGGCGGGGGAGGAAAGGAGGGAGAAGAGAAGGACCAGGAGGAGAGCCATCGGTGTCGAAAATGGTGATGGCAAGGAGAATAGAAAAAGATTGGGGCTTTGTTTGGTTGGTTTTTTTTCTATCTCCATCCCTCCTGGGCGAGGAGGAGGTTTGAGCACAAAAGGGTTGGCAAATGTACTTGAAAAAGGGGTCTAAAACTAACTGTAAATGGTAATTTTTTTTTACTTTTTTACTTTTTTTTGGGGGGGTTTTTTCAAAGGCAAAGGGGTGGTTGGTGTTTTGTTTGGATTATAAGTGGAGGGAAGGAGGTGACAACCCAGATAGGCTGTGAGTTCCCAAGAAAGAGGAAATGTTTGTGGACAAAGATTTTGGATTTTGGAAGCTTTGTTTGTTTGGGTGCCTTTTTTTAGAAGCTGGAAAAATAATTAACGGTTGGACTAACACTAACTTTGAATTAACGGTTGGACTCACTTTGAATTGGTCATACACTATTTCAACCTCTCTCTCTCTCTCTCTCTCTCTTCCCTTCCTGTTAATTTGCATCTAAAATTAATAGGCCTTAGGTTTTGAGGAACTTGGAGCTCGGAGATATAGCTGTGCTAGTTTGGCCTAGACACTAACATTTCTCTCCATCTATGAGTAATCAAGTAGAGTAATTAAAAGGACTGTAACATGGCAAAGTTGGCAACGAAAATTTTTATAGAGTGATGTTTGCACACATTTTTTCACCTTTTGCATGCACGCCCCTCTGCTTTATGCGGTGAACGAGTTTTTCCAACCTAACAACTCTCAATCTGCCACTTCAAAATAAACTTTGATGCTCAGCCAAAGGCCAACAGGCTGCAGCATGATTTATCCTCAGACACAAGGAAAAGTTTGCTCCCCAAACTAGTGATCGATGATCCTTTAAAATATCAAACAAACAAACTGCTCAATGTTTTCATCATATTTCTTAGAAACATGTTTTTAGAGAGGCTAACGTCTCAGCGGATGCTATAACCGATCGAGGCTATACTGCAGATGAAGTTGACTTGCGGGATAGATCTTTAGCCTACCGCTACTTGAAATGCTTTCTTGTTTGACCTCGTAGGCATGAGTTGTGGGAGGTGTTTCTATTTGTAAGTTCGTAACTAGTACTCACTTACTCTACCTATTTTATCATTGATTCATTGTTATACAAACAATAATAGATTAATTAGTTAAAATAGTTTTTTTTTCAATTACAAATCACTGTCATGCGGCTTTGATTACTCATTTCAATCACAGATCTAGTGCCATAAATAATGCGTTAGTAATGTTTTAGTGTTGATTATAATTTGCAATTGTCACATCCTACTCTGATCCGAATCATAATTAGTAAATTTATGAGGCATGTATAGTACGTATGGTATGGGTCATTATTAAAAATAATTAATATTCGTTTGTTTCAAAACATTTTATTTTTTATTTTTTATTTGGTTAAAAAAGGTTTAGGGGAAGGGAGGGGAGGCTACCCTATTTCATAGACACGACATACCACAAGCCTCTTTGAATACCTACAAAGAGAGTCTTAGCCTTTTTTTATTTTTTATTTTTATAGATCTTCCACCAAAAGAAATTGTTTGCATTAAAACTCGAATATAGGCATTGGTCTAGCCCCTTTTTATTTTTAGTTTTTTAATAATTTGTTAAAATACGTATACTTTCACATGTATTATTAAAAGAACTATAAAAAATGTAAAAAGTACATCTGTAAGCCTATAGTATGTATAATTTAAATTAAAAAAACTTATTTTATAGCGAATTACTCATAAGTGTACAAAAAACAATTATATTTCAAAAAAATATGTATGTCTAAATGTAATATGCGTATTATACAAGAATTTATATAATGATGTATTTAAACTAAGCGGTGAGAAAATAAATTGACATGAAACTCTTCATTTGGAACTTAAAACACCATTCATTTTACCAGTTTTATTTTATACAAATTCTACTAACTAGTAATGTGATTCACCTCGGATAAAATATAATTTATCTAATTTACTTTCTTGGTTTTTTTTTTTTATAATTTTTTTATCCTATTCCAAAAAGAAGAGTTTGCTTGAGTGACAATACAGCTGCAACATAAAAGAGAACCCAAAAGCTTTGGCAGCTTAATTTCTTCTCCTCCTTCTCAACGAAACGCCCAATCTCGTCTCTACTAACCTTCTCCACCACAGAGCGCCTGCGATGTCGACTGAGACAGAGGACGCCGTACGACGTCGCACAGCGGTTGCCGACTACCGCAAAAGGTTACTCCAGCACAAGGAGCTCGACTCCCGAGTTCGCGCAGGTCAGATTCACTCCAAAACCCTAGTCCCCTTTTGCAGTTAACAAACCAAATTGTGCGAATTAGTAAGCTTTAATGTGCTCGCCCATTTAGGGTTTCGATTCAGATTTTCAATTGAGCGATTCAGTTCTGATTTTGTTTTCTAATTTTTCAAATTTATTTGATTTCGGTTTTTGGGGCCTTCTATTTTGTTATGGTTATAGTGTTTTCTATGGTAAATTGACAAATTTAGATACTTTGGAGAATTTTTTTGGGTCACGCAATTGAATTTTTGCAATGGGATGTGGTGTGCAGTCCGAGAGAACTTGCGGGCTGCTAAGAAAGAATTTGGGAAAACTGAAGATGATTTGAAGTCTCTTCAAAGTGTTGGACAGATTATCGGGGAAGTTCTCAGACCTCTCGATAACGAACGCCGTAAGTAGTTTGCTTAATGCTTGGTTCATTGTTTAATTTAATTGTGAGAAACCCTGTTTAGAGTATAGTTTTTTAGGCTTCTCTGTGTTTGAGAACTGTCAAAGTAATAATCTTTGCTTTTATTGCCTCAGTCATTGTGAAGGCAAGTAGTGGCCCGAGGTATGTCGTTGGGTGTCGCAGCAAAGTTGACAAAGAAAAACTAACAGCGGGCACGCGGGTTGTTTTGGATATGACTACCCTGACTATCATGCGGGCTCTTCCCAGAGAAGTAATTATCATCCGATTATTTGTTATAAAGTTTGACACTTTATTCAGCTACTCATGAACATTCTTTTTGCAGGTTGATCCAGTAGTATATAATATGCTTCATGAAGATCCTGGTAATGTTAGCTACTCTGCTGTGGGAGGACTATCCGATCAGATTCGAGAGCTTAGGGAATCCATTGAACTGCCTCTAATGAACCCCGAGCTCTTCCTTAGAGTGGGGATCAAACCTCCTAAGGTAATTTTATATGTTGGTGTTCTGCATATTCTTAACAGTATTTTCAGAAACCTGATGCCTATGTTAGAAACCTAGAAACTTAGATTTTTCATATACAGCTTTTCTCTTATTTTATTTAAATTGTTCTAGGGTGTTCTTCTGTATGGACCTCCGGGAACAGGAAAGACATTACTTGCCAGAGCAATTGCTAGCAACATAGATGCTAACTTTCTTAAGGTTAGTTATTCTTTTCTGTAGCAGCTTGTATATCACGTTATAAGTTTTCTTGCTGCAAATTTCAGTACTTGTTTCTTTGAATAAGAATAGAATCCTTTTTAGTTGTTTCAACTTATCTTTGACATTGGATACTATTATCCCTGGTGTAGGTTGTATCAAGTGCCATTATTGACAAATATATCGGTGAAAGTGCAAGATTGATAAGGGAAATGTTTGGTTATGCCCGTGATCACCAGGTAGGTGCTTGAATACTACTTTTCATTTTAACATTAAATATTCCTATTTAAAAGCATACTTATTGTGTTGACTTTGTGTCTAGCCTTGTATCATTTTTATGGATGAAATCGATGCTATTGGTGGACGGCGTTTTAGTGAAGGGACTAGTGCAGACCGAGAAATTCAGCGAACACTCATGGAGTTGCTTAACCAGTTAGATGGATTTGATCAGCTCGGAAAGGTATGTGTGTTTTGATTGAAATCAAGCTTAATTTTTTTGGTTTGGTCATAACAAACAGATGTAAACACATTTATCTGGCATGGATGATGGATGTTGATTTGTTTCATTTCACAGGTGAAAATGATCATGGCAACCAATAGGCCTGATGTCCTGGATCCAGCACTTCTCCGCCCAGGGCGACTAGACCGCAAGATAGAGATCCCATTGCCTAATGAGCAATCAAGAATGGAAATTCTCAAAATCCATGCTGCTGGGATAGCCAAACATGGGGACATTGATTATGAGGCAGTTGTAAAGCTTGCTGAGGTAAGCATGATTATGTTTATATCTATATCAGAAGATTTTATTACATGCTTTACCTGAATGATTTGATGCATTGTCTTCATTTCAGGGTTTTAATGGAGCTGATCTCCGTAATGTCTGCACTGAAGCTGGGATGTCTGCGATCCGTGCTGAGAGGGATTATGTCATCCATGAAGATTTCATGAAGGTACGTGTTAAATAGAGTACTGATGTTATACTCGATTAAAAATGACGATTAATGAGATGGAAATGAGGCTTGAAACTACATGGGTTATGGTCTCAGTAATGTGGCATGAAATCAATGATGGTCATCGTGAAAATTATGGAATCCAAGAATGTCATTGGTTGTGTTTAGGGATGTCTGTTTCATGTTGTTCTAGGTCACAATCTGTGTAGGAGGTGCTTAACCATGCACCTAAAGAAAGAATCTAGATACACGTTATATGCTTAAACTTGTTGACTGGGGAAAAGTAGTTAGTTTAGATTTTACAAAGGATTTACGAGTTAAGAAAATTCGTTAGTGCAATGGCTTGGCTGGGTTTGTCACCTATGGGGTTTGACTACCTGCTCTCTTAAACGTTGTCGAACCCAAAGACCTCTCAGGTGAGAGAATGATAGTGTGCTACTAAAGTCAAAGTGGTGTCAAATATTTGGTTCTGTAGCATACATTTTGCTGCTTGGCGATGTTTGTCTTGCTCTTTTGGCACTGTGCATACAGCATACAAATAATTGTTTTCGGTATCTTGATTCTAATCGTTTTTTATTGTTTATACTTCAGGCTGTACGGAAACTGAATGAAGCCAAGAAACTCGAATCTAGTGCCCACTACAATGCAGATTTTGGGAAGGAATGAAACCGAATTTGAATTTTGAACCCGCCCGAAGAGTTACTTAAGAGTAAAACTGCATTCATGTGCTGGCTGTTGTGCTGTATTTTCTTTAAGTGATGTGGATGGTGGTACTGCAATATAGTTTCCAGGAATGTGTTTACCACCGGATTCACATTATGAATTGTATTCTGAAGACGCCATTTATTCATTTGAGTCTTATTTTAGTTCTCTAACATTCAATTTGTTTGCTGCTTAGCGTACTGTGGCTTTACGATGTCTTTTTACAGCTGATATTAGTGTTCACTTTAAATCTAAATTTTCTCGATGATTTATACCTTTTTTCTGTTTTAAGGTAGTTCATCTCAAATTTATCCTCTCAAAAGGGTTCAACAGGTGGTCGTTGAACCCAATTCTCCTCGCAAGCAAAAGTCTCAACACAAATCTCCTCAATATGTTTTAAGGTAGTTCATCTCAAATTTATCCTCTCAAAGGCCTCTATGATTTTTTTTTATCTTTATGCTAAATAAACTCTCTGATTTTATCTTATTAAATAATAATTGACACGCCCCGACGTGGTATATCCAAGTGGACACCGAAAATCAAAGTGTGCTGGGCGACAACCCTGTAGGGTGATGAAAGCCACCGAAAATCAAAGTGTGCTGGGCGACAACCTGTAGGGTGATGAAAGCCATTTGAAGAAATATGTGTAATTTAAAGTAAGAAAAAGAAGTTTGAAAAAAAATAAAGATCGAGTGTGCAGAAGTGTGTGAACCAATAAATGATTATCATAACATCTAACTTTACAAAGTGAAAAGTATACTAAAGAGAATCACCCGAATGTGGTAATTATAGTTACTAAGAATAGATCCCTACATTTAATAGGAAATATGCCACCTCGTCCCGACATCAAGAGCTCCAAAGCCTACTAAAACCTAAAGGGGCGCAAAAACATAAAAATGTGAGTGGGCAGAAACAATAGTTTTCTAAAACCTTTGCTTTTTTGAAAGTAATAACCTCTTGCTGTAAAAACCTGTAATAATCTCAAAATCATACTACATAGTAAGTATGAAAACCAATGTAAAAGTGGAAAGTTAATTATTTCTCAAGACGGGTAAATAACAATATAACCTCAACATAAAAATCTTTAAGAAGAAATCAATACGTGAAATCCAAAAGTAGTACAAGGTTCCATGGTATCAGTGAAAGCAGGTAAATTACAAAATCTCAGATAAACGATATGGTACGCTTATTAAATAATGTAGACACACGAGCTCATGCAAAGATATTCTGACATGAATAGGCTGGGTGTATTAATCTACATTCAAGTACTGTGTACACGTGAAGCTGGCGCCAAGTGCATCACAACAAGTTCTAGAAGTATAAACAACTAGAATACGCTGACACCTAAGTGAACGTATCGATGCATGTAAACATACACGGGAAGCTGGTCCTAGCCCCGGACAGTACTATAGACACCATGTAAGCAATCCTAAATGAGCGGGTGTAAACATACGAAAATATGCCATGGATAACATCTCAAATCTCGTATCTTAAAATGTAACGTTTCAAAGGTAAAACACAGTGGTAAAGTTTTCCAAAGAAAGATTCACAACAACATCAACACATAAAACTTTTGTGTTATCTAAAACAAGACAAGATGTCAAAGCAAGTCATAAACCAAATTTCACAATTGTACGTAAGGATATAGATTTAGAAAGAAAAGCTCACTCACAGAGACTGTAGTCGTAATTCCTTGCTTGTACGCTTTCCGTAGTCCTCGGGTTGTCACTCCTAAAGTAAAACAACCACACTTAGTAAACTAATAGAAAACTACGAAGAATATGGAGAACAAAACTCAAATTAAGAGTTTCGTTGTCCGAAAACAACCTTGCACTGCCGTTCACTGCCGCACGCTCCGCAGTGAGGTCCCAGGAGCCTGTAGATGGTCACCACATGCAGTCACGCGCTGTTAAAGTTAACAGCATGCCGTTAACTTTAATGGAATATTTTAACAGCGTTAGAGAAAACTCTGTTAACGCTGTTAGTCAGAGGAAGGAATATACCTTTGGAATATTTTAGGTCCAACCGGATCTGGGCAGGGTTTGATGACGTCAGCTCCTAGTTCGGACAAGGTTCAGGCCGATCTGTATCGGCTCAACGCTGCAACTTCCATCCGCCGCATTGCCACCGTCATCCCCTGGCCGGAATCTCGCTGAAATTCTTCACAGAGACACAAAAGCTTCAAATCTCAACCGTTTAACAGGCATTTATGTCAAAATGAAGCTAGAGAGACGAGGAATACAAATTTATCTACGAGAAGTCCGAAAAGTGGTCATTTCCAAACTTTAAGCTCAAGGGCAGATTCAGGCTTGCATTGCTTGGATAGTAGTCTAAGACTCACGAGGAGTGGCGAGGGCAATTGCGTCCCAAATGAACGAGAAACTCGTCAGGAATTCCCTCCTCCCCGGAGCTCCTCAAAACGTCAATTTGTCGTTCGATTTTCACGAAACAGAGGTAGGGAAAGGGTTCGTGGTGGCAAGTGGATGAAGACGGTAGTGGTGTGTGGTCTGGTTCGGTAGGGAACGGTGGCTCCGTTGCCGTGGTTGTATGTGTGTTTGGTCGGGGAAGGAGGCAAGAGACGGGAGAGGAAGAGCAATT
The DNA here is from genome assembly GCA_018257905.1 of Gillenia trifoliata. Taxonomy (NCBI): domain Eukaryota; kingdom Viridiplantae; phylum Streptophyta; class Magnoliopsida; order Rosales; family Rosaceae; genus Gillenia; species Gillenia trifoliata. The sequence goes on along the minus strand of CM031080.1, from coordinate 18,579,949 downwards.
TGAGAGAGTTGCATAGTGAGAGAAACAAAGTGGGTTCCACTTGACCCAAAACTCAACAACAATACAATTCTCGTGAAATTACAAGAATGCCCTTGAACTTAAAGTTCTGCAGAATCTTCATTTCAACTCTGAATTCCGTTCCGATTGTGTCCACGCGTTCGTAACGATGAGCACAACAAGAAAAAGCTAAGAGAAAAGGTCGTATGTGTCACAACACGAAGGTCAAGAAAAGTCAATCATTGCCCTTCTAAGGGCATTTTGGTCAATTCACACCTTCAAAAAAATCTATAAATTCCAGGACGGGCTGTAATAATAATTATATTGGTAGGTCAATAGGTTTATGCATTGAAAGTCACTTTTTCGGATGGTAATCTGGATTGCTTTTGTACAATTGTTTGTGCATCCTCAATATGTTTGAATTTGTGCCTTCTTCTCCACTGATAGACTTGAATTCTATGAGCCATGGTTGGCAAGCTATGAAGCACATAGATGGAAACGAATATGGTGATACGACACGACACAACGATATGAAAAATCTATAAAAACTAGGATATGATAGACCATGAATACGACAATAAAAATATATAATTTTAACATTTTAACATGAAAATATCCAAATTCAACTTCATTTGATTTGTTGAAGAAGCAAAGTTGGAAATTTAATATTGTTTATATACAAAAGAAGAAGTGTGAGAGTTATGTAACATTTAGGGAGTAGGCTACAATGCTCGCAAGCATTGAATGCTTACACTGATCTCACCATTAAAATGAGGGAGGAGAGAGGAGAGAGGGGGGAAAGGAGGGTGAGATTGGTGTGAGCATTCAATGCTTGCGAGCACTGTAGCCAGTCCCAACATTTAGAGCAAGTTTCAACTAAAGCTTTGTTTCCTATTAAATTTCTCCTCTTAATGTCGCATCTAAAAGTGTAAATGTATCCTAAAACTTAGGTACTTGTATCCCAAATGTAGGATGTGCACATCCATCTAGTCAAAGCCCTATCAGTTGACCATGATACCTATTTGACGATATCCGATGAAGGATCGGTTACGAAATACGTGACCAAACTAAATCCAAATCCGTGCTTTATAGCTGGCAAGCCTTGAGACACCCACAACTTTCCACCTCCATGCGGAGACGAATGTGACTCATCATCTGTAACAATTTGTAAACTACAAGACTAAAATTGTGAAATTTAAATAGTCGTACTACAATCAAAGTAGCAAAATAAAACCACGAATTGGCCTACCATATAATGGAGATTGGAGACCTCAAAAACAGGCCATTTTTGTTTCATATCATTCCTTAGCCAAATTGCCATACACAAACTCGATTTTGGTACCATTTCATTCGACACGAATGGCTACAAGAAAGTGACAGACGAGCTGAGCGTTACCAAGATCTAGCTGAATTAACAACTCGTTACAAGATAGCATTCTGTTCTTATTGTGCATCTGGAATTCCATTGAGCTCCACTTTTCAGGCGATATGCTCTGCCAAACTAAGAATCTTGACATGCTTTTTCTTCCTCAACTCATGCGGGACGGGTCCAAATACTCTAGTCCCGATCGGCTGCCCCTGCTTGTCGACAAGTACCACAGCATTGTCATCAAACTTGACTTCACTCCCATCACAGCGGCCTCGCTGCATGGCAGCACGAACAACCACACCATACACAACCTTTCCTTTCTTCACTTTTCCGTTGGGATGGGCCTCCTTTACTGATGCAACAATGGTGTCTCCCAATCTTGCTCCTTTCTTGTTTGCCTTCAAAGCTTGTATGCACATCACCTTCTTCGCCCCTGAGTTGTCCACGACTTTAAGAACAGTCCTCATCTGTATGAAGGTCCTTTGCTGCTGTAAACGTGCAGCAAACAAAAACCAACAAGGACAACTACAAATCAGTCTCATCTCAACACTAAGTAATAAACGAGTTGACCATTTGAGGTATTTAGCAAAAAAGAAGATAAACACAAGAAACAGTGGGAATGAATTAACTAGATTTCTTTTTTGTTGACTCTTCTAAACGGCCCTATAATTGGTCCCAATCCAAGACTACAAGAAAGTCTTGATCCTCTACAACATAAAATATTTAAACCAGTAATAACATTTTACATGAAACCATCCTACTAATATTCTACCTGAGACCATCCTACCAAATATTCAATGGATATATTTTCTAATCATAGGTATAATCTTCAAAGAAAAATCAGACAAGCACACTGACCTGGGATAAGAAAGTGCTGCATGTCATCTCACGTGATGTGCTCAATAAGCCAGACAAGTTGTTGCCGAGGCCCCCCAACAATGAACAACCAACTAGGTTTGTTTCCAGCAGATTGAATACATTGCAGTGAGTAAAATGGTAAGAGAATAATTGCAGAACATAAACCAAAAAAGCTTAAACTTAATCCAGGAAAATCAGAAATTGCGCCACTGCAATATAGCAATATTCTAAGACATCAATTTTCCAACTCACTATGAAACACAAGACAACCAGATGAACAATGAAAGAACCACGTCTTGAAAAATGTGACATCTTTTTAGATCCACACTCAACTATTTTACATTTGTTATCATGCAAGGTGAAAGCAGTTAATGACAGAAAAACTCTTGATTCTTGAAAAATATAAGTTCTTACAACTTTTTCTAACACAAATTCAAAGGATTTAGAATCCAACATTTGAACAAGAAATGACACAAATAGTAGAAAGAGATTACTAGACAAATCACGTACCCCGTGAACACTTTGAAGCTAAACCCGCAGCCATTCCTTAACAGTAACTTTTACTTTCAACCAAATTGAAAATCTTCTTTTATGCGCTGTTCAGCTGTGCAGAAAATGTTGTTAGAGAAAATTCATAAAAGAAAAAGAACTCTCATCATAGATTTAGAAATTTAATTTAATTCGTTTTACGGGCCAGTTTCTTAAAAGTAAAAATAAAAAGGAACAAGAAAAGAAAGGGCATGGAAGAAGAAATACACACACACACACTCACGATTTTCTCCTACCCAAAATCATCTTAAAGAACAATATATTCATCAATGGGGACAATGATAAATAATACAGCCTGGTAATGATGACAGAATTATTTCACTACTCTCCTATGTTATACGGACACGGGACACGGGACAGGACACAACAAGACACGGCGACACGGAAATTTTCTAAAAACTAGGACACGGACACGGACACGGGGAATTAAAATAATAATAAATTTAAATACCAATAATAGGCTAAAAAGACATCATACAAAATCAAAACACAAAAGATTGATGCTCATTGTTTAACTATCATCATCAGTTGACACCAAACAAACAAAATAAAATAGAAAATAACATCAAACATATTCAAATAAGATAGGACATATCCCAAGTTCAAGCAACTTCACTCATCAATGATATTCATGTCATCATTCGTATTTTTAAATCTCTACATATGAACAACACACTGCCCAGCACAGCACAACTACATATTGCCCACTGCCAGTGCCCACAGCACAGCACTTGAAAGGTCCAATATATTGCCCACTGCCCAGCACAACAACATTGAAAGAAGAAATATGCCCAGCAGCAATATATTGAATCCGCATAACAGCAATACATTGAATCCGCATAACAGCAATATATCTAAATTAAATCTCTAAATATGCACAACAGCAATACATTGAATCCGCATAAATCTCTAAATCTCTAATATATTGCCCAGCAACATGAACATGAAGCAGCATCACTGCTCCGCAGAAATCTCTAAATTAAATCCACAGAAATCCTGAGTCAAACCTGTTGGAGCTGGAGGGGGTGGACGCCGACGGTGGAGGTGCTGCTACCTGCTGGAGCTGGAGGCGCTGGCTGAACCCTGGATTTCGAGATTTGGTTCTGGAGAGTGCAGAGTGGAGGCGTTCCCTTCCCTTCCCTTCCCGTTCTATTTTAGTGTTAGGACTTAGGTTTCACATTAATTTAAAATTAGCCCTGAAACAAATTTTCATATTTCAATTTTGCTCTTAAAAGTTTACTATAACTTCAAAATGACCCCTGCCGTGTCCGTTGACTGTGTCTTGACCGTGTCCCCTGCGTGTCCTGCCTTGTCCTCCCCGTGTCCAGACAGTCAAAGTCAACGACATGCCACGTGGCGTGTCCGACACGTGTCTTGGAGTGTCGTGTCCGTTTAAGCGTCCAATACGTTACACGCTAGTGTATTACGGTGTCCGTGCAACATAGCTGCTCACAATTTATTTCACTACTCTATCGTTTATTAAAAATCGAAACAAAAAACCCATTACTGTGTTGTAAATTGTATGTGTACATTAATCGTGCATATAGTTGTCATCAAAATCCAGACACGTATACATGAATATCCATGTACAATAAAAAAACATGCACACAAATATAAGTCAGGAACACAGAAACAGAAAGATATCTCGTTTAGGGGCTAAACACTGCAACGCAATACCAAGTACCTGTTGTGTAAGAATTCAGATTAGACTCGCAATAAGAAATCAGGTTCCAGTATTTTGACTTGTTTGTAGTCTGTTTGAAACCGACCTGTTTTGAAGGATCTTCCATTTATCCATGAAATTACAATCGGTAATGTATTGGTCTTACAACATCCAATCCAAGCAGGATTGAACAGGAAATCCATTTCAACTAAATACGGGATGAATTGTTTTATAATCAGTTTTCTTTTAATTTGATTATAACGAACCAGTATCAGAAGTAGTCCCAAAACAGAAGAAAGGAACCTAAGGCTTCCAAGGATCAAAACAACACAGTTCATATGCGACCACATTTCGGTCTATCGATTCACTGAGCAGACACTAAATTTAAGGCTTCCAATGATCTAAACAGAAATGAATACCCGTAAAGAAATAACCCAACAATTATAATCATCCAAAAACCCACGAAATCTAATATTGTTCTAATACACACACATTTTAAGATGGGAAAGATTATAACTATTATCATTACAAATCGGCAAAATTTATGATCAAAATTTATCCAAAAGCTGATGCAACAAAACAATTTAATTTCTCGAAAAGTCGCAATTCATTCAAATACAACGACGATCAAATTGACATTTGTAATCACGACGGTGAAGGAATTAGAAAATTATAATAACAAGTAGAGCCGAATTAGATTATCAAGATTGAATTATGAATAACGGATTTACCATAACTAACAAACAAATGGTGTTAAAATTAGAAACGAATACAGAAGGATGAAACGCCAGAAACAACTAACTGAGAGAGAGAGGGGTTGACCTGTGGTTAACTGTGAGCATTGGAGGTTATATTAAACTTGACATGACGCCATTTATTTGAGTTGATATTAAAATCTCCCACTTATATGTCACTTAGCATATGATCGAGTGGTAATTCTATCCAATTGAAAGGTCTAGTGTAAATATATTATTAACAAAAGCTCCTATGTGTATCTTCTTACTGCAATGAATATTGATTCAAGTCTTAGCCAACACCAATTGCGTAATTGCATGCCTCTTCATTTCTTTACGTATCGTCACCGACATAAAGCATTCAAAGTTCAATCATGAAATGGAGTTCAACTTCCATACTACGTAGTATCAAATACTACGAGCATTGGATGGTTTGGATTCATGGGGACCCACAGGACTCATATCATCCAAAACAATCTACGACATTCAATCCTCGTAGTATTTCATACTATATAGTATGGAAGAATTTTCGCATGAAATGAAACTAAGTAAAAAAAAAACAATTATTTCTTTTTTATTCACCCCTTCTTTAGATGATCACCTTGAATGGGAATGCTTTTGCACAGATTCTAGACACCTTTATGTATGAGTAAGTTTCTTTGTTCCGGTAGATTAAGATACAAAAGATGAAGGAAGTTGAGATCATAAAATCAATTGATAACATGAGGAGTAGTTTAACTTATTTATAAGCCCATGCAAGGCCCCTCCTCTCATCAATTTGGAATTCATTCTCAATAGAAGATAGACAACTTGATCGTCAAGTAGCTGCTCATGCTCGTCACTTTGGGATTGATGTGGAAAATGTGATATCTCACGATGCAGGAGTTACCAGTACTCAAACTGAAGATTCAAATGAAAGGGCAATGGCAAAACAAGCAGGTCATAATTCAAATTTTGATGAAGGAACTAGCAGTCAAACTGTCAGAGTTTGTCAAAGATGATGATGATGATGATGATGATGATGATGATGATGATGATGATGATGGTGACGACGATAATAATGGCGTCCCAACGACAAAGGTTGAGCGGCCCATTTACCGGATAGGATCTTTATGACCATGCCACACAAGATACCGACCATGGTGCCCGAGAAGCAGCAGGTCTTGGAATTGGTGCTATCGGAAAGCCATACACAAATAGTCACTGGATATATAATGCGGGTATGATTCTCTTTCTCAAAGTCTTGACTCAGTGAGCATAGGAGATGAACAAAGTAGCATGTCCAGCCAGCTCCATGCGAATAATCCTCCAAATTATGGCTATGAAATTGGATCAAGCTCCCAAACCAGGCTATGGTTTTGTTTATTATTCTCCACCTCGAATGTCTTATGATGTCTCAGCCAATAAAGCATATAGATCTTTTGATTAGGTGAACCAACATTTTCGAATTCATGGACAGACGGTAGGAAGAGATAGAAGCATGTATCTTTGGCATCTACACAACTACAACCACAACTTTTTAACTGAAATTAGTGAAATGGATTCGACTCAATACTGTTTGATCCAAAATAGAATCCCATTTACTGCCATCGATCCTTAATGAAACAGTTGTATGTATTAGTATTTTTAATTAATGTGCTTTATTTTGTAGTTGGGTGTTGTACTACTCTTTCCTTGACCGAATTTTTTACTTCATTTAGGAGGTTTTTTATGGCATGTATGTATGTATAAAATAGTTGTTACAAACATACACGTGTACGAGGTCGTCTCCGGATCTTTTATTTTACAACAGAAGATTTGATTGTGAACAAATACCGGCAAATCTTAAATCTATGGTACTAAATGTTTTGCATCTCAAGGTGTACATTGCGCCGTAATTGCTTGCAAACGCATAATGCAGCTTCTCCAGATTACGCTTTGCATTTCACTTCTTATCCCGTTGATCAATCGACCCAGCTCCTCGATGTCATATCAGTAGAATGCAAATATTCATTGCCATTGTAATGAATCTAGAGCTTGTTGGTGAATCTGCTTATCTCCAGCTGCCACTACATTAAAACCTTGGGAACACACCAAATGCCAGTGTCCATTTAGCTCTAAGAATATAAATAAATAAAACGAAGCTGCAGAAATAGCTCCAACAAGGCGGGATATATAAATAGAGTCGGTGAACGCATTATTAGATGTTAGCTTACTTGTTGCCTTTGAATTTGGAGAAGCATCCCAATAAAGCTGATGCCCCTTCCAATCAGTTATGACACCGCCAGCACCTTCTATCACAGGTATCAGTGAAAGAAAATCGTACGGCTGACAAAATAGTTGAGATCCTTGTTAGGTAAAAGCAATGAAGTATATCTAACACAATAACATCTTTCACGGATGATGAGAAATCTAACAAGATTAATGCACGGATGCAGATTTAGACAGCTCAATGTAACAAAAAAGGCGTTGAAGTGCCAAAAAGAAAGATGCAGATATCACAAAGGTTAGATACACATCAGAAGAAACTACAAGTCCCTTCTGCTGTATATTATCGCACTAATTCAACCAGAGTTCAAAAGAATAGCTACCACTCATATCATACACCAGGCATCGCCTTTTTTGTGGCCCACAGTGTATCACTTGATCAATTAGTTATATAAACAATTTAACAATGAAGAGTTCAGCCTACCTTGAGACCAGACTCAACAACAAGATCCACAAAACCAGAAGCCAGCAGAGCATAAGCGTAGCAGTCACAGCCGTATAATGGCACTTTCACCTGTAGACCAAATATGAAATACTTGAGTCATTTTATTATTCTTTTTTATAAGAAACGCAAATTTAAAATATTTAAGATGAAAACACCTGCTGTAAAATACTGTAAAAATGTACAAGGAAATTCGGCTTAAAAATCAACTCCAGTGAAATGTTGATCAGGATCAAATGACAATGAAAAATCCGCTCAGATTATCCCACAAAGCATAGTAACACCACAAAAAGTAAAAGATACTGACAAAGAAAGCTCGAAATAATAGCACTGTCCAACTTTTGCGCTCCCCTTTGCTCGTATAATTATAAGTGAATCCAACTAATATCTGACAGTATTCTTCTGTCACCTAATTTTAAAACTCTATTTTTATGGACAAACCTTATATCTAACACGAATAAATGCCTCTTCTGCCTCTGCGCTGAATAGGTGTGGGCTTGTAGTGTACCTAATCATGGGAACATGTAAAGTTATATAAGAGAAATCCCCAAAACAAAACTGACAGAGAAAAGGAAAAGTATACATCCCTGGTTCACAGGATTTGGATGCCATAAAGTTCTAGATACCTTTTAGACATGGTTTATATTTTAAGCAACAATCATTTTGGCTATGCAATAGATACTAAAAGGAAAAAGGAAGAACCTACAAATAAGCCTGTGCCAGATTTGCACAAGCGCGTGTGGACACTACTTGGCCATTCAATGTAGTTTTCCTCCCACTAATCCCAACCCATCTTTCTCTTAATACAGGCTGATCAATTATGCCAAGAATCTGGGAGGGAAAAAAAGTCTCAGTTCAAGAGAAAGTACGTACATGTAATCTCTAATTTTGAAATAATTTATTGTGAAACTATCTAAATGCAATTTGGAAATTTTTTTTTTCTTATCAGAAAAGCTATCTTCTGTTCCCAAGTGTTGAATATCGGAGGAAAGAAAATGTTTTTCTTGAAACACAATAGTGTAATTACATATTAACTTTTAAGTAAAACTAAAAGAGAAGTAGCCTGTTCTTAATTCACATGTTGCAGCAGTTGATTCATACTGGTTTACCCCGGTGTAGCAAAGCAATGAGAGTACCAAACACAGGTTTTCCTGGGGAAAAAAACTGCAGATTTTACCAGAGTAGAATTTGAAAAATAAACATTATGTCATAAGACTCATAAAAATAATCTTCCCTTAAAAAGAAACACACCAGTGATGAAGCTCTTTGTCCCGTCTATTGGATCTAAAACCCATACATAATCTGCAAACTTCTCTTTGCATCTCCACCCATTTTCTTCTCCATAACTGCAATGAAAGCTCTATCATTTCTTCACCGATAGCACAAAATCTAAATATTCGTGGTTGTACATGCAGATTTAACATTGAGATAAACAAAATCTTCTTTTATGTTCCATTGGGTTTAAAGGAAATAGTCAGAGTCATACGAGAGTGATAAAGAATAAAAAAGCTAAATGAGATGCTAAACTCGTCAATCGAATTAAACTATCATAGCTTAAGTGAAACTTGTCATGTTCAATTCTAAAATGAAAACACCAAGCCAAAAAATTCAAAAACCAAAACAATTAGAGATAATATTTCACTTTATAACTTTTTATAGGTAAAATAATGTATGATTTAGAATGTAAATCTAAAGACTCAGAATTTTATGGTCCGGTTCAACTTCAGCACTCCAGTTTCCTTGCGACCAATTGAAATGCTAGGAAAATGATCTATTTACGTACATAGCATGAGAAGGAAGATTCTCTAATATAATTGAAACCATTGCTTCCTCTGCTGTTTGATCTGCAATTGTCACAGGGCCTGCAGCAAAACAGTCAAGCCGGACATCAATGACTAATAAAGTTTCCCAAACTCCACAGTTCACACCAATCAATTACTCACTCTCGAAAGGTCTTATGCGGACTAACTCACTCAGCTTCATCACTTCAACGTTTTCCCAATTATTTTAGAAACCAAAACAGCCCAAAACTCAATGCTCAAATTGAAATTTGCTTTTCCTACATTTTCTCAGCAACCAAACACAAAAACAACATCAATTGAATCCAACATTCCTAATATTCTCCAACTTCCTCACAAATCCTCATATTTTCAAATTTAATCTATTCTCGCCACTTAGTACTTCCCTGAGAGGTTTTAGTTTCGAATCTTGTGGATGAAGAGTTGGATACCAATTTAGTTCCCACCCCTTAGTGTCAATATATCATTGTATCAAAAAAAAAAAAGAAATTTAATCTTTTCTATTCAGTAGAAAAATATTTACTAAAAAACTCTGGCCATTTTCTGAGTCCGTCGGTTTTCCCGGAGACCAAACAGAGCAGGTAATACAATACACACTTATAGAAACTTACTGGAATCTTCTTTATCGAGAATGTCAAATTTCTGCCGGAAATATTTCCGAATAACTTCACCGGAGGCGTCGGCAACCTTGTTGGCAACCTCGGCGAAGCGATCAAGCTCAAAATTGTTGGGCGGAAGCGAAACGACGGCGTCTGGGAGGTCGGAAAGGGAGGCCATTGCGAGTGGGAGCCGAGGACGGGAGAGAGGGAGGCGGAGGAGCGAGAGTGAGGGATTGGGAGTGGAGAAACGGAGAGCGGGAGTGTTCAGATCGGGAATGGGAATGGGAATGGGAATCGGAGGGGTTTGGGAGAAGGAGAGGGGTTTGGGAAAGTGGGAGAGCATTTGGGGAGACTGAGGTGGCGGGAAAGGGAAAGGGAAAGGAGAGAGAAGAGAGAAGAGAGGAGACAGCGATGGAGTGGTGGTGGAGGCTGAAGAAGTGGGGGACTCGTGAGAGAAGTTCAGTTCAGTTGGGGGGTTTTGATGGTTTAGAGAGTGGAGGTTGACGTGTTTTGTGCACCGTTGGATTGTGAACTGGATTGCACCAGTCTCAAATGTGGACCTACCACCACAGTATTTATGTGACATGGATACAGATTTGAAATTAAAATTCAACCGTATTACAAAATTGCCGTTCAACTCAGCTCCATCTCCGTATCGATTCATATCTCTCTGCTCTCTCTTTCCACTCTCTCAGCTCAAGCTCAACATGAGCATTCCATCTTTCCAGCTCTCTCTCTCTCTCCTCTCTCTCACTCTCAGCTCAAGCTCAACCCGACCATTTCATCTTTCTAGCTCTCTCTCGCTCTTAGCTCAAGCTTAACCCGACCATTCAATCATTCTAGCTCTCTCTCTCGCTCTCAGCTCAATCTCAACCCGACCATTCCATCTTTCCAACTCTCTCTCTCTCCTCTCTCCTCCTCCATTCAACTGAGATCTGCAAATCCCTCTCTCTACTTCCCAATCTGCAAAATTGGGGCTAATCTCTCTACATAGGTAAATCATTTTCCTCTTTTGCATTTCTAGATCGGAACTGATTTTTTCACTTGATATACATCTTTCATTGAAGCATCTTGATTTGTTGTTGATTGCTGCTTCTTGATTAACTTTTGATTAGTGTTTTTTGATAATTGTGGATTAGAGATTCCAGATTAATTGGTCTTTAATTCAGGAATTTAGGTATTGAAGATGTAGTATTTGCAAGTGTTTTTCTGTGTTTGATTTCATGTATTTGATAATTTGTGACACAAATTAGCGTATTATTGTTCGGAACATAAATGTCAGTATTTAGAATAAGTTATTTTCTACTAAATTGGCTTTGGTCAGACAATTCTTTTTGTGGAATTGATTCGATTAATAGTGTCTTAGCAATGCCATTCATAATTAGTTATTAACCTTTTCGGTTTACTGGTTGCTGCATTCCCATTCAATTATCTGAATTGTTAGGCATTAAGAATACTACTAAGTGATGATATGAACCATGTATGTGGTGACATATTTAATTCTCTTACTAATGTATAGTTCCTTTAGTGGTTCAACAATGATCACACTACATGACTCACATGTCATTGGACAACAGTTACATTTTTTTTTACATGTCACCGACTGACAGTGACTTGCATCATTAATTAATTAGCTTATTGGATACGTAGTATTTGCAAGTGTTTGGTTTCATGTATTTGATAATTTGTGACATTAATTAGCTTAGTATTGTTTATCTCATTGATCTCATTGATCTGGGATCTATACCCAATTCATAGCTGCTTGAAAAAGAAAAGTCTCTTATCAACAGATTTCTAAATGAGCATTTAATTCATGAAAAATATGATGCCCAATATGTACCCAATTTATAGCCGCTTGAAAACCTTCTTTTACTACTATATTAGGTTTGATCAAGCAATCCTTTTCACGAACTTGATTTGATTACCAGTGTCTCAGGCTCTCATCAATGCAATTCAAAGTCAGTTTTTTACCTTTTCGGATGTCACTGGACAATAGTAACATGTGTAATTTACCGACTGACAATGACTTGCATCATTATGTCTTCTTTGTTGTTTTGTTTGATTTGAATTGTCATGTTTTCTCATTTTTAACTGCGCAATTTACATGTCATTTGAATTGAAACATAACTACCAATCACTGAGAAAACCTTAAATATGGTTTCATTGTGCTAGAGACATACATAATTGTCTAGTCATTCGTTGGCAGTGACGCGAATAGTTCTCAAATGGGACGAAAAAAACGAAAGGCAAGAAGAATCAAAATGAAGGATCAAAAGGAAGCAACACCCGAACATGGTGATAATCAGGGGGAAGCAATGCAAGAGGAGGAAGCAAAACAAACAGAGAATCAGAGAGAAGCAATCCAAAAAAAGAAAACAACACAACCAATGTCACATCCCGGATCGACTCCGCCGTAGCACGATATTGTCCGCTTTGGGCCACGCCCTCACGGTTTTGTTTTTGGGAACTCACGAGCAACTTCCCAATAGGTCACCCATCTTGGGATTGCTCTAGCCCAAACTCGCTTAACTTCGGAGTTCCGATGGAATCCGAAGCCAGTGAGCTCCCAAAAGGCCTCGTGCTAATTGGAGGTGGGCATGTACATATAAGGCACATCACCCCCTCTCCGTTGGTCGATGTGGGATATAACAATCCACCCCACTTAAGGGGAACCCGGCGTCCTCGCCGGCACATTCGTACCGAACGGCAGAGTGGCTCTGATACCATTCTGACACACCCCACCCTCGATACCCACGTGGATACCGAGTGCAAGCGTGCTGGCCGACACTCGTAAGTGACGAAGCCATTAAATGCATGACAACACTTAGTGTAACCAAAAGTAAATTGTATTAAAGTTGCAAAATCCAATGTCAATATGCATATGGTTCAGAGCGTACTAATGATGAAACAGCGGAAAACAATAATGAAAAGAGTTCCTAGAATCTCTATCCATAACAGGGATGGATATTATTATAGAAACTGAAAGAAAAGGTAGATCCCTACATGGTCGGGATCGATGTTCAGAGCTGCCACGCAATATCCTCGACTGCGGACTGGAGAATCTTCCTTCATCATCACATGGGCCAAGTACCCCTGACAACCCTTCTGCAACAACTTCTTCGCCCTAAGTGATGAAATCAAACTGTTTTGTAACACCCTTCTCTCGCCTTGGAAGACAACCTCTGGTCTACCCGGTGTTTGGAATGTGACCACTTTGGTACGACAATCCACAATGGCATGATACTTGGATAACTAATCCATACCCAGAATAAGATCAAAGTCAATGATATTTAAGGGAATGAAATTCGCCTCCATGAGTTCGTCACCGACGAAAACTGGGCAATTTCTAAACTCCCATTGAACAGTGCTTGTCTGCCCTATAGGCTGAGCTATAACTAACTCACACTCAAGAGGTGACGGTTGGGGATTTACTTTCTTAGCGAACATAGGAGATATAACCAAATGAGTAGCACCCGGATCAATTAAAACTCTAGCATGAAAATCGAAACTTCGAACGTACCCATAATGATTCTTAAACCATGAGAAAACTCAAGGAAAGTACGACCTATACTGCCTTGAACTACATTGGCAATGACTTGCCCCAGATGGGCAAAGTCGGATAAATCTGGCTGACGTCGAGGTGGCATAGCTCTGAATAAGGAAATACTGAGATACTCAGTACCAGAATGACGTACACCAAGTGTTTGTCATAAGAATTCTCTGAACCTATGCTCTGATACCAAACTGTCACATCCCGGACCGCTCCGCCGTAGCACGATATTGTCCGCTTTGGGCCACGCCCTCACGGTTTTGTTTCTGGGAACTCACGAGCAACTTCCCAGTGGGTCACCCATCCTAGGATTGCTCTAGCCCAAACTCGCTTAACTTCGGAGTTCCGATGGAATCCGAAGCCAGTGAGCTCCCAAAAGGCCTCGTGCTAATTGGAGGTGGGTATGTACATATAAGGCACATCACCCCCTCTCCGTTGGTCGATGTGGGATATAACAACCAAATTAACAAGTGCAATATTGAAGTAACATGTTGTCTTTTAGTTAAAGACAATACAATCAGTCAAGAATGACATTGAAGGAAGACCACTTCAATTGCTCGAGGCTACACCTTTTTGGCCCATCATAGATGCTACATTAGTGGAAAGATCAACAGAAACGATGCAACAAAGTCTAATGAAAACTTAACAAAGTTGATTAAGGTGTACAATCCAAGTTCTCGGAGCTTCAATTTCGGAAGCATATATGTAGGGATAACAGTTAGTGATATCTCCCAGATACTTGGACTACCCACAGATGGCACGACTCTTTCCATGGAAAGAAAAGGAAGAGAAGCGACATCATTTGTCCGAGCTTACTTTGGTAATTCCAAAACCATAAAGAAGGCAATGGTTGATAAGGCTCTAAAGAAGGCGATAAAACATGCTAATGATCAACAAAGAAAAAAGAAAGAAGCTCCTCAATCAACAAAAAGGAAAAAAGATACTTAGTCAACAAGCAATAAGAAAAAAGGAAAAAGAGGAAAAACCCAACAAGTGGAAGAGAAAATAGATTTTGAAGAGGATGTAGCACGTTTGATATTGTTCATCCTTTTTATCACATTATTGTTTCCAAATTCTGGACATCATATATCATAGGATTGCATTAAACATATGCACAGAGTAGTAAAGGGAAATAAGGAAATATCGACTTCACTTGGTGGCTGCCAAGTAGCAATTCTAGTAAGCAAATTAAACGTTCCACAAACATATTTATAATTCTCACTACATGCCATAACAAGTATTGATTATGTTTAATTTTCAATTCTAACAATTTTGACTTTGCGAAAAAACACAAATGATACCTCCAATAAGAGGAAGGAAAGAAGAACCACTGAGAATTGTTAAACCAATCTACTTCAGCTTTTTACACTTTTAGTTAATTTCTTGCAACTCTTTTTTTTCACTACAAATATTTTTCAAAAGGCTACACTCACAAGAAAACTTTTATGCTGAAGACAATAAGGGAGATTACATACCACAACCATCATTTGAACAGAATGAAAATGGAGAAAGATTCACAAATTTATTTTAGCAACTAGAATTGGCAATTCAAGAAAATATGGTTAGCATCACAAACCTAATGTCAACTCAAGGAATTATGAAAAAGATTATGAAAAATATGAGTGAGGAAGCTTAAAAGAGAAAAAAACATAATGAAGACAACATTAGATATGAAGGAGGAAGCATTGCAAAAAGAAAAAAGAAACACAAGAAGACTGGAAGAAGAAAATGTAAAGCTAGTGGTAGATAACGAGTCACTGAATGAAAAGGTCCAGCAATTGGAAAAGACCATTTCAAAAGGCAAGGAAGTGGAATTGGAGAAAAAAAAATAAAGAACATGAAAAACAAAGCAAAAAGATTGTCTGACGAAGCCATTGAATGCATAGAATCGAAAGAAGTCAGAACACCAATTGCTGAACAAAAGATAGTAAGACTCTCAAGATGTGCTCACAATCAAGTCACCACCTGGGGTTGAACACCCGAAATTCAAAGAAATCTCAAGTCAGATTGCTAAAGAAAAGAAAGTAGACACTCAAAATGTGCTCACACCCGAGTCACCCAAGGTTCTTTCAATTTCAATTTGTTCCCCTCATCGTAAGACTCCTCAAAATATGTCTCCTCATTGTATAAATTAAGATGTCATCTTGTACTCATATGTTGTACACTTGAAGAATAAAAAAAAGATCAGGAAAGAGGATGACATATACGAATATCAGGAACCAGGACGACAAAAGAGAAGACTTCGAAAGAAGGACAATGCACAAACACCACAACATGAAAAAGGCATCAAGAACAAAGGATCAAATTACATGATTCCGTTCTTTTTTTATATATTGAATACAAGTCCTAATAGTATAGTGCAATTGATTGATGACGTGGAAGACAAAGAAGATGAGAAACGAGTTGAAACGGATGAAGTTATGAACTGGGATAAGAACATTGTCTACAAACTTATGGATGCGGGGACTCAAATTCAATTGCAAGATTTCTAGGATAAATTTACTCGAAGGTAATAATGTTCACTCATTGCTTATCTAAATTGTGTGAAATTTTATACAGTGACTATATGGTATGATATCAGCTTTTATTTTATATATGTGCAGTGACTATTTTTGGCGAGGAGATCTTGACAATAACTACATAGAATGCAAAGACATCAAGAAGTTGCTATCAGATTCTGCAATAACAAATAATATAAGGGAACAAATGATATATCTCAAAATGTTATTTTTATAGTTCTTTCGGGTTAATTTTGGTTGATTACAATTCATCATAATAATGCATTCCAAGCAATTGATGCATTTGGAAAACTTCTTATGAGATCTTTATAATCTGAAAGTTTTCGGGTTTGTTAGAATGGAAGAACTTGTGCTAATTGTTGGGCTTTTACTTGTGCTAATAGTTGATAATGAGAAACCAAGTTGAAAAGAACTAACAATGACTTTGCATTTTCTTCTCATTTTCAAACAGTGACTTGTGATGTCAAAGTAAAATGAAAAGTTTTTATTGATCGGATTCTACTTTATTGATCGGATTCTAGTTTGAATTTTACTTATTAAATGCAACGTGTGTGTCACTGAGAGACAATCGCGTCAAAGGAATAACAATAGTGTTAAAATATTTTTATTTCTTGACAGATTCATACAAAAAATCAAATTGTGAAAGGTATCCATCAATGTCTATTTGAACCTTTCTTTCACAAACTCGAAAAATCAGAAAAGTTGTTAATACCAATATACACCAAGAAAGCATATCCCAATACGCTTCTGGTGCTGGATGAAAATTCTCAAGGATGGTTTCATTTAAACTCAATGAAGAAAAGAAGACATGAACAAGACGCCACCTTCAAGGATGCTGAATATATGGTAAATAATTATTAAAGTGTACATGGCTTGCAAATGATATAATCCAAAAAGAAAACACACTAGCATGTTTGCTTACAATGCAGGTTAATTTGATCTGTAAATGGATGGTTACTGTTAAGGATCAAGCTGAAGACATGTTGCAACAAGATTGCCGAATGACAGTCAATAAGCGGCAGGACAAAGAAGGTGAATTGCAATTCACTGAAGTGCAACTTACTGATAATGACATTAAAACTATCAAGTGGATCAGTACAACAAATTTCAATGACTTTGATCTCAAAGTCGAAATGGAGTGCCCTCAACAGATAGACAACTCGTAAGTTTCATTAACAAATCTTAGTAATAATTTAACTTATATTTTTGGACAGAATAACATGAACATTATAACTTACATTTTCATTATGATATATTGATTGGATTGTGGTATCTTTGTGATGTATTACATGGACAATATAACAAAAGAGGAAGTGCTGCCAAAAAAAGTGAGCAAACAAAAGATGCAAAAATATCGGGCAGAACTGATTGCACAGTTTAATCGTCACAAACTAAGCTGGAACAGAAAGCAAGAAGCATCGTTGAGTTAGAAGCTGAAATTTGAATTTGAATTATGTCATCAACTTTGGAATGTTTGTTTATTGGTTCTGTAATATTATTAACTAAGGGTACTTTCCAATTCAAACTTATTTTGAGTTGATTTCCATTCAACCTTTTTGGGATGTTAACTTGTTAATATCTAGACGAATTTGGTGATTCTATTATTTTCATTGTTTGATTGTGATCAATTCATGACTCATATGGCAGTCACTTGTGCATGAAACATTTTTTTTTTCTATTGTCAAACAACAATCGATCCTTGACTACAATATATTTGCCTTACCTTCAACCCTCTTTATTCTGTAATAACTTTTGCATGAGATAATGAGTGGCTGGTTAAATTTGTGTTGACAAAATTTGAATCCAATAAAAAATTTTCATGTCATTGTTGAACAGTGACATGCACATGAACTGAAAAATAATGCACAAGCTTCAAAAGTAATTGAAACCAAAAACAAAAAACTCCAAACATAACCTCGAGATAATATTCAAATCCAAGTGTCGAAGTTGAAGGATGGTTGATTCTTGCAGCGAACTTCATGTGATTTGGGTGGAACGTCGTTGGAGTAGAGTGTCGGGTTGAGAGGCAGGCCTTCATCTTACTTCGCGAGATGATACCAGTAAAGTCTCGCCTTGTGGTGAAAGCAATCACATTCTTGCATGTGTTCAGGGGTGCAACTTGAGCCTTCTTCGACACCATCTCTTAGATTGGAGTTGAGATTTGACTTCCTCTGAAGAAAAGGCATTAGATGTATGTTCTAACGAATATAAAGAGATAAGAGGCAAATATTGTCCCACCGAGCGTGCCAAATTTGTAAACACAAAATTTTCTGCAACGAATAACAAAAGAACACGTGTACAAAATAATATTTGTATTAATGAGAAAAATTACAATCTATGTGGTTTATTCTTTTACAAGAATATTCTTCTGATTTGATCTCCAAAGTAGAATTCGATTCAATAGTGGTGAACACTTGCTCTTGAATCGGGCTTGTTATTTCTTCAAGGGCCGTAGAGGCTTGATCTTGAATGAAATGGGACCACGAGGAGTTTCATGTGATGGGTGGTCTTCTGCTTTAATGTCGATGAACTGGCACGTGTATTTGTTATGCTTCTTGATTCTCCACGAGCTTGATGAAGAGTACGAGTATTTGCTTTGGCCAGAGAACTTTTTGGTTTTCTCCAAAGCCTTGGACTTGCTTCGTTTCTCTCCGAAGTCCATCTCTTGAAAATGAGCCTAGTATTTATAGGCAAGAGATTGGGTCTTTTTAGTTTAGAATTCCCAATCTGAATCCCGTAATTTGTAGGAATTATTTTCTGATTTGATTTAATTTAGTCACTAATTAAATCAAAATCAGTAGTTTAAGGAATTAACGCATAATTGAGAGAATTTGATTATTTTTCTCATTTGGACTTGATTTGATTTGTTTGATAAAGCTCGACTTGATTTGATTTGTTTGACAGAGCTCCCGATGTTGACAAGTGTCATTTTCTGTAGCCCTCTTATGAGTCATGTGCCACGTGTGTAACCGTCTTTCTTTGATGAGTCATGTGCCGCGTGTGTTGTGTGAGACTCGTGAATTGGACCGAGATTTCACTAGCCAAATGATCAAATTTTAATTAATTCACCACCGAATTTCGATGTCTACAGATGGCGAGGGCAATGGCGGCGGTGGTATCAAAAATGGTGGTAGCAGTGACAATGGTAAGAGGGTGATGGTGGTGGCGGCGACAGTGTCAAAAATGGTGGTAGCAATGACAATGGTGAGAAGGTGATGGTGGCGGTGGTGTCAGTGAGGTGGTGGTGTCAAAGATGGTGGTGGTGGAGGCGGTGGTGTCAAAAATGGTGGTAGCAGTGACAATGGTGAGAGGGTGATGGTGGCGGTTGTGGGAGATGGTGGTGTCAAAGATGGTGGTGGTGGCAGCCACGGTGGAGTGGGTGATGGTAGTGGAGACTCTTGTAGTTGTGGTGGGGGTGATGGTAGTGGAGACTCTTGTGGTTGTGGTGGGGGTGACGTACATTATTTTCTTTTTTCGTAAATATTTTTGCCTTTTTTATTCTCCAAGTTTGTATTCACACGAAAAATTAATCTTCCAAACGCATGTTTTCCACTTGTTTTTGTATCTACAAAAACAGAAAACTATCTCACTTTGCACTTTTGTATTGATGATTTTCGAAGAATGAACTACCAATATGTCGTTTGGGGACAATTTTTTCTAAGTACACGTTTTTGCACTTTTTAAATTTTTGAATTTGTGATTTGTTTAACAAACCAACACCAAATAACTATAGAAATAATAGAAAGTAAAAATAAGCACATCAACAGCTAGCTCCTTAAACATTACAAGAACAAGTTCTTTATTACAGAGTACACTAACTCTAGAATATTACCATGCATGCATAAACTAATTCAAGCTTAATTAATTAATTTAGTGGTGGCTATGATGACCAGGCAACTTGTCCTTGATCTTCTCCATCATACTTCTCTTCTCAGGCTCGGTTGTGACGGTGGTGGTTCCGACAGCTGTGGTTGCATGTCCATGACCATGTGTCTCTGCTTGCTGCTGATCGTCCTTGTGCTTCCCGCCACTGAATTTGTCCTTTATTTTCTCCTTCAGCCCCTTCTTCCTTCTCCCACCTTGCCCATCATCCTCCTCAGACTACAACCAACAAATTATAAGACATCAAGCAAAAAATCAAAGTTTAATAAAAAAAACCTTAATTATAGTGTTTGATAACATATATATATATTTTTTTTTCAGTTTTCAGTTTTCTTAACACACAAAAGAAACAAGGGTGTGCACAAACTGAAAGCATAAGCAGAGAACTTGTATAGCATAATAAGATATCATATGACAATTATTAATATGTATACATAGAAGAGAAGATATGTCTTACGCTCGAGCTTGAGCTGCCTGAACGGCGGAGTTCACTACCAAGACTGCCATGGGGCTGCTGTTGTCGGTGCTCACCGACACCACCACCGTACCCATGAGATTGATCACTTGTTTGTTTGTCACCAAACATGCCATGCCCTGCAGCAACTCCAGCACCACTCAGTGCACCTGCACCCAGTGCGCCACTATGCGCTCCATACCCTCCTGTGGTTCCGGAACCGGGAACATCCAAACCTGGACCCGTGTGTGTTCCGGTTCTGGTTCCGGTTCCTCCCGTGGTGGTGGCCACGCCTGTGAGGTGAATAGGGTTTCCAAGCTCGTCTGTCAATTTGACAGGGTTTCCTTGCTCGTCTGTGAGCTGCACCGGGTTTCCGTACTCGTCCCTGATTTGAGCCATTTGGGTATATTTTTCAGAAAATGAATTTTTCAATGTATTGATGTTTGAATATGAACAAGTTCGAGGAGGGTTGGTCTTTTTTTTAAAGGGAAAATGAATGACGGTGGAGATAGGATGTGTAGGTTTTGCATGTCACTGTGCGTTGACACGTGTTATGACAATGCGCAGACAATGTCACTAACAGCACCCCACGTTTGATGAAGGTTCCACGTGTTAACTTGTGGGGATGACACATGCTTACCATGGTTGTGGGTTCTGGGTTAGGATGGGATATGGAACAGTATCTTCTGGGACCGCAGTATAATCGTCAGAATGTTTTCTTCCTTAGCCGCTAGTGTGCAGTGTGTAGTGTGCAGTGTGTAATCATGATTTATCTTGTTAATTTGGGATATTTACTGTGGTGCTATTCGCACACTCTTTTTATTTTTCAAATTTTTTTAAAATATTTTACCGTTAAATTGAATAAATTAAAAAAAATTAAATAATAAAAATTAATAAGAAATATGTAAATAATTAATAAATTGTAATTGCAGTGTGTATTCATCTGAATTATAAATTATAAATCAATCCTAAATGGCAAATGAGACGTTACTAATGTCTACAAGGAGGAAGTCACTCTTAGGCTGTTTTTATTTTTCAAATTTTTTTAAAATTTTTGACCGTTAAATTGAATAAATTAAAAAAAAATAAATAATAGAAATTAATAAGAAATATGTAAATAATTAATAAATTGTAATTGCAGTGTGTATTTGTTACATCCCGTCTCTAATAAAATAATACTTTATTCTCCGAAGGTGTGAAATGACAAAAATGCCCTTAGTGGCTACGTATTTCTTGTGTAGAAATTTGAATTTTTCTTTACTTGATTTCGTACTTTTCGAGTTGTACGTTTCGCCACGAATCCGTAGAGGCGTACAGATTAATTTTCGGACTTGTGAAGTGCAAGTTACGTTTGTTTTACGGGTAAAATACCCGAAAGACAATAATGTTGGTGGGCCTTGGCGCCCATAGTTTTTATTCGAAAACCAGGTGCTCTGCACCGTTGCTATTCACTCTGCATGCTTGCATGCGTATTTGACGCACTGTTGATCCGTTGAATCCTACAGATTTAAAATGAGGACCTTGTGTGTGAGTTTTCTTCACACATTCACTTCACCTCACTTTTCTGTCTGTTTTCCCTCACAGACACATCCCCCATTTCGTGGGAAAGTTGCTGCCTACTTGCAGGCTACCTACACACACATACATCATCCCTTGCCCTTTTCTTTCTGCAAACACAAACAAAGCCGAGCCTCTCCTCTCCTCCAGACTTCACCTTTCACCATCCAAACAAACACAAACAGTCCAACTCCTTCATTTCGATTTCAGCAGCAGCTCCAACCTGGAGTCCTGAAACCTGGGAAGAACCCAGACTGGTAAGAAACTGTTAAAGCCACCCCGTGGCATTTCCTTGTTCTTTCTTCGGTTTTTCTTTGTGAAACCGAACTCCAACTCTTTTCTTGTTGAGTGCAGACCACTAAGAACACTCCCTGCAACTCAGTAAACTTCCTGGCAGCAACCCTTGGTTGCCTAGAATCTGTTCAAGGTGAGGAAGATGATTACTCAAGCCACCCCGTGGCTTGAGTTTGGCTTTTTGGTTTGGTTTTCTTCCCTCAAACCTTGCTAACCTGTCATTCTCATTCAAACCCAGGAAACTGGTGGTGATTTTAGAACCCAGGAACTCTGAAGCATCGAACCCAGAAAACTGGAAAACCAGTTCGCCGGAGTTCATTTCTGGCCGACTTTGAAACTGTCGATTTGGAGCTCGTGGAGGCTCAAATCAATCACAAAACCACTCCTTGAGACCTTGGGAACCCAACCCAAGGCCTGGAAGTCGAAGAATCACCCAAAACGGAGGAGTCACTTTTTGGCCGATTCTTTCGAGGCTTTTTCCGATCAACTCCGGCCACCTTTTGAGGTGTTGGTAAGCATTTTTGAACTTTACTCGTTCCCAGCTTCATTTTGATATAAAGATCGTAAAATTTGGCTTAGAAATGAAGAAGTTAGGAAGCTTTGAAAAATCCCAGAAATTCCGGCCAAAAAACCCAAAATCCGGCGACGGTACGACAGCCGGCGCGGCGGCGCCGGCGACCGGAAAAAGGAAGAAGAAGACCGGAGCTGACGTCAGAGATGACGTCAGCAAACCCGGTTCAGGCCCGGTTCAGACCGATCTGATGACGTCAGCACCGGTTCAAACCGACCTGCTGACGTCAGCAACTCGGTCAACGCTGACGTCAGCGTTAACTTTGACTCGGCGCGCGTGAGCCGCGCGTGGGCCGCGGCTCCGATTCTTCCAGCCGCGCGTGAGGGCGCGTGAGCCAATATTTTTCGACCGTCTTCGCGAGGCGACTCGTGACGACGCGTACTACCTAGGGGTGGTACGTTTGGTAATTTTTGAGGTATTTTAGACCTCCAAATTGAGCAAACAGTGGAGAATTCGTGTCTTTTCCGTAATTTCTTTGGAATTGACCTAGTTAATGATTAGTATAGTAACTTCTCATATAGGTGAGACCTATCCCGAGGAGTTTCGGGCTCAGGCTAGGTACGGCGGCTACAACCCGGCTACATACCAGTGAGTGGGCCCTATCTTATTAAATTATTATTAATTCTCAAACGTGTTCAACTGTGATTTATGAACTTGTATAGCATGCCATGATTTATGAAACTCGTTAAATGACTTATTTACGGTATCTTGATATATTCTTTATGTTGTTTAGCGTATTTTGAACAACTGTTGGCATGCCTATACGTATTTGAGGTTTTTACCTATACTTGCATTTAGCACGGTGTTAGCACTGTCCGGGAGTGGACCAACTTCACGTGTATGTTCACACGCACCATTACGCTCAACATGGATCCATTGTAGGTGCCAGCCTGTCTATGTCGCCTTGGCGACTAGACTTGTTGTGACGCACATTTTGTGCCAGCTTCACGTGCATGTAGTGCTAGAGCGTCTATTATGTGAAACACCCAGCCTGTCATGTAGCTACTTTCTGCATGACTTGTGTGCTATGATATGCGTTTCTTATTATGTTGGTTTTACCGCTGTTGTTATTGATTAGTGCAACCCGTATCCTTTTGGGCGTGGTCCCAGGCATTATTTAGTGATTATTGATACTGTGATTATTACATTACTGCTATTGTTGTTAAATTGGTATTTTTGGCAAATCTTACAGGTTTTACAGCGAGGGGATATATACCATTTTTGAAAGGTTTTCTAAAAACTGTACTTGGCCCACTCACCTTTGTTTTTCGCCCCTCCAGGCCCTAGGTTTTAGTCGGCAGGCGAGTTGGTGGCAGTTGCTGATATCTTCACTCTACCTCCAGTGGATGTAGGTGTATCTTGTGTTCCTTCAATTATGTTTATATCTATCCTACGGGATAGGAATATTCTTTACATTTCTTACTGCACCCTAGCTCTGATAATTGTGTATTAATGGGTCTAACCCACACTACGCACTTCCGCATCCCTACTTTTAAATAAAATCTCAGTATTCCTGTTTTTCATCATCAAATTCTTATTTAATCACTCATGACTTCGTCACTCCCCCGGAGTTGATGGTCAGCACGCCCCGAAATCTGGTGTTCACGTGGATATTCAGGTCGGGGTGTGTCAGTATTCATCTGAATTATAAATTATAAATCAATCCTAAATGGCAAATGAGACGTTACTAATGTCTACAAGGAGGAAGTCACTCTTAGGCTGATTTGGTATTGCTGTGTTTTTCAACCACATCTTTAATTCAGTTCCAGAATCCAAACGGGCACTTAGTTAAGGTGAGCTCCGGTGATCATAAATGAATTTTTTTCCTATGTCTACTTGGTCAAAATTAGCCCAACTTACCGAGTTAAAAACTGGTCTGCTGCTCTCACTTTTGACGGAAAAATAAATTTGGGAGCTTTAATACCTCGAGTTTAATAAAAAAATTAATCATAAACACTAAATAATATTTTATTAATAATAAAAAAATAAAAAAGTTATTGGTAAGCATTTTTGTAAATAAATTAAAATTTAGTAGCGGTATCGTAATTAAGTTGAAGTTCAAAAAAAAAAGAGGTGGCCTTTTTGTAAAAAGTTGAAGTTTAGAAGGAGGTGGCATTTTTGTAAATATGTTGAACTTTAATGGCACTAGTTGTTTATGCACGATTAAGTCAACTGTTTATACACGTCACTTGTGTATAAACAGTTGACCTAATTATGTACAAACAATAAGTGTTAACAAAGTTTAACTTATTTATGAAAATGTCACCGTCTTTTTTTTTTCTTTTTTTTGTTTATTTGTTGTCCGTATTATTAATAAATTGTTGTTGAGTGATTATAATTAATATATTATTTAAATTGTTGTCTTTATTATTAATAAATTATTATTGAATATTTATAATTAATATTTTGTTTCGATTTTTCATTAGTTTTCTAAAAAAAAAGGTAGCCTATCCGGTAAAAGTTTATGACTCCGCCCTTGGATATATTGAAAAAAGAAATAATGTTTGTCAATGGCTGTGATATCAATAAAAGAAGACAACACCCAGCTTACATGCTTCTTCTTGTGGTGATTGGCAATAATAATTAATGCATGATTAAAAAAGCCTTGCACATTAATATTATGTGATGGATGCTAAATTCAAGAGGAAGAACAAATATGTTGTTGTTCAAATCAGTTGTATAAATTGGTGGTGCATCAAGACTATAACAGAGGCATATTTGATTCAAATCTATAAATATGAATACAAAAACACGCCACATCTCAAAAGTAAAACTATAATCTCTGTCACATCCCGTTGCGACTCCACCGTAGCACGATATTGTCCGTTTTGGAGCACGCCCTCACGGTTTTGTTTCTAGGAACTCACAAGCAACTTCCCAGGGGGTCACCCATCCTGGGACTGTTCTAGCCCAAACTCGCTTAACTTCGAAGTTCCGATCGAATCCGAAGTCAGTGAGCTCCCAAAAGGCCTCGTGCTAAATGGAGATGGGCATGTACATATAAGGCACATCACCCCCTCTCTGTTAGTCGATGTGGGATGTCACAATCTCGGACTTCAAATCTATAAGTATGAACAATTATGTTGTTCGGATTATTTATTTTTTACCGAAGATGACACATCCCGATCCCGGACACGCCAGGTGTCGGGAAGTGCTGGCCGACACGTGTTAGGTGACGAAAGCCATTTAGAAAGATTTAAGAATAAATTAAGGAAAAATTGAATTAAATAAGGGTAAGAGTGCACAGAGTGTACGGGCGGAAGAATAGTAATAAAATAATGAGTTGTGAACAAAGTAGAGGATACAAAGTAAATACAAGAGTAAAGAACCCCCTACATGGTCATACCACCGCGTCTCGACGTCACAAGCTCCAAGCCAACTAATCCTGGAGGGGTGCAAAACATAAAACGGTGAGTGGGTCAAAAAGCAAAGTTTTATAAAACTGTTGTTTTCAAAAGTCTACTAACCCCTCACTGAAAACAAGTATAGTTTTTGAAAACACGTCATACCCTCTGGCATGAACTTCAAAATACTATAAGAAAATACACGGGTACTCCCCGATAATGATTACTGACATGCTCACCCATATGTAAACACACAAGTCCAAGTGGCTAAACCACAAAGAACAGGCTAGGTATAAAAGTAATACGCTGAGTACTACAATGACGCGAGTCTAACGCTAAGCGCTGGTGCACAAAGTGCAGTCACACAAGTTCGAGTTGCCTAGTGCAACCTAGAACAGGCTAATACCTACAATGGATCCAAAGCTGCGTAACCGTACTGGTAGTGACTACTCCAAACGTCAAGGCTAGTCCTGGCCACAAGACTCAGTACTAATACCTGGGGTGTTATACATCTACTGATGAGCAACAGTATGAAAACATGTATGGCAATATAATACGAATGTTCTACCTCCAACAAACGTATATGATATGAATTATGCTAACAGTTTGAAGAAAGCATTGAAAAACCATACGTACATATACATTTATCAAAACAAAGACCCACTCACTCACCTGTAGGTAGCCAGGTCGTAGACCCCCGTCCTAGGTAGCCCCGGTAGTCCTCTGGATAGGTTTCACCTATATGAGATATCATTGTAATAATGATCAAACTCATAAAGGTTACTAATTAACTAATTAATTAAACCTATCCCTTGTTTCCTCAACACGAAGGTCCAAAACACCTCCAAAAATATCATGCGTACTGCCCCGAGGTAGTACGCGTCGTCACGAGTCGCCTCGCGAAGACGGAATCAAAAAAGGAGTCCCCATGCGCCCCCACGCGCGGCTCAAACGCGGCAAGCCGCGGCTCCACGCGCGGCTCCAAACGCTATCTCACGCGCGGCTCATACGCCTTCACGCGCGCCTCAACCGAGCCGGTCAGCGCCGGTCTGAACCGGTTTGTTAACGTCAGCAAGGACGGTCTGACCCGGTTTGCTGACGTCATCGCTGACGTCAGCGCCGATCATCCTTGCCAAAATTCTGGTCGCCGGCGGCCGGCAGCGCTGCCGGCGGCCGTCGCCGGAATCTGGGAATTTTGGCCAGAATTTCTGGGTAATTTTCAAAGCTTCATAACTTCTTCATTTCAAGGCCAAATTGCACGATTCAAATACCAAAATGAAGCTAGGAGTAAGGAGAATAATATTGTACCATTTTGGGGGCCAAAAACTTGCCAGAAGTGGCCTAAAAATGAGGAAGAACCCACGGGTGCAAGGAGGCCGATCGGGTTTCGTTGTTTCTCGGCCAAACGTCACCAACCAAGGCTTGAGCAAGGTTCAATGGACATCCAGGAACACAATGGTGATGATTTTGACAAGTTTTGGGCTCGGTATCACCGGCAAACTCGACGGGAAAATTCTCGGGTTTCGCCGACGGTTTCGAAACTTTGGATTCTGGGTTTTCCAGTGGCTGCAGGGTTTGGTGAAGATGATTGTGAGGTCAGTGATCTCACATGGCCAAAGGAATGGCTCGAGGGAAGGGAGGAAAGGCACGGGGTGCCTTGATCAATTTGGTGAGGTTTTTGGTTTGTGTTTGTGTGGTTTGCAGAGACCAAGAGGGAGAGAGGGCTCGAGACAAGACAAGGACAAAGATCCCAGATTTTCAGGGATAAGCCCACATGGGCCTGCAGACATTTGGGCTCCAGCCCAACAACCCAAAACTGCCCAAAATTGAATTACGGGAAACGTCGAAAATCAACGCCCGTAAAATATTCGTTCGGAGTCCGAACGACGTCCCGCTCGCGTCTACGCGTTCGTATCGACGAGCACGACAAGAAAATACAAAGGGAAGAGTCGTACGAGTTATGATGCAAAAGTCAACCGAAAGGTCAACCAAGGGCATTTTCGTCATTTCCCACTTCCGGGAATAAAATAATTCTAATTTTCGAAATAGGCTGTAACAATCTACCCCCCTTATAAAAATTTCATCCCCGAAATTTCCATAAGAAGTACAATGAGGTAGATGAGAGTACTAAACTGTTTACACTACATCTCTCCCAAGAAGCTCCCTCGAAAGGGATGCAGGAGAAGAAATAACAATTGTCTGAACAGAAAGCTGGCTAAAAGTGCTCCGTCAACACCACCACTCAAGGTGACACCAATGCCTCAAAGTTCAATCAAAAGAGGGATAAGACTAGCTGAAAGAGTATTCAGTCGTCCGAACGGCTTCCGACTGAGGGCATCAGCTACTACGTTTGCACGCAGTCACTCATCAGCTCCATCCATCTCCTTCGACTGAGATTGAGGTCCCCCAGAGAGAAAACACACCTCAAACTTTGGTGGTCCGTGAAAAAAAAAATCTGCACGTCGCACCAAAGGGATAGTGTCGCCAAATCATCGGGCTAAGATAATGGCAACAAGCTTCGAATCATGGGTAGGGTAATTCATCTCATGCAGGTTCAACTGTCTAAAGGCATGAGCGATCATCCATCCATGCTGTATTAGCACGCAATCCAACCCGTTCAGTGACACTTCACTGTAGACCTCGTAGTTGCCGCCGTCGTTGGGATGTGCTAATACCAGAGCAGGAATAAGACAAAACTTGATCAGTTGGAAAATTTTGATCGCAGTCAACGTCCCACACAAAAATTCACATCTTTCCTGGCAAGTTTCGTGAGAGGCAGGGCAAAAGAAGAAAAGTCCTTCACGAAACGTCGGTGATAACCGGCCAGGTCAAGAAAACTTCGGATCTCCGAAACATTCTGCGGTCGCCCCCAGAAAATCACCGTTGCAACCTTCTGGGAATCGACAAGAATACAATCCGCAGAAATTATGTGCCCCAAGAAAGACACAAGAGTAAGCCAGAACTGGCACTCGCTGAAATTGAAATAAAGCTGAAACTCCCTAAACTTCCATAAGACCAAGCACAAGTATTTAACTTGATCAGCCTCAGATGTGGAAAACAGAATGTCACCAGCAAAGACTATCACAAACTTGTCGACATACGGGCGAAGTACTCAATTCATCAAGTTCATGAAAGCTGTTGGGGCGTTTGTCAATCTGAAAAGGTATGACAAGGAAACTCGTAGGGCTAGCAACGAGTCCAGAAAGTGGTCAAAAACACAACAACGTTCTTGATCTTCAACTGATAATAATCAGACCTCAGATCGATCTTAAAGAAAACATGTGCACTTCGAAGCTGGTCAAAAAGATCATCGATTCAGGGCAGAGGATAACGGTTTTAATCGTCGCCCGATTCAGATGCCTATAATCGATGCGGAGTCTTAAAGTACCGTCACTTCAATTGAACAACAAGACCAGAGCTCCACAAGGTGAAGTGCAAGGCTAAACGAATCCCTTGGCAGAAAAGTTCCTGAAGTTGAAAATCTTCGACTCCCACCGCTCAGGTAGAGCCAAAAGATAAGGGTAAGAGAGATAATAGAATCAGTACCTGGAAAGATCGATAGTGAATTCCACTTCTCGATCAGGCGGTAGTCCAAGTAGATCGTCAGGAAAGATCCCAAGAAATTTGTTGACAACCGGTACATCGTCAACCCGAAGAGAAATTCCATCTTTCAACACCACACGTGTGATACAACCATCACAACCCGAATTCAACAGTTTCGTTGCTTTCGTAGCTGAAAATCAACCCACGATCGATTTTCCGGTGTTCGCCGGTAAACATCACAGTTAACATGCCAGGCGGCAGAAAGGTGACCAACCTCCGTCGACAACCCACAATGGCATGAAACTGGTGTAACCAACCCGTTCCTAGGATCACGTCGAAAACCACGATATCCTGAGGAATGAGATTGGCAAGCAGTACAAGAATTAGTGATGATAGCAAGGTATCATCTATAATCCCAAAAAGATAAGACAGGCTTCGCCTCACGGCATATCGATTCCCATATCGTACCCGATAAGAGTACAATGTGGTTGAGTAAATTGAATGAACAAAGGTGAAATAACCGAGTAGGTAGCACCCGAATCAATTAGGACTCTAGTAAAAAGTTCAAGAATAAATAACGCACCCAATCCAAGATCAGGATCGTTCTGAGCATCCTGCTAGTCGATTGCGTTAACTCGCCCAAGAGCCTGCTGTGCACCACCTTGGAACTGCACGGCACCACCAGGATACTGAGTAGGATAACCAAAATACAGGAGAAAGGTTCCAGGGTATGGAGTGACATTGCCCTCGCAGTGTACGTCTCCTCCGAAGTAGGTAGCTGATAGGGAACTGTTCCTCCACCCGTTGGATAGGAACAGGCCTAAAGCTGATTTTGCCGGTTCTGCGGACACTGGTTAGTTCTATGTCCAGCTGTCCACAGACATGGCGCACTTGAGTTTCAAACTTACACTCACCAAGACGACGAGTGTCACATCGATGACAAAACTGGGCGATAGACTGGGTGAGATTACCCAGCTAACGAAAACGGGATCCACCAGTGAATCACCCACCACGGCTATGCTGGAGTTGATTCACTACTGGATGATTCAGAGCTGAACAACCACAACTGAAAAACAGATTCCTTCGGGGACCAAAAGATGACTGTCTCACCCAACCTCTGGGTGTTGGTTCCCCCGTCGGAGTTCAAAAACGAAAGTTCGGTAAAAGGTTAAACTGCACTTTGAAAGTTGATACGTCCTTGCCAAAGTCAAAACGAAGTTATAGTCAATCACCGTCACTAGTAGATAAGCAATCCATACCGTCGTCCAAAACGAAGGATACAAGATAGCTGCACATACACAAGTGGGAAGATGATCGATTTGAATGACAAAAGTCATGAGTAGACAGAAAACGTTGACTCTAGAAGGTACGGAAGAGTTCTTCGACGTTCGAAGAAAATTGAGTCACGACAAAACAAAACAGTCGTACCGACTCCACGCCGCTCAACAACATCTCGAAGATAGAAATTTTCTCCAATTGTCGAAAAGTAGTAGTCACGAATTAACAGAGAAAAGTCAACCAAAAGGTTTGGTTCACGATCATCGAAAAGTCATTGCAGTCGTCACGTGCGGAAAGTATCGTACAAGAATTTCACGATGATAATTTTCCATTTCCGAATGAAAATGGAAAGTGGTTGGAATAATCAAGAGGAAAATCCGTCTCCAAGCCTCAACTGCTAACAAGTTGAGTACCCACTGACGTACTCAGAGATCGCCAAAAACAACCACAAGAAGTAGGAAACGCGACCAGTCAAGCAACACTAATTGTTCACGCGTTACCCGTAGGTTGAAGTCGTCGGTTAAAGTGTAAAACACCATCAGTACAATGGGTTTGTGAAACTAGGTCTCACGAATTTAGTCCACTAGAACTTGTCGAACACGAAAATTAGTCAATAGGTTCCGCCAACATCAACGCCTAGCGTCACTCCCAAAGGAAGCATTTGATGAAAAATTCATCCGTTGTGCCAAACTGACACCACACTCAGAAAATACGAAATACGACATCTGAACTAGTTTCCCGATTCAGCGCGATTCCATTGCGAGTTAATAAAGAGAGCGTCCAAGGTCACACGTAACATCCAAGTTCCACATCAACCAAGCTCAGGGTCGCACCGAGTGAAGTACCAATTCTACGCGTACCACAAAAGTAACGACAAAACTGTCTAAATTGGGAAAACTACCCAAAACTGCGTAATATCTGACGTCGAGGTGGTATGACACTAAGAAGAACTTAGAATTAACCCAAAGAAAAAAAATACACCAAAGGTGTAGAGTTTGGACAATTTTCAATTCCAAGAGTAAGATTCAAGAACAAAGATTCACGACTCCAAGAGTTCGGAACAGTGTGTTCAAGAACAACATTGGCAGGTAGTAGAATACCAAAGAGATAGCCAAGATTCACGAAATTTGAAGTCTGACACCAACGGACAGGTACGGAGTACGGAAGGAAGAGCCTAGGTTTGCAAAAACCATGCTCTGATACCAATCTGACACATCCCGATCCCGGACACGCTAGGTGTCGGGAAGTGCTGGCCGACACGTGTTAGGTGACGAAAGCCATTTAGAAATTTAAGAATAAATTAAGGAAAAATTGAATTAAATAAGGGTCAGAGTGCACGGAGTGTGCAGGCGGAAGAATAGTAATAAAATAATGAGTTGTGAACAGAGTAGAGGATACAAAGTAAATACAAGAGTAAAGAACCCCCTACATGGTCATACCACTGCGTCTCGACGTCACAAGCTCCAAGCCAACTAATCCTGGAGGGGCGCAAAACATAAAACGGTGAGTGGGTCAAAAAGCAAAGTTTGATAAAACCGTTGTTTTCAAAAGTCTACTAACCCCTCACTGAAAACAAGTATAGTTTTTGAAAACACGTCATACCCTCTGGCATGAACTTCAAAATACTATAAGAAAATACACGGGTACTCCCCGATAATGATTACTGACATGCTCACCCATATGTAAACACACAAGTCCAAGTGGCTAAACCATAAAGAACAGGCTAGGTATAAAAGTAATACGCTGAGTACTACAATGACGCGAGTCTAACGCTAAGCGCTGGTGCACAAAGTGCAGTCACACAAGTTCGAGTTGCCTAGTGCAACCTAGAACAGGCTAGTACCTACAATGGATCCAAAGCTGCGTAACCGTACTGGTAGTGACTACTCCAAACGTCAAGGCTAGTCCTGGCCACAAGACTGAGTACTAATACTTGGGGTGTTATACATCTACTGATGAGCAACAATATGAAAACATGTATGGCAATATAATACGAATGTTCTACCTCCAACAAACGTATATGATATGAATTATGCTAACAGTTTGAAGAAAGCATTGAAAAACCATACGTACATATACATTTATCAAAACAAAGACCCACTCACTCACCTGTAGGTAGCCGGGTCGTAGACCCATGTCCTGGGTAGCCCCGGTAGTCCTCTGGATAGGTCTCACCTATATGAGATATCACTGTAATAATGATTAAACTCATAAAGGTTACTAATTAATTAAACCTATCCCTTGTTTCCTCAACACGGAGGTCCAAAACACCTCCAAAAATATCATGCGTACTGCCCCGAGGTAGTACGCGTCGTCACGAGTCACCTCGCGAAGACGGAATCGAAAAAGGAGTCCCCACGCGCGGTTCAAACGCGGCAAGCCGCGGCTCCACGCACGGCTCAGCCGAGCCAGTCAACGCCGGTCTGAACCGGTTTGTTGACGTCAGCAAGGCCGGTCTGACCCGGTTTGCTGACGTCATCGCTGACGTCAGCGCCGGTCATCCCTGCCAAAACTCCGGTAGCCGGCGCCGCCGTCGCCGGAATCTGAGAATTTTGGCCGGAATTTCTGGGTAATTTTCAAAGCTTCATAACTTCTTCATTTCAAGGCCAAATTGCACGATTCAAGTACCAAAATGAAGCTAGGAGTGAGGAGAATAATATTTTACCATTTTGGGGGCCAAAAGCTGGCCAGAAGTGGCCTGAAAATGAGGAAGAACCCACGGGTGCAAGAAGGCCGATCGGGTTTCGTTGTTTCTCGGCCAAACGTCACCAACCAAGGCTTGAGCAAGGTTCAATGGACATCTAGGAACACAATGGTGATGATTTTGACAAGTTTTGGGCTCGGTATCACCGGCAAACTCGACGAGAAAATTCTCTGGTTTCGCCGACGGTTTCGAAACTTTGGATTCAGGGTTTAGTGAAGATGATTGTGAGGTCAGTGATCTCACATGGCCAAAGGAATGGCTCGAGGGAAGGGAGGAAAGGCACGGGGTGCCTTGATCAATTTGGTGAGGTTTTTGGTTTGTGTTTGTGTGGTGTGCAGAGACCAAGAGAGGGAGAGAGGGCTCGGGACAAGACAGGGACAAAGATCCCAGATTTTTAGGGATAAGCCCACATGGGCCTGCAGACATTTGGGCCCTAGCCCAACAACCCAAAACTGCCCAAAATTGAATTACGGGAAACGTCGAAAATCAACGCCCGTAAAATATTCGTTCGGAGTCCGAACGACGTCCCGCTCGCGTCTACGCGTTCGTATCGATGAGCACGACAAGAAAATACAAAGGGAAGAGTCGTACGAGTTACGATGCAAAAGTCAACCGAAAGGTCAACCAAGGGCATTTTCGTCATTTCCTACTTCCGGGAATAAAATAATTCTAATTTTCGAAACGGTCTGTAACAGAATAACATATAAACTTAATATGAGCTGAAATCTCAGAACTCAATCACCATCCTTCCCTAATATAGAAAGGGAAAAAAGCAAAGCGCTGATTTTATTTGAATGATGTCAATTTTGCTTCTTTTTTTTTTCTCCACATCAATTTCTTATGTGCAATAACGAATAAATAACCTGGCTGGTATTTTCGTTTGACCAAATACACATTCACGGTTGTATAATTTAAAACCCCTTAAATGCTTGCTCATATTTATTCTCATGATTGTAGATAGAGGAGTGTAGATAAGGTTTAGTATTAACCCTGGATCGTTTAGGGTTGTTTCTTCTTCTTCCCTTTTTATCTTCGATGACTACACCAATAAGCACTTTCTCCATCCTAAGTTTTTTATCTGCCCCTAACATTTCTCATCTTATGTCTGTCAAACTATCTGAGACTAACTATCTGCTACTAGTGTTTCGTCGACGGTTCTTATCCTTGTCCTCTACGCCGGCCTAAGTTGTTGAATTTTTTTGATGGGTTTATTGATAGGCTCGCAAAATTTGTGGTAGGATTGTATATCTTATTAACATTATTAAGCAGTGATCGAATCATTCAAGCCGTTAACTACACTTATAATAACCCTAATTATGAAAACCAAACACCAAAACTTGATTGCAGTTGAAGAAATCTCATTCATGCCTTGAGATTTCTCTTCACTGAGATTCCTTATTGTTCTTGTTTTCAATAGGATAAGCATATGTCGAACATACTTTGTCAAGGACCAAAATACATATGATGAGTTGTTTTCAATAGAATAAGCATATGTCGAACATACTTTGTCAAGAAGGACCAAAATACATATGATGAGTGTTGCCCTCCAACGTGTTTAGTCTTTAGTCTGGGATTAAAACATTTAAAGTCCAACTTTAATACAATTCCATTTGCTAACTTTTGATACATTACAACAATGGTTTGGTGAAACTCAGCATATAGGAAAACTCTACAGAGATGCCCGGCAAACAAATATAATAAGAGTATGTTGGGTCCAACTTCAGTGGTACGTACCATTAAATGGTACGTACTGTTAAATGGCTAAGATTCATTTGGGGCCCACTGCAAATTAATCTGAACCATTCAATAGTCGTACCATTGAATGGTACGTACCACTCAAGATTTTTCCGAGTATGTTGGTCGGTTTAGCATTTCAAGTGGTTGTTTCTTTCGATGTCCACGCATCATTGCCATAGTGAAAAACGTAAAATGTTTTGTTTCCTCCAATATCTCAGTATATTTCAATAGTTAGTGACTTAGGCCTCATTTGGCAGTTCGAACTGTATTGATTATTTGAGTCAGATTGGATAATTTGTGCATGATATAGTACTGACTAAATTAGTCAAGCGTTTGGTAGTATGTTGGATTAATCTGTGCATTGAAGAGTATGTCAGACTATAATAATTTTCTTTAAAAAATTCACAGAATAATTGATGTTAAAAAAACAAAAAAGAGAAAACTAAAGAAAAACTGAAAAAAAAAAAAAATCAATCATCACTGCGCAGACCAAATTTAAAAAATAAAAATAAAAAAAAGAAGAAAAAAACCCAGGAGGTTTTTCTCCCAATCGTGTCTTCCTTTTTTCATCATCTTCCCCACGCATCAAATCCCACCCTCCTACATACGAACCCACTTCCTCATTTCTTCAATCTCCCAAAAGCCAAATGGATTCATCAACCAAAACAATACTACTAATTAAATTGAGGATACAAATCAATGAAGAAAAGAATTCAATTTGAAAGAAAAAAAAAAAGAGATTAACTAATTTCATAAAAGAGAGAAGGAATACCTTGGATGAGGATTTTGTGATGTGCAGGAGAAGAAAGTGAGCGTGATTTTTGCATTAGCATGACCCGACTAATTATTAGGAGGTTTTTGTGGATATAATTAGTCAGGCATGAGAGGTATTAAATGGTGGACCCAGTTTAATTAGTCGGGCAACTATTTTAATACGAAATGCACTAAACACCCGATTTCGTATTATTAGTCATATATGGTACGCTATATGACACACCCCGACCCGAATATCCAGGTGAACACCGGATATCGAGGCGTGCTGACCATCACTCCAGAGGAGTGACGAAGTCATAAGAAGTTGATAAAGAAATAGTGAAGGAATTTAAATCAGAGTTATACTAAAATTAATAGAATACAGAGCGGAAGTGTATGGTGTGGGATTAGACCCATGAATACACAAATATCAGAGCTAGGTGCAGTAATTTAAAAGAATATTCCCATCCTGTAGGATGGATATAGAACACAACTGAAAAGAAATCAACATACTTCCACTGAGGGTAAATATGGTACTATCAGCAACAGCCACGCGGTCTTGTCTGCCAACTAAACTCTCTATGTCCTAAAGGGGCGAAAAACAAAGGTGAGTGGTCCAAGTACAATTTTATAAAACCTTTTCAAAAGTTTGGAATAACCCCTCGCTGTCAAACCCGTAGTATACTAAAAATATAAGTTTTACTAACAGTAATAACAATAACGAAATAAACGGGCCTACGCCCACAAGCATACGGGTATAAAGGATATCAGTAACAGTAAAAATATCACAATACTCATCGCATAATCAATGCACACAAGTCATGCAGAAAGTAGTTACATGACAGGCTGGGTGTCTAATAAATTACGCTCTAGCACTACATGCACGTGAAGCTGGCACTAAGCGCGTCACAACAAGTCTAGTCGCCGAGGCAACCTAGAACAAGCTGGCACCTACGATGGATCCAAAGTGAGCGTGTCGGTGCGTGTGAACATACACGTGAAGCTAGTCCTAGCCCGGACAATGCTAACACCGTGCAATATGCGTGATGAGTAATAATTTGCTAAAACGTATAGACATGCCAACATTTATTCGATAAAGCCAAGTAAACATGAATACTAAGTCATAAAGTGTCACATAAAACATATATCGGTTTATAAAACATGGCATGCTATACATAGTAAAGGAAAATCACATTTAAAACACATACTAATATAATATTTAGAGTGAAGAAAGGCCCACTCACTGGTAAGTCGTCGGATCGTAGCCTCCGTACCTCGCTTGAGCTCGCAGCTCCTCGGGATAGGTCTCACCTATATGGGAAGTTACTAAACTAATCATTAAACAAGCCTATTCCAATTTAAAGTAAGGAAAAGACTCGAAATCCTCTTTGTTTGCTCGTTTCTGGACTTGAATCGTTGGAAAAGTGGTTCACGCGCCGCCACAGGGCTCCACGCGCCGCCACAAGGCAGCACGCGCTGTCACGCGCGCCCACGATCCCACATGCGCCCACACGCGCCCACACGCGCGCTCACGCGCCCACACGCGCGCTCACGCGCCCACACGCGCTCACACGCTCGCACGCGTGCCTACGTGCTCACATGCGCGCCACGCGCCTACTGTTCACTCGCCGTTGCAGTTAACGGCGTGCCGTTAACTTTAACGGAATATTCTGTTTGACTAACGGAATATTCTCTAATGGCGTTACGGAATATTTCGTCACCGTTAGGGAATATTCCTTGACGGCGTTAAGGTTAAACAGAATATACCTTTGGAATATTCCACCGGTTGGACCGGATCTGCTGACGTCACAGACCGGGTTGCTGACGTCAGGACTGGTTCGATGACGTCACTTCCTCCGGTGACCGCTGCAACTCCCGGCCACCGTGCGCCGCTCGCCGGGGCCAGAATCTGGAAAAAGTCGCCGGAAAATCTGGAAAAATTCAAACTTCTTCAAATCTCAACCATTTTTCACCCAAATGGTGTCAAATTGAAGCTAGTGAAGAGTAGAGTTCGAATCTACCTACTAGGGACCCAAAAAGTGGCTGGAAATGGCCAAAAATGGCCTCGAAAGGATCGGCCAATTGTGAAACTCGTCGATCTCGATGGGATTTTCACATGCAGGCCTTGGGTTTAGTTTCCAAGGCTCCCAGGAGTCCAAAGATGACAATTTGAGGCTTGATCGAGGCCTGGATCGAGGCGTTTGGCCGAGAAGGGTCTCGCCGAAAAAATGCAAGTTTCCGGGTTTCTAGTTTCTGCAATTTTTCTGGGTTTCGAGGAACTGGGTTTGCTCGAGGATGACGATGGTGATGCACACCAGTGCAAGGTTGGAGTGAGACGAGGTCGAGGATGGTGAGAATGGGGGTTTGGGTGTCTTGAGCAATTTTTGGTGAGTTTGGTTTTCTGTTGTTTGCATGCACAGAGTCTGTGTGCAAGGGCACAGAGACGAGACAGAGTAGAGATGGGGGACAGTGAGTAGACAGACTAATTTGGTGTGTGTATGAAAAATCCTACACGGGTAGAAGATTTAAAGAAAGTTCACATGCATGCAGACAAGCATGGAATTCAAAATCTGAAAATCACAGAGGTGCAGAGCACCTTGGTTTCAAATGAAACCACGGGAAGACAGCCCACAAGTTCAATCTACTGATTCAGAAAAAAAAAAATACCGCAATTTGGTAAATTACCAAATTGCCCCCATTCGTAACTTGTCTGTTACAAGTCCGAAAAATGTCCTGTTCGCGTCTACGGGTTTGTAACGAAGTGTACAAGCTAAAAAGTACGCTAAAAGTACGAAATTAAGTCGATAGAAAAAAATTGTCCATGTAGGACTCAATAAGCCTTCAAGGGCATTTTCGTCAATTTACACCATCGGGGAATAGAATACAATAAAGTTAGGAACGGGATGTAACACTATACGTGAAAACAATTTTTTTCTGCTGATTGAATGCTTGAAATCAATTCTAAAAAGAACCAACTATTTTTAAATTAAAAAGGTCCAACCCCTGTTAAACTCATGCTCTTAACGTTTATGCTGTTAAACAAGATATATGTGCTGCAAGGAAAATGTCAATTTCGTGGATTAGATACACGATATGATTATGCTACGAAATAAACAGGTTCTACTCGAAAAAATAAACATACAGCGACAGTATGACTATGACATTTGGAAATGTCAAACTTAATTGTCCAGTATCACCCTTTCGGCTACATTCAGGACATTTCCAATGAAAATATGCAAACTTGAAATATAAAAGCGACATTTATATTTTACATTTTTGGAAGATGTAAATGTTAATTCTACTTTATTGGGAGAGACGTAAATTTGAGACTCCATGTATTGTTTTCTCTTTCATTTGCTGGCCCACCTAAAAAAATATGTAAATTTTTATTTTTATTTGCATCTTCCGGGGAGATGGATTTTTTACATCCCGCCATTGGAATATTTTCCGGCTAACAAAAAATATAAAGTACCAATTTCAAGGCGTTTTGCAATTCTTCAGTACACTTCTAAAGGATTTGTTAAGATGTCTGTTTTTTTAAAACTCAAAGCTATTTTTTACATTTAATACACATAAATTTCACACATTTTTTTTAACTACATATCAAAGTGACTTATTAGATATGTATTTTTATTATGGGAAAAGCTACATAGACCAAATTTTTTAAGCCAAATGATGTGGCAGTTAATGATAGGTTTTTTTTTTAAAGTCATTAAATCATGAAGTCTTGCTTTATTGCCACATCATTTGTTTACAAATTTGATTTAAAAAATTTGTCATAACCCTTTTAACATACTATTGAAAAAATTAAAACAAATTAAATAATTTAAGATATGGCTGAATTTTTCAACGTACGTTTTAAAGAAAATTGTTGAATCGTACAAGTACCCATCCCCGCATTTTACTAATTTAAAAAACCAACATAACTTCTATAAATGAAAAGATAAAGAGAGAGAGATTTCAATTTCAACAAGTACTACATTTTACAAAGGTTAAATTGTTTCTTTTTTCTTTATACGTACTAAGACCTTCCACAGTAATTTGAGTGAGTGTGATACTTAATATATAAAAATCAGACAGCCTGAGTTTGATACCTATAACACTACTACTACACTATTGGTATCAGGCTCACGAGTTTAATATACTGAACTCATGAGTTCAATATATTGATCACACTCAAATTTTTCGACCCACTCTGAATTGTGATTCCCATACGAGTTCAACATATTGGTATCACTCACTTTTTCCAGCCTAGTGTGGAAGGCCGAAGGATTTAAACCTAACCAATAAACATTGTTTTTCAAATTTTCATTTTTCTTGAACGGCTGATATATATCAAGGGGAAGCCTCTCTGATAATGTGAAAGGCTGAAAGCTCAGCAAAATCAAATCATACCAGCGTCCAGAATACATTCCTAATCAAATTTTAGTTCGGCGAGACGAAGCAGACTACAGAGAAAACGCGACCTCTGAATGCCCAGAACGAGTAGAATCCCCACAACGCCCTCCCTCGCCCGGTACAAAATCCTAAAAATACACCCCAACTACATGGTATAACCCGAAACAGCACGAACTAGTTCAAACCAACAACATTTGAAAAGAAAGCTCACCCATGCTCGCCTCTTCACCAGTGTACGTGTACCGCGTTCATGTTACTTCGTTCCTCTCCATTTCGCTACAGTCACCATCTGAAACTAACAGAAAGATCTGGCAACTAAAATGGGTAGCACCTGCAGAAAAATCATTGCACATCATATTGTACAGATTTGTAGGAAGGGACGATGTAGCCTTTGAAGCAAATCCAGGATCCAATTGACATACATAAGTTCACATCGATAAATTCACGTATGAATTCACGCAAAGAAGAAAATCTGTACAACAGTACGAATCAGATCACAGGTCCTTTCAGCATTTCAATTCTACTATCTTTTTTCTTTCTATAAAGAGCTGTTATATAAATTCCTTCTTCTCTTCTTTACAGTGTAACTTCATAAGCTAACCACGTCAAATGTCATGATGCAGATGTGCAGATGTTTACAATGTCTTGATAAATGCGCTCTTCAC
Source organism: Gillenia trifoliata (assembly GCA_018257905.1). Lineage (NCBI taxonomy): Eukaryota > Viridiplantae > Streptophyta > Magnoliopsida > Rosales > Rosaceae > Gillenia > Gillenia trifoliata. The sequence goes on along the minus strand of CM031080.1, from coordinate 18,538,443 downwards.
AATCCTTTTCTCCAACTGAGATTGCAAAAGAAGAACCAACACCGGAATCTGTATAAAATAACAATACTGAGTCCTAAGAACCCTTGAAAGGAAAAACACAATAAACATTGCCCCCGTATTTGGAGGATTTGAAGTTTATGCCTTCAGTGCAAAATAGAAGTTAATCCCGAACATACAAGGGGGATAGATCATGGTTCTGGTGCAAGAAAGGTGTAGGACTTGTATGGGTATGCTAAACGTATATTAGTTTTTTCTTAACTGTTTAAACGATGCATGCAATATTACATGAGAAACGGATGTTCTCACCTCCCAAACATCTTAGTGGGAGCTCACATCTTGCTGGATTTTGCCCAGAAGAACCCTTTCTTTCTAGTAGAATGATTCTCTGATAGGGCTCGAGCGCTCTTGGAGCCAAATGAGAAGTGCCGTCTCAAAAAAGGCTTTCCCAAGGAGCTTCTCATGCTGGAACTGGATCCCAACTTAGGACCCTTTCCTTGATGTCCAGTGCTTTTCAAGCGATCAAACACAGCAGAATCACCATCAAGATCTAACACCCGGTTCCTCGATCTCTTGTTTCTAGCCTTCAAAACCATTTCAGCTTTCAATGCTTTTTCAGACAACTTGTGGATCTGTTTCTCCCCAAAAGTACAAACTGGGCAAGCTGGGTCATACTTGTTAATTTCAGGTGTCATATTCTCCAAACACTCGGCATGATAAACATGTCCACAAATTAGCACTGAAACCACAGAAAGCTCATTGGTTGCAATAATCTTTTGGCTGCTCCATGAAGATTTCTCAGCCAAAAGCTTCGAGCAAACCCCACACGTCTGCAAATCAACAGAGGGTGAAGCTGAAACTCTGCTAGTGGATCTAGTTATCTTCTCACGATTAAAGCCAAAGGACTCACTATCAAAAGACCACCTTTCTCTATTAGATGTGGCCATGAGCTCAGAAAATGCATTCATAGACCAACTATCAGAAGACCCACCACGGGAGCCCCTAGTAGATTCATTGCTCCATGACGGAAGCGTCACCTTATCTTCAGAGATTGAGAAGCTGTTTGGTGACTTGTTTCCTGGGACACGGCCATCAGATACTTGCCTTAATAGCTGATGTCCTGGAGAACAGCGGGGCCACCTCAATGGTGTTGAGCTAGCAGGAGGCAGGTGGCTCTGGGATGACAAAGGGGATGCGGACAAGGATGAAGTAGAAGGCAGTGAAACTGATAATTTTGTCGGGGATGGATATGAAACAGTAGGGGACTCTTCTGACTCTTTTACCTACAGATATTATGAAAAATGAGGGAGTAAAATGCCACATTCATGAGATGATACAAATTAATGGTGCTTAAATCATAGCAGAAAGTGCCATCCTCGCATAAGATCTACCTGTTCAAGACTTGCATCCATGGAAATATTTCTTGAAATGGATTGATCTGCCATAGAAACATATATATCAGAAAGAACACGCATGGTAAACAAAAAATTAAACTAAAAGGAAATCTTAAGGAGATCATCTATTTAAAAAGATCAGCTACTATACTATTCTATTTGCCTATTAAACCATTTGGAAAAATGAAGAACATTTAACTCAATGTTAAGCAGGAAGTAACACGATCTCTTCATTTTACGATCACAATTGAAAAATTAAGATGAATATGCCCTTTTAAGCTCTCAAGCTAAATTGCTAGAAACTGAAACTGCCCAGTCAAAAGAGCTTCACAACATAGGCTCTATGATTCTATAGGTCAGTTTTCCCAGAAATAACATAAAGATTTTACAAAAATCTATAACATTTAAGTAATACATTAAAATAAAAGAATGTAATGAACCACTGGATTTGACACCAACCCAGTTGCATCGTAGACAAGGCAACAAGCATAAAGATTCTCACTTCACCTACCCCAATTGTAGGCCAGTTACAGGAATCAAACACCCAACCAAGGAAAAGGAGATCTTCATAACATGGAAACTAAGAAAAAAGACGGAGTAGACAGTTTTGACAAGAAATGTCACAGAGATGCCAATACTGTATTCAAGCATGGGAAACACTATTGGCATTGAAATTGATAAGGAAAGATGATATTACCATTAAAACTACAACTCTGGCCAAGAAAACATGTTTTGGAAAACATAACAGCACAACAGAAGCACCTGTAGGCGATTGAACCCAGAAACTCAACCTTCACCCTTACCTTCAGGGGAAGGAGGTGCCACTAGACCTAAAGGCCATTTACTGGAAAAGTCAAAACACCTAAACAATGTAAAGCTGTGTAAAGTGCAATCATGAAATCTTATCATAAAGAAAATCATGTAAACAGCACCTGTTGGTTACATGAGAGCCCCCAGAACAACTTTCCAGCCTACCATGTAAAGAGAACGAAAACAAAAATGGGAGAAGTGATGTATTCCAATGTGCAGGGCTTTAACTCAGGAATCAACTGTGTTCCTCACCTAACCAATCTAATTGATATAATGTGGTATAAACCTTCCATGTTTTGATCATGTAGTTTTCCTAAGGCTTCTATTCACCTATATTCAGCATACCTCTGTTACAAGTTATTCAGCCGTTATCTTCTACTCACATAGCTTCAATAAATAATACAACCTGGATTATCTCAAGATAAGGGAAAAAACCAACGTTTTTCTCAATCCATATTTGCATACAAGGGTAAGTAAAACTAATAATCCAAATCATCAGTGCCTTTCTTTCAAATTACTATTCACCTTCCCATGAGTGCATATTTGCAACATATGGCCATCCAAGTCAACCTCAGTTCAGAGTGTCACCTTTCATGGAATATGAGCTCGTATAGATAGGTAACTACATCAGCATTGTCTTTTGGATTAAAGTTGTATTTTGTCTTTTGTAATTCACCCATCTAGATACTTTAATTGGATGCAAAAGTCTTGTCTGCATATTTGCCAAAGTCTCATATATGCATGTGATACTAAAGCCAATATGGTACATGCAAAATACATGGCCAACTTGCAAGACATAATATTTTAAACAACAAAATAAGAGAATAACCTCTCCAATCCAAACCCTTGGATTGTATATGAAGATCCTTCAGAAGAGAGAAGAAAATTCTTGAAACTTACACTGCAAAACTATTGGAATATGAATAAAGTAAGAGTTTTCATACTAAAAACTACCTGAAGCAGGAGTCCTGACATGCCCGGCAGTTCCCTCAGAGATTGAGGATTTTCGCTCTGTATGTCTTCGAAAATGTTCCAGTGGACTTCCCTCCTCAGATACACATGCCGACTCAAATTTAACTTCCGATCCATCATTTCTACTAACTCCATCAGAAAACCAACTCACAGAAGTCTCTTCAGCTGCTACCCCCACTCGGTTATCCCACCGAAAGCTCCATGTTGGTGAGTACCGAATATTACGATGCAGAATTTCGCTATTAGCTCTGTTTGTGATAGTCTTGTCTCTAGCAGCAACACAACAAGCAGAACCCATCCTCAAAATACACACAACTCTAACTACAATTGTAACCCGTCAACCACAGCTCGCATCGTCAAACTTCAAACTCGACTGGCAGTCACAGCAGCCTTGACCCCATAAAAAGTTTTTCTGAAATTTACAATCAAAGAAACAAACCATCATCAGTTGTATCGTAACAAAGCAGCATAAAAGGAAGTGATGGAATTTAATAAACCCTAGTTCAGTTACACAAAAGCACAAAACATAAACGAATCCAAAACTAAAAACCGCCAAAAACAACTAAACCAAAAATCAAGAGTGAAAATCAACCTCCGCATAGACACCACGACAAATGAAAACTAAGTTTACCCAAATGAAAACGGTTCACGAATCTCACATATCTTCCTTTTTCCAGCTGGGATACACAGTGACAGAAAAAATATGGCAAAACCCGCACTCGAATCGAAAATATAGACAGTAAAATAAACCTCTGGAGTTCAGCACAGCTTCATAAATTATACAAACACATTAATTTTTCATATTTTTCCACTCTTTTCTTTTTCTTTCAACACTGTTGGGCACCAATCACCACCAAAACTGAGCTCACCGACACACAAACAAGCACAGTGACAGTGTGTGGGAAATATATACAGCTCCAGAAATCGATTCAATCTCCTACTCCTAAGAGCACTCAAGATTGAGTCTAAAATCCAAAAATACAGGAAAACAAATCACAAAAAAATGCCCTAAAATTAGTAAATATTGAGGAGCTACATGAGTCAGAGGATCCGAATTCCATGCCCGAAATATCGAATTCATAGTCAAAATTCCAAATATTTCGACAAAAAAAACCCCAACAATTTAATTCCTAAATCATGAAATTGGAAAACAAATAATAAGAACAATCAAAAATTAATTTTGATTAAAAAAACAAAGCACGCAAAACGCAAGCTGTGCATTATGAGTTACTCACAGAGAGGGGAAGCTGGAGAGAGGAAAGCGAGACTTGTAGAGAGAGAAAATTCTAGAGAGAGTGAGAGAAAATTCTAGAGAGAGAGAGAGGCTGCTGCTGCTGCTGCTTCTTGTTCGTTGCAGAAGAAGCGAGGTGGAAGCGAGGTCGTTTTAGACGGTTTTGGTAACGCCGTTGGTGGCTGTTGAGCGTTACGACGTCGTTTCGGGCCTTACGGCGTTTGGTAACGCAAATGCGTGGGAACGAGCGCTTTGTTTATTCCCCGATCGATTTGTGGAAATTAAAAATTAAAAAATAATAAATTGTTTTTTTGGTGGGATTTAGGGAAATTAAAGCGTGCCTTATGGGGTTGTACTGCACTGACGCAGTAGTAAACAGTGGCTGATGGCTACGCTGGACAGTGTTGTACTCTTGAGCTTTTGGAAAGATTTTGGGCGGCGGTTGCCTTATGGAGTACGCAGAGTGCGTAGTACGCATTCCGTGCTTTTCACGTTCCAGCAAAGTATCCTGTGAATTAATTTTAGCATCGAAAGCAAACCGAAGAAAAATATAAGCATAAACAAAAAGGGTTGAATGCCTTTTTTTGTTACTGTATTTTGCCCCAAATTGATTTTGATCAATGTGTTTCAAATTTAGTTTTTGAGTTACGTGTTCGTATGTTCTTCTTTTGTTATATAAGTAATATTGAAAGAAGAGAATGAAAGCGAACCAAAAATTTCGAATGCAAAAATAAATGCTCTTTAATAAGTTGAGTTACAAAGTTTGAAGCGTGTTTCACAATACATAGTTTATAGTCAACATAATTAATAACATCTTTTGTATAGTCACTTAATTGTTTTTACAGCGTACTTGTGTTCCATTAATTTCTTTCCATCGCACCATGTAGTTTGTGTTTCAATGGTAGCAACTTAAGTTTACTACTGCAATTCAAGAATAAAGACTTAGAATCATACTTTTTCTTTTGGAAATTAGCTTTTTTTTTTTAAAACAAGTGATATTATGAGAGAAAAATTGACATTAACACCTTAACTGAAACGTGTATTAGAAATTAAAGTTTTGTTCATATGTATTAATCCTAGTTGGCTAGTCTGCTTATCTCATTGCACTTCTGTTCGAATTTCTGAATATTATCAAAGGAGTTTGGGATATATATGGTTTTGACAAGAAAGTGTTACCATTTATAATTTTTAATGTGAAACATTCAAAATTTATTGTAGATGGTTTCTCCAATTTTTTTTTCTTTAATTTTGTTTGTTCTACAACTTTAACCACTGCAGCCACCTTTGTTTTTTTGGTCGACGTCTATATATAAGGTAGGGTTTAACAACAAGTCCAACAATTAATTAGGTAATCAGGGTTGGACGGTGCAAGTGTAAAAATAGCACGACCAATTTGGACACTTGAGTTTTATACGTAAATTCGAGTTATCTGCTTAATAATAAAAAAATGAAGTTTAGTTCTTTTTCTTTTGCTTTCTGTGAAGAGTCAAAGTGGATGCTGTTGTATTTCAAAGATTCGTTTCTACCGGAAATGCCCTAGTTGGTTGTGTTTAAATTAACTGCGTAGCACTACAGTCTAGTGATATTATTCTTCATTTATAAATAAGAGGTTTTAGGTTCGATTCTTGTCGATGGCAAGTTCGAGCCAAATTATTATAATTGGATCACTGTGTGGCTTACCTCAAATTCCTTAACATTTAGTATAATAATATCGTTGTATTAGCAAAAATACAGTGTTTGGAGTTTAGGAAGGGTAGAGATGTCTTTTGTGGTTGTGGTGAGGTGACCATTATAAAGTACAAAAAGTAATTTTGTCAAGAGGAAGCGTGTGTGGTTAAGACTTTAGAGTCATGCAATTAAGAAATTAAAACATCCACATCAAGGGGGGATCAGTGTCATTTTCATAGATGATTAATCACCAAATGGGAAGGCTACAAGGAAAAGTCATGAGCAACTTTTGCCACTTTGATTTGTAATGTTAGGTAAGCCACGATTTTGACCGTGGGAATTGTGTCAAATGGTTTTGCAAGGTGTGTGGATGGGATGGGATCATAGAGTGAGTAATGTTTCTTCTGAAAACATGTTATATATAAGGAAATTTAGGTCAAGATCAGTAGTATTTTTAGTAATTAAGAATTAATTTTGATTTTTGGAATAATTTTGGCTTTAATTATTATTAATTTGAGGTCGATGAGGCAAGCCTATGATTTTCAGGCTCTTATAATTGAGTGACAAATTTTCACTTGTGCACGCAATTAGATGTTAAATTTTTTTTAATAATTAAATCGATTAAATTTATTAATCAGGTCCGAATTAGGACGAAATTTGAAGGTCAAACATATATGTTGATAACAGTTATGTCTATTTTTGGGATGCAATCTTTTCCAAAGGGCCTCGGTTGTTCCATAAGTACAGAAATCGACATTATGTATAACCTATTTTTTTGAGGTGAAACGATAGAGATTTATTGAAAATATTAAACAGTCATACAATCTTCTACAAGAGCATCCTGGATGATATCCGAAGGCTTCTCAAACTAATATGAATCAACATTAGAAACTATGGCTAACTTTGCCAATCTATGCGCCACAACATTGGCGAATCTATGAACATGACAAACTCAGGATGCAACCAAACCTCTCATGCCTACTTAATAACCATCATTCATTCATATAATTTTGAGTTGTGCTATCCACACATTCCTTTTTACTTCTCACATACCCCTTGTTAATTTATGGCCTTGGATCTTCTTCAATTCATTCGATCTGACGGTCGAAAATAAAAAAAAATGTGTGATAAGTAAAAAAGAGTATGTGGATAGCACAATCCATAATTTTTTGCCTTAACATAGAAAACTACAAGCATGGAATAGGAGTGAAATATTGTCCTTAGGATACTGAAATAATTTGTAAGCCTATGTCTTTTGACCAATTCAGTATTTAATTTATTTCATATTGCACTTTTAGTTTTGAATTATATTTCTTCGATGTGATTATTGCATATTATAGTAAAATTTTTATATAGTCATAATGTTGGGATCAAACCAATGTAGGAAGGTTATTACTTAAGAGAGCTATAGTTAAAAAAGAAGAAAATTTAACTTAGTTATTGACACACTCCGACCCGGATATTCACGTGTCAATATCGAGTCGAGATATGTTAGCCGACATCCTAAAAGGAATGACGAAAGTCATAGTGTAAGTGTTGTGTAAAAGTGCAAATAAATTAAAACTAAAGTCTACTTTGAAACTTAATTTCAAAATAGTGTGTGAAGTGCAGGGCCTATAATACAAAGTAATCAGTCTCAAAGTATAGCTAAAGTGCAGTAACGTAAGAGTAATTTCATCTTGGTAAGGATAGACATAATACAACTAGTAGGAACATAGCTAAAGTGCAATAACGTAAGAGTAATTCCATCTTGGTAAGGATAGACATAATACAACTAGTAGGAACATACTTCCGTACCATATATGTAGAAGGTGTCAGAACCACCAGTGATAACTTCACTTGCTACCAGATCAGCCCCCTAAAACCTGGAGGGGTGCAAAACAGAAAATGTGAATGAGCAAAAATAAACATTTATAAAACCTTTGTTTTTCATAACATAATAACCCCTCTTTGAAAATTCTTGTATAGTTTCCCAAAATCATACTACGTATAGTATGAAAATTTCCAAAGATATGGATAAATACCTTTATATCAACATAATATATAATATTCAACATTAAAACGTTATAAGGCACCGCTGCCAAAAATATGAGTAATACCAACACCTCACAACTATATCGTATACTCATCGACAAAACCATATAAAGGCATCCATGCCAAAGGTATGAGTAAATACCAATATCTCAACAACATAAAGTATGCTCAACGACATATATAATATGCTCATCAACGTATAAAATATAATATGATATGCTCATCGACATATGCAATCACACAAGTCCATGCAGAAAGTAGCTACATAGAACAGGTTCGGTGTAATGGATATATGCTCAGTACTACGATCACGTGAAGTTGGCGCTAAGCGCATCACTTACGAGTCCTAGCTGCCTAATGCAAGCTAGTACAAGCTGACACCTACAATGGATCCAAAGTGAGCATAACAGTGTGGATGTGAACATACACGTGAAGGCTGGTCCTAGCCCGAACGAGTACTTGACATCTGTGAATGCATGTATGATGAGTAGTAAAATACATATGATCATGCCATCACAATTTTCCAAATCCCAACATAATATATATTTTATACTTAACTCGTAAGTAAAGCATGGCATGATAGAAAATAGTTTGCAAATCAACGTGGAAACTAACATAAATAATATAGGTTTCATAAAACAAAGCCTACTCACAGATACGTAGTTGGGTCATAACCGTCTCGCCTTGTCTGACCCCTGTACTCCTCGTGGTAAGTCTCACCTATATGAGATATCATTATTGTAGTGATTAAACTCATAAAGGTTACTAATTAAATTAATAATTAACACTTATTCTTGGTTCACTTAAATCGGAGGTCAAAAACACTCTGAAAAATACCATACGTACTACCCTGAGGTAGTACGTGTTGTCACAAATCACCTCTCGTCGACGGAAGTCGAAAAACTGGTCCTACGCGCCCCCACGCGTGGATCTGCCTCAACTCACGCGCAGTTAAACTAAGTCGGTCAAACTAAAGACATTAGTTGACGCTGTTAGATTTAACGGAAGATTCTGGTATCTCCGTTAAATCTAACGAAATATCCCTAACGTCATTAAAGGAATATACCTGGGAAATATTCCCAGTCTGGATCGGGTTTGGACCGGTTGCTAACATCACGGTCCGGTCTGGACTGGGTTCAGGGCGGTCTGGACCGGTCGCCGAAGCCACCATCCAAGCTCGCCGGAAACTAAAGATGAGTAGAATGAGATTGTACCTATTTGGAGTTCAAAATCCAACTATTCTACACAATCCACATGTCAAAATGAAGCTAGAGATGAGTAGAATGAGATTGTACCTATTTGGAGTTCAAAAAGTGGTCGGGAATTGATAGAAATTGGCCGAAAAATCACGGTCTACAACATGAGGTCCAATCTACTCCAAAACACAACCAAATTGCACGAATTTAGTATGGAAATTCATCTACTCAACGAAAGGAAGCTAATGGTGGTGGTTAGGAACCTCACCTTGGTCGGTATTTTTGAGAAACTCGCTGGAAAAGTCTGGTTCTTCCGTGTGCGATTTTTGTCAAACGATGGGGAGTTTGGGCAATCGGCTTGCACCGTTGAACTCAGTGAGTTACAACGAACAAGATGGTGGTGGAGGTTTGGCTCAGTTCGAAGAAATTGGCGTAGTCACTATTTGACTATAGGTGTGTTTCTACGGGAAGGAAGAAGAAAAATGAGGGAGAGAGAGAGGAAAAATCTGAGGGAAAAAGAGAGAGGAAAAATCTGAGGGAAAAAGAGAGAGAAAAGAGTTTGGGTTTCTAAAATTAGCAGGGAAAAGGGGGGTCCCTGGTGACACACAACACAACACCCCCAAATTGGAAAGAAATATTTAAATGAACGTAACTTTTCCGTTACACATCGGAATTACGTTCCGTTCGCGTTCACGCGTTCGTAGTGACCAATACTACAAGAATATGGTAAGTGAGAAGTCAAAATTTAAAAAGAACTCAAACGTCCACGTAGGACTTCCACTTAGCCCAACCAAGTGCATTTTCGTCAATTTACCACTTCAGGAAAATAAAATACAATCAAATTAGGGACGGGTCGTCACAGTTATCTTTAATGAAAGTTGTAACTTGTACTTTTTTTTGTTATTTTTAGAAAAAGGGGACCAGCTGGTGTCCAAGCCACGGCAATCCACCCTTCCGGGGGCAGGGAAGACTCACATAGGCATTTTAGCCTCCCCATGGCCACAATCGTATGATTCACCAGCTAAGAGAAAATTTGTATAAACTATATCAGTAGCGTAGCATGTCAATTTTCAAGATGTAACATTGGAAAAAGAGAGACGCCCAATCTTTAAAATTTATTGCATGTATGTATGTAGTGCTCTCTTTAATGTTTCTTTGTAAACTTGCTTGAGAAGTTAGAAACATTATGGCTTCACCAAGAAGATGCTCACGTTGATGAGGTATTGCGTATCCGCAAGCTCAAAAACGTGGTATCAACTCTAAAAAAATAAAACATTGTCCCAAACAACTTTAGAGAGATACTTTAATTCATCTTAAACTTCATTTGTGAAATTGCATATTTTTCTACTAATTGACAATTATAACTATGTGGATGTGAGTTTTCTTAATATGGGACCTAGAAAAATTACAATGTATTACAATGTGTAGTTTATTCCGATACATAACCGGCCCAAGTTGGACTGAAAATTTTTATGACTATAAGAAGTTTATTCATTTATAGAGTATTACTATATAGATGTTTTATTGTAGTTAATATTATTCCATTAAAAATAAATGTTGGAAATCAGTGCAACAGACATAGTAGAAATATAACAGGATTTATATAGTAACGAATGAAACATACAAACAAATTTATTTTGATATAAAGTAAATCATAAAATTATAAGTAAGGAAAAAACTAACTTGATGAACGTAATAGAGGCTTACAATTTTGCAATGTCCTTATAGACGAATTTCACTTCTATTCTCGTGCTTTGTAGTTCTTGAAGGCATCCTCCACCATGATACAACTATCAATCTTCAAACCCCTAGTACACGGACTTTGAATCTAGCAAACTCGAGTGTATCTATCTCTCAAAAAAATATTATAGACGAAATAAGAAGTTTGGCTGAGAAAATTTAGAAGTTTGGTTAATATTATATATTTGTCACTGATTTTTTTTTTTCAATATATTAGATTAGATGAGCTAAAAGATCGACGTTGGAGGATTTTTGAAAGTGGCGAGTTTAGAAGTTTTTCCAAATGTATGCACCGTCTTGATACACTTCGTAATGAGGAGAGACGGTCATGGAAGAAAAAAAAACAAGTTTTTGATTTGACTATAGTTTCAACATACATTTTTTTTAGATAACTTTTGTTTTTATAAATAGTAAAATAAATGTACGAGATAAAATTGCGATTAGAGAAGGTAGTAGATGACTGTCCTCCTTATATGAAACTTTTGCTATTAGTGCTATCCCTTTTCATTGTTGTAAGAAGTATTAAATCTCTAGTTGATTGTCATTGATACAATAAATATAATAAAACAAGAAAAATAATAATAATAAATTTAACTTTATTTTAATCATTAGATTGAATAAATTTAAAAAATAATAATAACCACACATCATTTTTCTTCTTTTATATATTAACTTTATTTTAATCATTAGATTGAATAAATTTTTTTTTTAAAAAGGACAAAATTACACATGAAGTGTGTATTAAGAGAAAAATGACGTGCGTGTTGAAGAAAAATTTAGAGAGTTAGGGTAGGAGAGGGACGGCAAGAGAGAGAGAAAGGGGAACTCAAATGGTTTGTAATTGCTTACTTTTCCCTTGTGGTCTTATGCCGTTATTTATACTAATCACATGAGCTTTACTTGCCCTACAAGTAATACAAGTCATAAAGGGATTTGATTTCCAAATCCTATTGGAATCCTACTACTAGATTTACACAATCACACTCCTAAATAATATATATTAACTACAACACTCCCCCTTGAGTGTGTAAAGCTTAAGAAGTAGTCGCATCAGATCTTCTCGGATGATTGTTGAAGTCTTCAAACAGCATAGACAATTACACATGTGAATCTCGATGTAAGGATAACATCAACTCACAAAAACCTGACAATGGTAAAATCCAAAGCGGTACAAAACCCAAAGTCTCAGAGAAAAGGTGAGAAGTTTCAAAGTTGATGCTTGAAAAAAACAAGCGGCGATTAATGCTCACATCAAGGTATGACCAACCTAAGATAGGTGCCTCATTAAAACCTTGTCAAGTTAGCAAAAACCCAGTGGGAAAAGTGCTCCTGAACTAAGGGAAAAGAGTATATTAAGGTCAACTAGGTATCTACCATATACTCCCCCTAAGTTTGACAAAACTCCCTAATCAGACTGCAAACGGTGTAATTCAAACAGTCTACACATTCCAATTCCTCGGACAAGCTTCAGAAAACTGGACTTCTGTAATGACTTGGTGAAGAGATCGGTGAGGTTGTCATGGGAACAAATTCTCTTGACTTCGATCTTCTGATACTCTTGTTGTTGATGAGAGAAGAAGAACTTCGCCGCAATATGCTTGGTATGGTCTCCCTTGGTATATCCTTTTTCTGAATTTGGTCTATACATGCAGAATTATCCTCAAATGTCATTGTTGGTGCGTCACCGACAAATGACAACCATAAGTGCATCGAATATGCTCGACAACGGCTCTCAGCCATGTACACTCACGAGCGGACTCATAAAAGGTGAGTATCTCGACATAGTTCAAAGACGTAGCGACTAAAGTCTACTTAGTAGACCTCCAAGATATTGCGGTTCCACCAACGGTAATGACATAACCCATTTGGAATTTTGTCCTATGCAGGTCGAATAAGTATCCAGCATCAGCATAATCAACAAGGCAAGAATCAACCAAAGAACCAAGGGGGGCAGCTCCACTCGTGGCTGAGTAAGGATAAAAGAAACCCAGGTCTACAATACCATTAAGATATCATAGAATGTCTTTAACACCTTTTTAGTGTCTGCGTGTAGGCGTCTGGTTGTATCTTGCTAAAAGATTCACAGCGAATGAGATGTCCAACCTTGTGCACTGAGCTAAGTACAATAAGCACCAATTGCACTTAATTATGGAACTTCGGGTTCCAAAACCTTTTCATCATCCTTTTTAGGACGGTATGGGTCTCATAGTGCATCAAGTGTACATACCACATGGGTGTACTCGAAGGCAACACTTTATCCTCGTTAAAGTGACGTAACACCTTCTTGGTGTAGTTCGGCTGGTGGACCAGAATACCGTCAAAACAGTGCTCGATCTCAAGACCAAGACAATATCGAGTTTTCCTTAGGTCCTTCATCTCAAATTCCAACTTAAGGTGTGCGACAATCTTCTCAAGCTCCTTAAGAGTCCCAATGAGATTCATGTCATCAACATAGACTGCAACAATCGCAAATCCAGAACTAGACTTCTCAATAAACACGCAAGAGCATAGTTCATTGTTCACATATCCTTGACTTGTCAAATATTCACTTAGACGGTTATACCATATCAACCTGGATTGTTTCAATCCGTAAAGCGAACGCCTTAATCGAATAGAGATTGTGTTCCGTGGTCTAGAACTATTTGACCTAGTCAATTTAAGTCCATTTGGAACTTTCATGTAGATTTTCATATCAAGATCCCTATATAGATACGCGATTACCACATCCATGAGTTGCATATCTAGTCTTTTGGAAACTACCAGACTGATAAGGTAGCAGAGCGTTATGACGTCCATTACGGGAGAATATGTCTCCTTGTAGTCAATCTCAGGGCGTTGAGTGAAGCATTGTGCCACAAGGCATGCCTTATATCGCACTATTTCATTCTTCTCATTACGCTTCGGTACAAAGACCCATTTGTAACCAACTGGTTTCACATTGGACGGCGTGGGCCCCACAACACCAAACACCTTCTGCTTCACCAATGAATCAAGTTCGATCTGAATTGCTTCTTTCCATTTTGGCCAATCCGTTCTATGCTGACATTCGTCTACAGAAAGTGGTTTGATATTGTCGCTTTGCAAGATCTCACTAGCTACAGTATATGCAAATGCATCGTTGACAATCATCTCATTTCTATTCCAAAGTGCATCCAAATTACCATAATGAACCGAAATCTCTTGATTCTTGGGAGGCGGATGCGTCTCTTCAAAGACAGTACCGTAATCTAGAATAACCTTATGCATTGGAACATAAGATATAGCACAGAGCTAGGATTCGGCTATGCCATATTTCTTCTTTTTCGAGGGTGCGAATCCTTCGAATCGACTGGTCTGCCTCGCTTTTAAGCAAGGGCAGCTGATTGGCTAGCCACCAATGTACTAACACATCTATTAGGTGCGGTCGAGCCACCAGGTGGAATGTAATAGGGTGCGGCACACCTCTCTGGCACGCTACTTTGACATCCTCTTGGCACTTCAATTTTTGCAGCAACGTTTGCAGTTGGTATATGTGATCTCGTCACTCTTGCTAGATCAGTGAAAGTGTCTAGCATGCTTTGAGCTACATTCTGAAGATCTAGAATGCTTCGCACTTCAGTTTCACATTGTACGGTACGTGGATTGAGATGAGACATAGTGGAGACCGACCATGCTAATTCGTGTCGTTCATCATGAACATTGGCATTCTTTCCTCTCCATAATGACGGCAAGACTGTCTCATCGAAGTGACAATCTGCTAATTGAGCAGTAAAGAGATATCCTACCAAGGGCTCTAAATAACGAATAATCGAAGGTGAATCATAACCGACATAGATTTCCAACCTTCTCTGTGGATCCATTTTGGTATGTTACGGCGACTGTATAAACACATAAACAGCGCACCCAAATATGTGTAAGTGCGAGACATTCGGCTCGTAACAGTTACCATTTGTAACGCAGAATAGGGTTGGGTGGAGATGTGTCGCAAGCGGACAAGCATTGCTACATGTGAAATTGCATTGCTCCACGCAGAAATTGAAAGCTTGGTGTGCATGACCAAGATCCTAGGGATCAATTGAAGGCGCTTTATGAATGCGTTCGCGAGACCATTTTGGGTGTGAACATGAGGAACAGAATGTTCAACTTCTATACCCTGAGACATGCAATAGTCATCAAATGTCTTTGACATAAACTCTTTGACATTATCTAGTCAGATCGACTTAATTGGATAATCAAGGTGGTGAGCCCTCAACTTGATAACTTGCGCTAGGAGTTTTGCAAAGGAAGCATTGCCCGTGGACAGTGGGCAAACATGTGACCAACGTGTCGATGCATCAACCAACACCATAAAATATCTAAATGGTCCGCAAAGTGGTTGAATAGGTCAACAAATATCCCCTTAGATTCTTTGAAGGAAAGCAGGAGGGTCCTTGATTATCTGTGATTGTGCAATCTTATTGTGAGTCAGAGGATCCCCGTGAGTGATGCATCTCCAACAGTAAAGACATAACCCGTTTGAGAACGCACCTAGTGTGGGTCAAATAAATAATCAGCGTTAGCATAACCAACAAGGCGAACATCATTCCGAGGATCAGGGGGGTTAGATCCAATCGGTCATGTGAAGGGATAGAATAAGCCCAAATCCATTGTACCCTTAAGGTAACGCAGGATGCCTTTAACACATGTCCAATGTCTACGTGTATGCGCCTTGATGTATCTTGCCAAAAGATTCACAGCGAGATGTCCGATCTAGTGTTTGAGCCAAGTACAATAAAGTGCCGATTGCACTTAGGTAATGTCAGGTTCCAAGACCTCTTCATCCTCATCTTTAGGAAGAAATTGATCTCGTTTTGCATCTAGAGTTTGAACAACCATGGGAGTACTCAAAGGCTTCGCTTTATCCTCATTAAAGCAGCTCAACACCTTTTGGGTATAGTTCGATTAGTGGACCAGTATATCATCCAAACAATGCTCTATCTTCAAGCCAAGACAGTATCGAGTTTTTCCAAGAGCTTTCATCTCAAATTGCGACTTTAGGTGTGCGACAGTTCTCAAGCTCCCCCGGAGTCCCAATGTGGTTCATGTCATCGATGTAGACTGCAACAATCGCAAATTTGGAGTCCTAATTTGTAGCTTAGGTTAACAACCTTTTATTCTAGTCATGCTGTTAATTCCTAGGTATTCACATCCAATTGGTTCGCTCTTCCAACTGCTACAAATACATTTAACTAGTACATTGTAAAATATACTTGACCAGAACACTGGGTGGTGCCGAGTTGTTTTGTTTCTTCATTACCTCATTCATCTAGGCTTGTAATTCAGATTTTCTAGCTTGCTTGTTGTTTGCCATGCTGACATATCCAATGTGCTATTGTATAGCGATTCTTCTGCCAACTATAAACCCATATCAAGCTGAAAGGCTGTCAAACATTACTTTGTGTAAGATGAGAGTTTTTCTGCGGGGTCTTTTCTTTTGATTCAGTGTTCCTCATTTTATGTATTTTTTTCTCGGTATCACAATCAAATTTGAATAGGATGGACTTTTTACATGTTATATACTTTGGAGAGTGATACTTATGTCAAATATGATTCCAAAAGCTCTGTCATATGCTTAGGTCAAATATACTTACTCTTTACCAGATATGACATGCTCTTGTAAAAACATTCTCTATTTAACTGTTTTTTATAAAAACTCTAGAAGATTTGTTTATATTTTTGCCTGTAATTATATTCGTATTGCTGCACTTGAGATCAAACGGACCTACTAGGAAATTCAACAGTAGTTTATTTTTATTGATTACTTCTTTTTTCTATTATGCACAATTAATAGTGCATGTTCATGAGTTTCATCGTATATCTAGTCTTTTTCAATATTTGGTGCAGGAGCAACATATGCAGATTTAATTGCCTTCCTGCTACAATTACGTTTTCATGTGACTGGGAAGGTAAGTTATTTACGTAGTACTACTACATGTGACGAATCAGTTCGTGCGGGTCTTAATGTATACAGTATACCTATGGCTCAATCCTTAAAGCTTGCAATTATACATATTATGCACTAGTAGTAGTTTATTAACCATTTCGTTTTTGCTTTTTAGTTTTCACTTTTTATGCTTTAGAAAGAAAAAGGTGTAGGGAGGAAATGATGGATGAAATAAAAATGAATGAATGAAAACAAAATTATGAAAATTATATATTTGTGTGCTTTATTATATTACACACTAGTAGAATTTATAGCTATAGAGGCTGTGTTACCAGATTAAAAATTTCCAAACATCCAAATGGTTGATGAAAATTGTTATTGCATCTAGACTTCTTGTCAATCATATTACCCAAAACTGAAATGGCTCTTGATCCATTGTTTTTTTTTTCTTGTTGCTCGGGGTTTAAGCTTCTTCACCGGGTTAAAAACGGTTACTTACTCGACATGCTTTTTAATTTTGCAGTAGTGAGGCTGCAGCTCTTGTGTAATGAGGAAAAAGGGGGAAAATGTGGATTTGATGTACAGAGACGTGTTACTGTAAAATTATGAGTTGCATATAGAAATACTGGACTATGTAATATTGTGAGACCAATTAGCTTTTGATTTGAGTAGTATTCCTCTTTTTTGGTGACAAATGTGTCAAATCTGAGTCTCATTCCCACAGATAAAAAGAGAGAATGAAAAATGTAATGTACCAGCAGAGAAGGAGGCACTTAGAAAAATCTGACAGATCGAAAGATAATGAAAATTTTTTGATAACGCCACATTGTTATGTAAGGAGGAATGTCGTCTTGCATATAAGGAGCCTAGTATTATCCGATGCAAAAAGCCATTAGTTTAACTATTTGATTACAAGTGACATTCCAATTCTAAGCTATATAAAGGGGACGGGTGAGGGTTTGAACATGAGATGCAGTGGGTTGAAAAGGAATATCTTATTTACAAGAACAATCCATAACTTGCGCCATTTTTTTAACTATTAATGGCCGGTAGAGAAAAGGAAATAGAGGAAATACACTCCATCTCTAGTGGAATCTCCTTGTCTTATTCCTCTACTGGAATAGAAAAGGACATGGTTTGGTTCATTCCACGTTACATGGTGATGTGACATTATTTTACTGTACAAAATTTCTTGAGAGATGATCTTTTAATGATGATAAAAAGAATAAATAGTTTGGATTATGAAGTTTTTATGATGAAAATGGCTCGTCACATATAAAGAACAAAATAATTTCCAATATAAAAGCTATTAGTTTAACTATTAATGAGTAGAGATAAGGAAACATAGGAAATCCATTCCATCACCAGTGGAATCCATCTATTATGAGTAGAGATAAGGAAACATAGAAATGTTCCACTTTTGACATTTGGTTGTTGAAATGATTTGTTTTTAACATGTTGTGGTTTGATGACGCAAGAATAAGAACAAGGAATGAGAATTTTCTGTAAAACTTGTAGAGCAAAAACGTTGCTACTACTGCAATGATGATTTCATTGAATCAACAACAGTGGATTCTTACATTCTTGTAGTACAACCTTATCTCTTGGCTTCCTACACATCAGCAGTTGTTTTAATTCAATTTTAGCCTTACAGTAATTCAATTAAAAAAGTAGTTGTTACTTTCAAACTGGTGAAGCTTTCTTGCTGACTAAATTCAAGGCAGAAATTGATTTACTTCCAACACTCCCCCTCTAAATGAATTCTGGTTTTGACTCCAAGTACACCTTTCAGGTACACAAATCTTGCTTTAGACAATGCATGGGTGAAGATATCTGCAATTTGGTCCTCTGATTTGCAGTACAGTAAATCAATTGTATTCTCTTGTAGAGCTTCCCTGATGAAATGGAACCTTTTCTTACTGTGCTTATGAAAGACTAATGTTTTTAGTCGTTGCTATTGCAGAGGTGTTGTCACACATGAGAGTTGTGGCATCCACTTGCAATTCTCCAAAGTCCTTTAACACAAATCTTAGCCAAATTGCTGTGACGTAGCTTCTGCAGCACTCACATAGTCTGTCTCCGCAGCAGATAATGCAAAACTATGTTGCTTCACTGATGCTCAGGAGAATATGCCAGAACCAAAGGTGAATGCATTGCCTAAGGTACTTCTCATATCATCTTCACTACCTCCCCAATCACTATCAGACCATCTCCAATTCTGGCCTATGGCCAATAAGTTTAGGTCTTAGGCCCTTGCATTTGGGTTTCCAATAGTGGCCAATGTGAAATTGATACCAGGCGGAATAACCTATAACAAACGCAAACTCTTGGTATGACTAGTCAAAACACTAGTCAACTAGATACAAGACAAGCAATGGACAAGAACCCGTGTATATAAGAATCAAACTTAATTGATTAGAACACACAACTAGTCGAAACAACACGTATTCCGCCTTAACACAATAAACATGCATTTAACATAGTCTCACAAATCAAATAACACACGTCAATTTGGTGCCCTAAAACCCCTAACCGGGGTTAAAACCGGGGACTCCAAGGAGTCCTATCCACTAGTAATGAATAAGGTTCATACAAAGTCACACTCAACAAGCTTAAATCCTAGACATGTTCGTAGGGCGCCTTGTACCTTTGTGCAACCTTATTTAGCACTAAATGGAAATCACTTCTATTCTTCAATGGTAGAGGGCAGCTTGTTCCTACGAGCTCATCTTCTTGTGGCACCAAGTCAAGTCATGAACCAAGCAAAATGGAATGAAGATGTAAAGATGAAATGTAAATGTGGATTCAAATTTGACCGCCGGCTTTCTCCCGCTCAAAATAATTGAGGAAAGAACCAACGTGAATCCAAAACACAAGTCTATATGAAGATGTAGAAATATTAAGTTTTAGACCATGAACAATGCAAACAAGGTTTTCAAACGATTTGTGTGGGTTGGACACAAGAATTTAATGTACGAAATATGATTGCAAACTGTTTTTGAAGATGAACTGAGAGGGAGCAAAAAGTTTTAAAGCACTCAATGTCCAAAATATTTTGTTTTTAATTATGAACAATGCAAACAAGTTTTCAAAGATTTGTGTGTGGGTTGACACAAGAATTTTAATGCACTTGAAAACTCGTTTGTCGGGTTTGCAACACGTATCGAGAGGAAGCCAAGGGTCAGAAACACCCCGCATTTTAGATATGTTCGCGTTTGTGCAAAAACCCACTCTGCAAAGAAGACCCAAACTTCCTAAAGTATCGTGACTCACCCAAGGCAAACAATAATTGCAAAACAGATTCCCAAAGATCAACGGTGGGGAAAACCTTGGGGTCTCGAATAGTGTCATGAACCCATGTGGGTATTCTTAATTGGTGTGCCATTTTCGATAAGACAAGACTTATTTGATTAGACAAAAAGACTAGTCGTAGCACATAAAAACTATGACGTGAAATGCATTAAAAATAATGACATTGAATGCACATGCATAACCAAACCTCTCTTTGAGTTCATGCCCGATTCTTCAAAGTGATATATCATCCTTAATCTAATCTAATTGAGACTCATCTAAGAGCTTGTGTGATGTAAATTACAATTTTGACAAGGAAAGTTCAAACACTTAAATCTAGACTTTACACCCTCCCCCTTGGCTTTTCTTGACAAAACAAACCCAAACTAAACACTAATTTCACACCCACATCAAAAAGACCACCGTAGTCCGAAACCCGCACATAACATCTCTGACAAGAAAAAGTGGAAATATCATGGGTTATAGAGATGAAAACATTAGATACAAATATTTCTCCCCCATTTTGTCACAGAAGACAAAGGGACAAGGCGGAATAGAGCAAACAAAGTAGGCATATCACATCGATAGATGACAACAAATAAGCTAGCATGAGCACAATTTTGGCATGATAAGGAAAAGACAACTTAGCATACCAAAAGGAAAGACAATGCATAGCAAACAACTGAAACAATAAATAGCACAAAATAGCCTCAAACTATATTAGGAATGATAACTTAGAGCAAACTATCCTAATAAATAATTTTACTCCCCCAAAATTAGTGCTTTCAAGGAAACTAACTCCCCCATAATTTAAACCAAAGCTACCCCAACTAATTTCAAGCGAATTGACATGAGAGACACAAATCTTCAAAACTCAACCAAGAGTGACTCATCATCAAAGCCAAGGGTGAGTTCATCCTTATCGAAAGGGAAGAGCCCAATGCAACCTCATCAAAATCGAAGAGCGGAAAGAATGAGGGGACATGGGAGACGAGAAAAGGAAATGACAAAAGTAACCCATACCACTTGTCTAACTAGTTATTAATACTAGCGTAAAAGAGATTTGTCCATTTAAAATAGTGTTTGAGAATGAACACAAAAATGTACCCAAGACAAATCATCAAGACTTGACACAACACATAACAAATATTGTGAGAACAAAGAAAGTGCACAATAATCTTGCACCAATAAACAACAACTGGGACCGCCTGGGAAGGAAAGAAGAGTAAATTAGTTTCAACATCTATGCTTCCAAATAAAGAACATGAAGAAGAGAGAAGATAAAGGAAACATGAATGCAATATTTTTCAAAAAGTAATTCTTCAAGGACATATACTGCATAATAATATTAGAATTAGACTTGTTCATTATGCAACAATGATGTGTCAAGGTATGGGAAAGGATGGTTGATGGCCATCATGAAATCATATTTTGCTAACAAGGCCAAACGAATGTGAGTTAACAAAACTTTTAATAATCCATTGAGTTAAGAACTAACACTTGCTACAAAATATGAACATGAAGGAAGCAATGAGGAATATGGAATTTATATGAGATGATAATGACTCATAAGACATAGAGTAATAGCCAAGTCCTTTCATAGAGAGTGCAAATTTGAATAGGGCACTTACAAAAATTCATTTTTGAATTTAATGAGGACGAGATGTGGAAGAACCATGACATTGCATGGAATGATATTTGACCGAGATCAATAGTGAACGAATTCCATATTGTTTAGTGAGAAAGGTGCCGCTCTAAATTTATGGGATGTTTCCTTTTTTTTTTTTTTTTTTTTTTTTTTGTGTTGTTGTAGTTGTAGAGCAAGCACACACCAATGCAAAATAAATACCACCGGGAGATGTTCACATGCCGAAAGAATTTCATTATAGAGCAAGTAGAAACACTATATCTCACTAAGACCAAAGTAAACTTAACCAACTAATTCACCCAAGCTTTTGTGAGTTAGGAAAATGATTTTTCGTGAGGCCATCACATTTTGAAAGGGAGAACCTTTGACATCATGGTCAATACTTACTAAAGTAGAATCCACACATTATAGTACCATGTATGACCGAGAAGAAAAGCAAGCGTAGAGAACAAAATAGCTATTTGATGAGTGAGATGAACTAATCGTAAATAATGCACAGAGACAAAGGGAAGCATAGCTATTCAAACTTTTTCTTTACACAAATACCAATAGATTGTCAAAGATTTATACCTTCGATTATCTAGTGCTTTTGTGAAAAATATCGCCTAGTTTTTTTTTTCTAAGGCACACAAAGATTAAGGTGAGAATTTTACCTTCAACAAGATCCCGAATGAAATGGTGTCGTATGTCAAGGTGTTTGGTTCTGAATGTTGGGATTGTGGTTCTTGAATATGTCAATGACACTTAAATGCACTCATTGAGGTAGCATGATGAGGTACTCCATGTGGATATTAATAGTCTCTTTCCTAACAACATTTAGGTGTATGTCCTTCACCAAATACAACTCCTACCACCAAAAGGTGCATGAGAAGCAATGACTTCTCTTTGTCTCCAATCATGTACTTGGAACATCCATTATCTCGAGTACTTAACATTTTCCTTGGTGACCTAAGGGGCATTTACGACAACCATACATCTTTCGCCTTCTTCTTAACCCATTTAGAATTCTCGCCCTTATAGATTTTGGAGCTCGAAGGATGAATCACAGCAATTTGACTTCGGCGACTAGTCGGTCAACTGATTCTTTTCAAAGAGTCATTCTTGTTCGAATGGAGCTTCCTACATTTTGGCCGGATGTGACCAACTTCACCACAATGATGACATGAAGGAATAAACCTTCACAAATTCTGGAGTGAGCTGGGCTTAGTAGGCAATGCATTCCCTCACAAACTTCTTGTCTTGATCAGCCCCCACACTTTGGATTATTTTCAACAAAACCAAGACCACTTTTGTCACATATGGCTTTCCCAAACTCAACATCTTATCAACTTACCAAAGACCAATAGTCAACAATAATTTTTGTTATTTCGCTCTATTTAATTCATCCAATTGCTTCAAGTTGGCATTATGGTACATGACATTGCTTGCCTTAAGTGCAACAACTTGATTTTGACAAGTTATCACGAGCAATGGATAGGCGTTAACTTGAGCTTCGAGAGCATCAACACTCGCAACTGGATCTCTCTTGAGCAGGCAAGAGACTTCGCTTCCGACATGTCTCAGTTGTGCTTCATACAGCAATCTTCTCTTCCCCGTCTTTCGACTAGTCCAGACCTATTTTCCTTCAAGTGCAGAGACCCTTTTGTTGAGTTCCAATGTTGTTACTCTTGGCATTGCATGTCTCATCAAAGAGAGTCATACTTCGAGACACAATACATCATAAGCAAATTCTTCATCACTAGATTTATCATCCTCAATTGAAGCAACAAGAGCAACAATTTGTGCTTCATCATTTGACTGTCGTTGTTGAGAGTGCTCACTCTCATTATCACTCAAAGTTTCCATCATAGAATTATCTCTTTGTGAGCTGATCTCATATTGTTTGCACATTCGCAGCCTACATGGCCAACTCCCCCACATGTGAAGCACTTCCCGATTGTCATTTGAAGGTGCAACATTTCGAAGTTGGAAGATCTTCGTGCTTCTCTTACCAAAAGATCTTTTCCTTGTAATCTCAATTTTGAATCTTTTGATGTGTTCCTTTGTTCCCACTTCTTTTGTTGTCTCTTCCCTTATCCTTGAGAATTCTCCCTAATTGTTTCACAAATAATGCCAAGTCTTCCTCTAGAGAAAGTTCTTACATTCCTTGGAAGTATGTGACCCTTCAACCCCTTGGAGAGCAACATTCTTTCCCTTTTTCAAATCACCTTCTTCCATCTCAAGCTCCAATCTCATAAGTAATAAGCTTGTCGACTAGTTTCCCGAGCTTGATTTCATTTAAATCTTGTACCTCTTTTGGATAGCTGTCTTTTTTTGCACTAAACTTCTTTTTTGGCAAAACTCTTAGTATCTTCTTCACAATGGTTGTCTCATCAATCTCGTTTTCCCAAGCTCAGCCTCATTTGTCAACCCTTCTAGCCTTTCATAGAACACGTAAAAGGATTCGTGATTCATCCACATTTTCAACTCTTCAAACCTTGTTTGAGTCATTTGAAGTTTGAGATCCTTTTTTACTTGCGTGTCACCCTCATGCATAATTTTGAGTTTATCCCATGCTTGTTTGGCGTTGCACAATGTCGAATATGACCAAATCGTTAACGAGATATGGTCAAAAAATCGTGATTCTCGTCTTTTGTTTGCCATCAAGTGTTAGCCACTTCACCTGGTCCAATCACCCTTTGGTTTCAACACCTTCTCGCCATCTACCGTTTTTGAAGGGGCCTTCCATTCAAGAGTAAAGTAGTCAATGGCATTCGTATCCCCGAGCATCCAGAAGATCCGGAATTTTTCACTCCATGCCGCATAGTCGGCATCTATCGAAAACAGAGTTTCGTTGCATGACAAAGATGTCCTATTCGATCCATGGTGAGATTCCACCCAATATCGCAGAAATCCCAGTAGATCACTCTATGTGTTTAGGAGTCGACGCTTTGATACCAATTGAAATTGATACCAGCTAATAACCTATAACAAACGCAAACTTCTGTCTCAGATAGACTAGTCGAAACACTAGTCAACTAGATACAAGACAAGCACGTGACAAGAAACCCGTATATAAGAATCAAACTAATTGATTAGAACACACAACTAGTCGAAACAACACAAACATTCGCCTTAACACAATAAAGCTATGCATTTAACATATCTCACAAATCAAATAACACATCACAATTTGGTCTCTGGAAACCCCTAACCGGGTTAAAAACCGGGGACTCAAGGAGTCCTATCCACTAGTAATGAATAAGGTTCATACAAAGTCACACTCAACAAGCTTAAATCCTAGACATGTTCGTAGGCGCTTGTACCTTTGTGCAACCTTATTTAGCACTAAATGGAAATCACTTCGGTCTTCACGAGAGGGCAGCTTGTTCCTACGAGCTCATCTTCTTGTGGCACTCAAGTCAAGTCATGAACCAAGCAAATGGAATGAAGATGTAAAGATGAAATGTAAATGTGGATTCAAATCTCGTCTCGCCGCTTCTCCCGCTCAAAATAATTGAGGAAAGAACCAACGTGAATCCAAAAAACACAAGTCTATAAGGAAGATGTAGAAATATTAAGTTTTAGACCATGAACAATGCAAACAAGGTTTTCAACGATTTGTGTGGGTTGACACAAGAATTTAATGTACGTAAAATATGATTGCAAATTTGGGTTTTTGAAGATGAACTAGAGAGGGAGCAAAAAGTTTTAAAGCACTCTCAATGTCCAAAAGAATATTTGTTCGTAACATGAACACGCAAACAAGTTTTTCAAAGATTTGTGTGTGGGTTGGACACAAGAATTTTAATGCACTTGAAAAACTCGTTTGCCGGGGTTTGCAACACAGACAGGTAGAGGAAGCCAAGGGCCGTAAAACACTCTCGCATTTTAGATATGTTCGTTCAGGCAAAAACCCACTTGCAAAGAAGACCCAAACTTCCTTAAAGTATCAGACTACCCAAGGGGCAGCTGTCAATTGCAAAACAGATCTCTAAAGATCAACGGTGGGGAAAAACCTTGGGGGTCTGAATAGTGTCAGTGAACCCATGTGGGTATTCTTAATTGGTGTGCCAGCTTTCTGGATAAGACAGACTCTATTTGATTAGACAAAAAGACTAGTCAGAAAGACATAAAAAAACTATGACGTGAAATGCATTAAAAAATAATGACATTGAATGCATATGCATAACCAAACCTCTCTTGAGTTCATGCCTGATTCTTCAAAGTGATATATCATCCTTAATCTAATCTAATTGAGACTCATCTAAGAGCTTGTGTGATGTAAATTACAATTTTGACAAGGAAAGCCAAAAACACTTAAATCTAGACTTTACACAATGTTTAGGCATGTGCAAAAGAAAAAAGCAAAATGCAAGATATAGGCCAGAGAATTGGCCTCGCCAAAATTTATGGGACCCACATCTGCTTGTGGGAATCAGCGAGGAGAGCACATGCAGCCAGCCAGACAAGCAAAACGCGCAACATGGACTTGGAGTTGGGCCTGGCGGGGCCTGCCTCTTACTGACAATGGCTAGTTGAAATGTGCGGTTGAGATCAAATGACTGTTAGTTGATCCAACGGTCATATTTCAATTTTTTTTTCTTTTTTAATTACTCTTACTTATAATCCAATGGCTGTAATAAAATGAAATCACATCTAACGATAAAAAAAATCATCCAACAACCCAAATTAAAATTCAACGGCTAAAATAATTTTAAAATATATATATTAACTCAAATTTCGCCCCAAAACTCTATAAATGTCCATTCATTTGGTCATACATCCACACAAAATCAATTTTCTTCCCTTTGCTCATCCAAATTTCATTATTCCTTGTACCTACTTCCAAATTTCATTCTTTTGTATGTGTCTACAGTGCGATTTTTCATACTTTATCATAATTTAAATATTTTTAGGTAAAAATGTTCACAAAATTAAGCTAAGTTAATCTAAACAAATATTATTTTTTTTAAGTTAACAAAAAATATATTAGGCTAAAACGATAGTTAACAACTTTTTGGCCTAAAATTGAGGCCACGCCATTGGAGAGAAAAAACAGTTTCTGGCCAAAGGCCAAAGGCCAAAAGCCAAAAGCCAAAATCCAAAATCTAAAATATGTTATTAGCCATAGGCTACCATTGGAGTTGGTCTCACAGAAACCCACAAGTATAGCAATCTCACCTTTCTCATACTTGATTCCAAAACATATGAGTTTTAGTTGGATTCATGAACCTTGATAACAAACGGGCTGCATACATGATATATGGCCTTGTTGCTGTCAAATAAAGCTAGCTTTCACACGATGTTCTCTCTTCTTTTCTTTTTTTTTTTCTATCAAACAATTCACACGACATTCTTCTTCTTTTTTCTTGAATCTACTAGCACGAAATTCTTGAAAATAGTCATTCATTGCACGTCAATAACAGAACAAGACACAACATTAGAAGTTTTGAACAAAATCATCTCAATACCAAATTTACTTAACTTACAAGATTACATGGATAAAAGACAAAGAGTGCAATGTGTAGCACCTAATTTACTAAACTTACAAGATTACATGGATAAAAGAGAAGGTTACATTTGTGTTCATATATTACAAATGCACCCTATTTTATTAAACAGAATGACAAAGGAACCAAATATGGGGCTACCCTGCAAGTTCTTATCTTATACTGAAATCTATAAATTACGTGGTTGTACTTTTACTGAACCCCAAATTATTAAAAGGAAAAGTAAAGCTTTGTAAATGGAATTATTCAATGTGTTTCGGAAAAGAGCAAAATTATTTGTACCTCATTTACGATGGATCTAGATCACAAACAATATTTATCCATTTATATCCACTGATTCGCATGAAGCACGTCATCTCGGCCATTTAGGGCATGTTCCACATACAAGCGGTCAAGCTCATCCCCCATGGTAGAATTGAATAGGTTCGCACTCGGATCACATTGCTGCAACTTTTGCCTGCACAGCCTCAATTGCTCCTCCAGTAGACTCCTCTCCGATTCGTGTTTCATTATAATCCATTGCAACGATTGGACCATCACTTCATCAAACTGCTGCTTCTGATCGGCCATTCGACGGTACTGATTGGCTTGGATTTCAGTACAGCTTTTCTCATTCTGAAGACGCAGGATCATGGCCATTGCTTCCTCAGCTGCAGATGCAGCAGCCATCCTTTCCTTCTCGAGCTCTGCGCGAGCCTCATTTGTCCTTCTCCGCTCAGTCTTCACCATTTTTCTCAATGCCAACACATCCAATTCCCCATCCTCGCCGTAACTAACACTTTCATCATCACCATGGCCATCGTCGTTAATATCGACATAATCTCTCTCTTCTGCAGCAGCTTCTGCCTTAACATTTTTGCTTAACAACAAGCAATCTGCATTTGGTGAAGTTTCCAATGATCTCACCTTTGGAGAACAGACATCATCACCAAAACCACACTTCGAACAAAACCCATTTCTGAAATCTCTTGATTTACCTCTAAAATCACATAAAAATTCCATCAAAAACAAAAACTTGGAATGAACCCCAACTTGCAAAACCTTTAGCCCCAAAACAAACGCCAAAAACAATCCCAACAAATTGAAAATTGGCGAGAAACGGCCAAACATGAAAAACCCACATCCAAAATCACTTCCCTGATTCAAAAACTTCATACATGAAACACAATCCATCCCCAAAAACCCGAGAAATATCTGCAAAACCCCCTTGAATAACTGAAGAACAAAGCAAAACCGACCCAAAATCTGCATCTACCTCCTCTATAACATTCTATAATAATCCATTCCCACCACCTTGATATATATACTCATACTTTAAATATAATTAAGCAAGAAATTAAAAGCCTCTACGAAATTAATGAAGGGGGGGAGGGAGGGCCTATCCAATAACCCAACTGGACTTTGGCTGTTGTTTCTATGTAAACTCGATTACGTTGAAGGTTTAGAGGCACTAATTAAGCTTCCATAGTAAGAACAAGTCTTAGCATTCGAGAGACGGCCAGAAAGTTGGAAACTTACAGTGAATGTCTGTAAACGCTGACCTGACAGTGAAGAGTTGAGTTGGGTTGGGAATATTGAGATTCGAGATTAAATGTACGGTGTAGAAAAAGAGGAGGTGAGGTGCGACCAATGTGGATAATCTCTCTCAAGATTAGAATTCAAAGACACACGCTTTTTGGCACACATTTTTATGAGAATCATTCTGTAATATATTTTAACAATCTAATCGTTTATCTTTTATGTCTTACTTCAAAGATATCATGTTTACCAAAAGTCACCCACATCCGAAACCATATGATTGTTAGATTAAATTTAGTGTTTCTTTGTATAACCGTATTTGTTACACCCCGTACCGGGAAATAATACTATTTTATTCCCGGAGGTGCAAAATGACGATTTTGCCCTTGGTTGACCTTTCGGTTGACTTTTGTGTTGTAACTCACATGACGCTTCCACTTGTATTTTCTCGACGTGCTCGTCGATACGGACTCGTAGGCGCGAGCGGGACGTCATTCGAAATTCGAATGAGCGTTCTACGGACGTAATCTAGTTGTGATTTAATTTGGGCCTTGGGCCTTGAACCCAGTAAACTTGTGGGCCCAGCCTACTACCTCAGTCTCTGTCTCCTTCTCACTCAATGTCTCTGTCACTCCCTGTCTCTGCCTCGGTCCATTTCCCTACAAACAAACATCTCTTCCTCCCTCACAAATTACTAAGCACACCCGAGCTCTCCTCGAGCTGGCTTGGTGGCCAGCCACCCTTCTCACACCAAATTTCATCACCACCACCTCCATCACACTCAGATCGAACCCAGTTGAGCAAACTCGAGCACTGTACTTCGAACCAGAGAAACCCAGAAATTTCTAATGGCACCCGAGCTCAAATTTCAAACTCACTGAGCCAACCTTTGGCTAGGTGAGTTCACCGACCTCACCATCGTCCTCGTTGCCTTCAATTCACCCAGCCTGGGCCCCTGCAATCCCTGGAAACCCAGAAACTCCAAAACCCAGAATTTTCCCGACGAAACTCCGAACTGTGCTTCGGCCATTCTCGTCGAATTCGACCTCGATGGTCCTCCAATTGTTCACCATTCGACTCCCCGAGGTCCCTGGAAGCTCGATCGAGCTCTGCATGGCCGAGTTTGGCCGAGAATTGGAGATCTGGAGATCGGCCAAATTCCACCCGAGAGCTTTTCTTCGATTTCTGACAATTCCGGCCAGTTTTGGGCCTCCAAATGGGTAAAACCTTAATCCTCTCTCCCAGCTTCAATTTGCCTTTTGAATCGTGCAAAATGGTTGAGATTTGAAGCTTTTACATCAATTTGCAGGATTCCGGCCAAAATCCCAGTTTCCGGCGAAACTCCGGCCGGCAGACGGCGACACGGCGGCCGGAAAATGCAGAGGTCACCGGCGAGCTGACGTCAGCCGGCCCGGCCCTGACGTCAGCAAACCGGTGATGACGTCATCAACCCGGTCCAAACCCGGTTTGGACCGGAATATTCCAAAGGTATATTCCGTCTGTTAAACTTAACGGCATTAACGGAATATTCTAACCCCGTTAGAATATTCCGTTAACTCTGACGGCACAGTAACGGCGTCAGTCACCGGCGCGTGGCCGCGCGTGGTGGACTTCCACCGGCGCGTGGCGGCATGTGGAGGCGCGTGTGACCTCACAGCCACGCGTGGCGGCGCGTGAGGCCAAACGGCAGCGTGTGGCGGCGCGTGCGACGGCGCACGGCGGCCCACGGCGGCGGTTTTGGGGTTTTCGACCCCGAAACTCTGTTTTCGAATTTCCGAACGCCGTTTTCTTCGTAATTTCGTGTACTTTACTAATTTGTGGGTTTTAAAATTAGGTTTTGGCGACCCGTGGCGTTCGGAGGACGTACGTTTGGACTTCTCGGCTTCGGTATTTGTGAGTGGGCCCCTTCCTTACTCAAATTAAATGTTTTATATGTTTTAAACATGAACTTGGGTTTTAACTATGCTTTTAAGTTGATTATTGTTACTTTGTTGCAAACCTTATTTCAAGCCTACATTATTATTATTATTATGACTTTAGATTGGTATTTGTCCCGTATTACCAGTAGACCTCGTACTTCATGATATTTACTCGGTTTACTAGTTCGTAACGGTATTTCGTTAGGCCATGGAAATTAGTGGGCTTTGGCCTACATTTCCATTTGGGAATTTCACCATTAAATTGGTGACTTCCGTATTATTTTTGTACGCGTATTGCTTGTATCGAACCAGCCCTATTTTAGGGGGGTTTTAGGGAATTAATTGATTTTGTGCCTATTTGTGATTATGGGTTTTATACCTAACTGACGGCCTTGGGCCGTATTCGGGTGAACCTTGGAAATGGTATTTTTCTACCGTATTTTTGGGTTCACCTAGTTTACCATTAAGTTGGTATTTCTATACCTTGGTACCCATGTGGCGTATTCTTGGTATTTCACGTATTGTAGTTATACGCTTGGTATTCCGGGTACGGCACTCGAGAATACTTTATATATTGATTGTTTAAAGGTTATTCCAAAAAGGGAAATTACCTCACTTTGTTTTAATTAAAGATACTCCGTGGCATGTTTTTGCACGCTCAACCTGGGAGGCTTACACGGTGTTGATTGTACTGTCCCGGGCCAGGACCAGCCTTCACGTGATTGTTCACACGCACCGATACGCTCACTATGGATCCATAGTAGGTGCCAGCCTGTTCTAGGTCGCATGGGCGACTCGAACTTGTTGTGATGCGGTTATGCGCCAGCATCACGTGATCGTAGTACATGAGCGTACCATTATTTATACACCCAGCCTGTTCATGACAGAATATATCTGTATGAACTTGTGTGTCTGCCCTGCCTAAACGAGCGTTTATCTTATAGTTGGATTGTGACTTATCTCTGATTTTCACTGATGCCACGGATACTTCTATTTGATTTACTGGTTTTTTCGTATAATTTTATTTTATGAACTTTTTGATAAAGTATTTTATACCGAACAGTGGCTTTCTGCCCGTTTCGGACGGTAAGTACATTTCCGTACTTACCTTGATTTTCTACCTACTAGTATATTACGTTTTCAAGAACAGTTTTACGAAACTTACTACCTGTTTTACGGCGAGGGGTTAGTATTTTCTAAAGGAAAGGTTTTTACAAAACTATCTATGACCCACTCACCCTTCTGTTTTGCGCCCCTCTAGGTTTAGTGGCTGGAGCTGTCGACTTTGAGACCCGGTGGTATGAAGATGTTTAGAATTCTCTTTATTTGTAACTTTTCAGTATCTCGTATTCGTACGATAACTGTTATTTATTTATTAATTCTTTATTCCGTGCAAATTTTGTATATCCTACTCATTAATTCATTCAAATATTCCTTATTTCTCCAAAATGACTTTCGTCACCCCACGTGGTGTCGGCCAGCACATCCGACTTTTGGGTGTCCACGTGTACATCCGGGTCGGGATGTGTCATTATTCGTTCATTTTCTTTACTACAAATAAATGTCTTAATAGTTTTGGATTTGTCTAATTGTTTACAAGGATAATCTGTGAATGATGTACTAAAATATAGACGGTTTGGATCGCTGAATGAAGTTACGAAGTGGGCCCATGATCGGAGGACACCCAATTTTTTTACACATATTTTGATATCCACTTTGTAAGTTTGTAGGGCCCACTTCATAATGCATTTTAACGATTCGAACTGTCTATATTCTAGTACATCATTCATAGATCATCCTTCCAAAAAATGAGACAAACTCAAAACCATTAAGACATTTATTTTTAGTTAAGAAAATGGACGAATACGTTTTGCAAAGAAACACTAAAATGAGTATTATTTAATCCAACAGTCATATATATGGTTTCCAATTTGGGTGATTTTTTGTACACATGATCTTTGAGGGAACATCTAAAAGATAGACGGTTTGGATCGTTGAAATATATTATGAAATGGAACTTACTAAATGGGTCAAAATGTGTGGCAAAAAGTGTCCCCCGATCCTACCCCATATATATTTTTGGTGTCATTTATATAATTTTTTCTCACATGCCACAACAGTTCGATTGGGTTAGTCGTAGACTTCAGTCTCTCTCTATTGCATAAGATCAATACACCGGTAGCTGAGGTTTTAAGGTGTTTTTAGCATAGGAGATAAATCAATGCCTTTTCTATGGACATAGGGCATCACCTCCCAATACATCGGTAGCTTTATAGGAAAGGCAACGGAGTTTCACTGATGCGAAATACTAGTTTTTTTAGTAGTGCAAAGAGTGTGGTGGAAATGATGATTCAAAGAGGTATTGAACCTGATACGGTTATGTACAATTCACTCATGGATGGTTATTATCTGCGAGGAAAAATGAACAATGCTAAAAAGGTTTTTGATCTAATGATTAGCAAAGGTTCCAAATGTAGTGAGTTGTAACATACTGATTGACGGTTATTGTAAGCGAAAAAGGATAGATGAATTTTTTTTTACTTATCTTACTTTTCACAAATAAACATCAAATTTCTACTTACAATTTCTTGATGAGTTGCTAAACCAAATTTGATTCCAACGATTTAAACTCAATTGCTACTCAATTAAATGTCAAATTTTTCCATACAATATCTTGATAAGTTGCTAAACCAAATTTGATTCTAACAATTTCCCCATCTAAAATATTTGAGGTTGAAGCATGTATTTCTTCTTAGTTTTGCATTTTTTAAGCTTCGCGAAATGAAGCATATATCGACTTTAAGTTTAAGTTTTTAATAGCTGCTTTATTAATGAAAATATTCTTGTTTTAGAACTTAATTTTCATGTTATTGTCTATAGATTTTATTTAAATTTATTTTTGTCGTCATATTTAATATTTGTTCGAATTGTTGACATCAGGTGTTTGTCAAATCGTTAACAAATCTGTGGCATTTGTTACACTTTGGTGTTTCGTTAAACTAATATTCACCCACATGAAATTTTGTTTTGCTAGAGTGTAAGATTGAACAATATTATATACATATTTCAATTTATGGGTTTTAATTAGTCGAAAAAAATATGAAAGAATGGTTCTTCCGTACTGATTTATGTGAGAAATTGTTGAGTTTGTCTTTTTACTTTATGTGGCCATTATATGTGTCGCACATGTCCATTGTTCGAATTAATCTTTAAGCTGACTATTGTTTTAGACAATCTTTTACCTATTATTGTCAACTCGAGCAGAGTAATCGGCAGCATAAAATGCAACATCTGCCTTCTGTTTAGTTTATATTTCATTCACAATGAAGAACCAACAAATAAAAGAGGAAAACGGAAAGCTTGCAAAGCTTGATATTTATTTGTTTCATTTTTTTTTTTACTTTTGGTCTGTGACTTTGACCAGAATTTTGTTTTTAGTTTTAGCAATAAACATCAATTGTATGTTTAATTTGATGTTTTACTCTTGGAACTTATGTGTATCAGTTCCTAGATTAATTCTATTGCTTAACATAACATTTTACTATGTTTTGTTTCTGTTTATGGTGGTTATTGGCTTAATAGGATGCATTGCCTAATCACAATAGGTTGTATATTATTATATCGATTGCTTTCCAAAATTCAATTAGGCATTGATGCTTTACTGACAATCAAATTTTTTTTTTTAATGGCCTATATTATGTACATGAAGTTTAGATTGTTTTTTCCTCAAATGTGAGATAATGTGTCGAAATTTACTGCGGTTTAAGGTAGAGAAGGGTTTTACTGTTCTAATTCTCTGATTTTTTTTGTTCCAAAAGTTTATGCGTTTAGCTTCAATGGCGGATGTTTGTGTCTGTATTTTCTAGGTTCAACTTATTTTTGCCAAATTTATAGGTTTTCTTTCATGGATTAGGAGTTTTTGCAAAAGGGTTTTGGGTATCTTAGTGTGAAAACCCAACATTTTAGTGAAAATGCAGGGTTCCTTCTTAATATTTGAAAGTATTATGTTTTCAGAGCTTCAAGGCAGAGAAGGGTTTTTTTGTTTGCTAATTGGTTATTGGGTTGTTGGGTTTCATGCAAAGTGTTTTGTTGTGAATCATGCAAAGTGTCGATTTGGTATGGGTATTTTGTCAGAAATTTTGATGTTTCTATGTTAGAATTATAAGAACTATGCATGCTGGATTTTTACACAAGTGTCATGAACTTTTTATACGAATTTTTTTGCGGGAATTAAGTTGAATATTAAGCACAGCTTTTTAATAACCAAAAAAAGATGATTTTGTGGGTGCTTATACAAAAATATACAATTTTTGTATTGAGCCTGTTGACTTAAGTAGGTCTTTTGGTGATCACGGGAAGATATATGGTTACAAATGATTGAAACTAATCTTCGTGAATTTCAAATGATATGTACTATATTTGTTGTATAAAATGTGGTTTGAGCAGTGCTGTTTCATATTGTTCAGGTGCCTTTAGAAGATTTTAGTGCACTTCAAGGGATCTCAAGCTCACAAAAATTTCATATACACAACGTGTGTATCTGCACATACCTGGTATGTTCAACCCTCATCTTTTTCTGTTTTTTGTTTCTGGAATGTGTTCTCCGTTATCTGTTTTGAGTTACCAAATGTCATTTGTTTCTAGAATGTGTTCTCCGTTATAAGTGTACTCTTTGTGCTGAAGGATCTTATTAACGTTTGTGATTCATTTGAAGAATTGGTTTTTTACTTATGCAAACCATCTAATTGCAAAGAAAGTTGACGGAAACAAGAGCAAGAAACTAAATGAGAGTTAAAATCAGTTAATTTGCTTTACTGAAAATGTAGCATTTATTTGGATTAATTTCCTGTTTTGGGGCAGATATTTGTGTCCCCAACTATACCTACAAGAGAATTTGGAATTTCTTCTATTTCAGAATATTCAGCTACTCCAGTTTGGATTTGAGAGGAAGACGATAATACTCTCTGTCTAAATATTTAGT
The DNA here is from genome assembly GCA_018257905.1 of Gillenia trifoliata. NCBI lineage: Eukaryota > Viridiplantae > Streptophyta > Magnoliopsida > Rosales > Rosaceae > Gillenia > Gillenia trifoliata. The sequence goes on along the minus strand of CM031080.1, from coordinate 18,502,650 downwards.
TACTCCAGTTTCGAATTGAAAGGAGGATGGTAATGAAGGGAAATTATGAGATTTGTATGGGATTTCTAATGACTAGCATGCATAAGCAATTCAAAATTCATATGCATAAGCAACGGAAGCAATTATATCAAAGCAATAGTCATGCAAATCCCCTTCAAGAAGCATAGGTTTCTATTTGATGCATCAAAACAAAATAAGAACAAAGTGGAGGTTAAGTTTCATTACCTCTTGATCTACTCTTTAGACCAAGGATGGACCACCTCCAAGCCCTTTGTTCTTGGAACTCCTTGAGCCTAGCTTCCCTCCTTGATTCCTCCACCTTGATTGATTGCCTTCAATAGGTTTCTCCTAGAGCCTCCAAGGTAGAAGGCCTCTAAAGATCCACACCTACACTAGTAGTGGAATGGATGATGGATCATCAAAAGAAAGGGAGATGAGTAGCTATCCCTTCTTTTGGAAAATGGCCGGCTGTTTTTAGAGAAAAGGGGGAGAGTTTTTGTTTTTCTTTTGGTTGACTAACTCACACAAAAACCATCATGAAAAGTTTCATTAAACTTTGCATATAAAGGTGAGAGAAGTGAGTCAACTTTTGACTCAACACTCACTCTCTTTCTTTCTCTCTTTAGGCCGGCCTTAGGAGTGTTATTTGGGCTTTGAGCTTTTAATATTTCAAGTCATCTTATGCTTGAATAAAAGCCCAATGGGTTTGGGCCCAATGGGCCCGAATAAACCCGATCATTTCGGTAAGCCCAAAAACGATCTTTCATCGCCTTTATGATTTCATTAGACTTTCTAATTAATCATAATACTTAATTAATCCAATTAATTATTTCCATCATTCATATGTTGTTCCACCACAAGAGTGTATTCGGTGTACAATCATTTTAGGTTCTAATTAGCAAGGCAGTGAGGTGATTGGTATCAATCCAATTGATTAGTTTTAATCCAATCATCTAGTGAATTAAAACTTACTTTTAATTCTCTTTCTTCTTTGATGACTACATATTTAATCATCTAGAAGAACCCACAAGCCATGAGTGACATCTAAACATATATCATGGCTACCCAAGCTAATGTAGAAGTTTGTTCGGAGAACCTATTCAATTGGAATTACAATGTAATTCGATCCTTCTCTAATACAATACTCTCAATCACATTATTAGGGTATGGATACATAATGTCAAACCCCTAATGTGATTATACTATGTTATATGATTCAATTGAGTCGTAAAGGAACACTTTCCATTACTACACTCACTACTTCGCCCGAAGATTCCCGAATCATATCTTAGAGTATTCTTCCTCTCGTAACGAGGATTAGAGATCCCTTGTTGACCATTCACTTGCCTCCATGGCTAAGTAGCTTAACCCCAATTATGCCGTGGACACCCTCAAGATTGGGGTGACTTTGACATAGTCAAAGATCAAGGACCTAACCACAAGACAACTATGATGTCTCAGGTCAAAGGATTACTTACATATTCCAATCAATGGAGTTACTTGCTTGACATGTGAGTAGACCTCCATGCAAGTACTCCCTTCGATTGTATTCAGTGAACTCATTCCCTTAATGAGCACCTACATACTTGTCATAGTGTCAATACACGAATGGCTGAGACTCTCCATCCTTCCCATTTGAAGCTGACATAGTACGTACTGGTCTATGGATTGTCAGTATCCCTCCGACAATCCCATGACCAGGAACATTTTGAACATCATGGTTATGAGAAGAATGTCTCTGCAGTCTAACTTCATTAGATTACTTCTTCCATCAATCCATTGTCCATGGATTCACTATTTGGACATTTATCAACTATTGAGATTGTCCTAATAAGTGACTTTGCCCTTTTGCTGTATTTAGGGTTATCCAAATATACAGTCAATGTCCTGAAAAGTTTCTTCCAAAGATTGACTTTCAGGGCATATTTCCAACAGGTAATACTCTCTCTTCTCTATGATTGTTTGCCAAAATGTTCAATTTATATCATGTAGTGAAATTCATATCTGTTATTTGTGTTTAGTTTTCATAACTGATGTATGCTTATGTGAGCGCACAATTGACGTTTGTGCGTTGACAGTCACTGCATCATCAACTGCTTTCCAATCTAACGATAGGGGCAGAACTTGGTACGTCGCCTCAACAAATCCCTCTATGGTCTTAAACAGGTGTGTCGTCAATGGTTCGCTGATCATTTCATAAAACATATATGATTGACCTTTTGCGATGTTTTTTTAACAACTCTACTGCGAATGAGTGATCTTATCGATTTGACCTTCCTACTCGGTATGGAAAGGACTCTTGACTAACTCTGAGACTAAGTCTTCTTAACTTGGATTGGCATACTGGGATCAATTCCATCATATCCTCTTGAAGCACCCTGCTTCCTTACCCTTTAAAGTAAGCAAGTAAACTACCCTTACGTATAGCTAAGGTTTTTATTCCTAACTCAGCAAATTAAGTAGACAGACTTCCGCAAAATTTACCGAAGCAGTTCAGGCAGCCAAATTTATTCAATCAAAATCAGATTATTCACTTTTCATCTGCAAGCGAGGTACATCTTTCACGGCAATATTAATTTATGTCGATGACATCTTAATTATTGGCAATGATGAGAATGCTATCAAGTCTCTCAAGAAGTTTCTCCACACCCGTTTTCGAATTAAAGATTTGGGGGATCTTAAATATTTCTTGGGCATTGAAGTTTCTCGTTTGAAGAAGGGGATTTGTATCTCACATAGAAAAAATGCCCTTGATATCCTTAAAGATGAGGGCATGTTAGGTGCTCGACCTGTCTCATTTCTAATGGAGCAGGGAACTAAGCTTTCTGATGCAGGTGACCTACTCAAAGATCCATCTCAATATCAACGCTTGGTGGGTTAACTGATTTATCTTACCATTACACAGCCAGATATTACATACGCCGTTCGTGTTCTTAGCCGGTTCATGCATGAACCAGGCAGACCGCATATGGATGCTGCTCTTCGAATACTTCGTTATATTAAAAATGCTCAATGACAAGGTTTGTTGTTTCTTGCCAGCAATGACTTGAAATTAAGTGCTTATTGTGATTCAGATTAGGCCGGCTGCCCAATCACTTGGAAGGTCGACAACTGGCTACTGCATTTTTCTAAAATATTCACTAGTTTCATGGAGGATGAAGAGACAAGAAACAGTTTCGCTTTCCTTAACAAAGGCTGAGTACAGAGCTATGTAAGGGGCATGTTGTGAACTCACTTGATTGCGGAATTTGTTGCGTGATTTACAATTGTCAAATTTCAAGTATTCAATGCTTTATTGTGATAATAAGTCTGCATTGCACATAGCAATTTAATTTGGACGTACGCACCCCTACTAATCATTAAGTAACTTTTATATTTTTTAACATATAACTGATCAATTGTCCCATCTTCTAATTATGTGAAGTCATATCAATGACAAATTTACATACACAACAAGTAAGAAATCCTTTTAATGAAAAAATTTAACCTTCTATTTAGATAGAGTGAAATAATATGACCTACATGACATGAGTGTGGTGTGTATGAAAGTAAAAAGTATTTCTTATTTGTAAACTAACCTATAAACTTGATGGAATGGTCAATAGTGTAACAGTTCGTAATTTTGAAATAGTAAAGTCCCAAGATTTAATATACAAGGATCCAATAAAAATATATATATACAAGGAACAAATTTTCACATGCTCTAAAGTCTAAACTATAAATGTGCAAAATGGTAATTTACTCCCTTTTTTTAACAAAAAACTAATAGAAAGGACATAAAAACTTTGAATCTTAACCAAAAGCACCTTAATAACTTTATTTAATGAAAATGACAAAAGTTTAATATAATAAAACAAAAAACAAAAAAAAACTGACGCACATGTTCCACGCTTCCCCACACTCTCTCCCCCGGACAGTACTAAAGACACCGTGTAAGCATTCCTAGTTGAGCGTGTAAGAAAACATACCACGGATAATTTCTAGTAAAATAAGGTGGGGTAATTCCTTTTCTAAGGTAAAGTCTCGTAATAAACTTTATAAATAGGTATTCTCGGATGCCGTATCCGAAATATCGAGAATATACTAAAATACTTGAAATACTAAATCAAGTAACGTAGTAAGTAAATCAAGTATAGGATAGTAAGTTAAAATCCAAGGTTCACTAAACATAATTGTAAATCTCATTTTAAAGCATAGGCAATAATAATATTAAATCGCAAACACATAAAATATAAAGTTTAATAAGTAACGGGCCCACTCACAAAGACCGATGCCGAAATTGTATAATTGTACACTCTCCGTACTCCACAGGTTGCCAAACCTAGGTTAGGATACCCACAATTAATAAAGTAATTGGAAAGTACGAAGAAAACAGAGTTCGGAACCCCGAATTGAAGTTTCGGGGTCGGAAAACCCAAGAACGCTGCCGTGCGCCGCCGTGCGCCGCCGCACGCGCCGATGGAAGTCCACCACGCTCGGCAACGCGCCGGTCACTCGCCAATGACACGTGCTGGTAAAGTTAATGGCGCGTCGTCAAAGTTAACGGAATATTCTAACGCCGTTAGAATATTCCGTTAACGCCGTTAGTTAACAGACAAAATATACCTTTTGAAATATTCCCGATCCAACGGGGCTTGGACCGGGTCTGATGACGTCATCACTGGTCAGCTGATGTCAGCTCGCCGGTGACCGCTGCAACTGCCGGCTGGAGGTTTGCAGGAATCTAGGTTTTTGGCCGGAAACAACAATTCAATAGAACTCAGTCAATTCTCAGTCAAATTACACAATTCAAGTACCAAAATGAAGCTGGGAGCAAGGGGAAACAGACTTTACCACTTTGGGGGCCAAATACTGGCCAGAGTTAGCCGAAAAATGGAGGAGAAGTCTCGGCCTTAAAATAGCCGATTCTCAAATCGTTGATTCCAGTCCAGATTCAGCCTTGCAAGGCACGATTAGGTTTCTAGGGATCTCAGGGAATTGAATGGTAACCAAAACGAGGAAGGTCGAGGTCGATTTTACCAAGGAACTCGACGGAGAAAGCACGAGGCCTCACCGAAGTTCCCTGGATTTTCAGGTTCTGGGTTCGAGCTGGGTTGCAGGGCTCGTTCTGAGTCTGGGTTTGGGTTTGGGCGGCTGAATTGCTGGGAAAGGTGGCAAGCCACTATGTTTGACTCGGTCGGGGAGGAATGAACAGAAGAGAGAGGAGATGGAAAGTGAGTTTGCAGAGGGAGAGACATAGTGCAGAGAGTGAGTGAGTGAGGTCGAGCTGACAGAGAGAGATCGAGAGACAGGGTGAAACAGTGGGCCAACTGGGTCCACTGGGCTCACTAGGCCCAAAGCCCAATTACAAAACACAATTAAATTAACGCATGCAGAACATTCAATCGAACTCCGAATATCGTCCCGTTCGCGTCCAGGCGCTCATATCGACGAGTACAACAAGGATATGTCAAGGAAAGGGTTGTACGTGCCACGACACGGAAGTCAACCGAAAAGGTCAACCAAAGGCATTTTGGTCATTTCCCGCTTTCGGGAATAAAATATTGTTATTTTCGGGACGGGCTGTAACAGTTTTTCTTTTTAAAAAATTTAATAATAATTTTGTTGAATTTTGGTATGTGATAAATAATTCATTATTTTTATATCTTAAAAAATGTGACTAATTTATAAATTTTATACATAACAAAAAAAAAGAGGGGGGAGAAAGAAGTGACGTGAGTGAGAAGAAAGAGATGATGATGTTGATGGGTGAAAGAGAAGAGAAAGAGGCACGAGTGAGGGAGGGAGGGAGAGAGGGAGAGAGGGTGGGTGAGGACTCACTCGTCAGTCTTTTTTTTATTTATTATATTAAATTTGTGTTCTTTTCATTAAAGTTTAGGGCAATTTTAGTGTAAATACTATTTCTACAAAAAATTTAAGAAAAACTACCACATTTTTAGTTTAAGTACCAATTGAAAAGTCAACAAAATCATTTAATAAAACAACACTGCAATTCAATATAATTACAAAATTTCCACTTTATCTTACTACCTTTTTCGGCGACCGGCCGACGAGAGATTCCGGCAATCGTGACCGGTCAGCGAAATTTTTCGGCAACGGTGACCGTCCGGCTAATTTTTTCGGCGAATGTACCTTTTTCGGCGACCAGCCGATGTGAGTTTCCGGCGATGGTTGTTACATCCTGTCCCTAATAAATATTGTATTTTATTCCCCAACTTTGTAAATTGACGAAAATGCCCTTAGTGGCCACATATGTCCTACGTGGACAACTATTTCCTATTGACTGAATCTTGTACTTTTATCATACTTTTCGGTTTGTACACTTCACCACGAACCCATAGGTGCGAACGGGATAATTTTCGGACTTGTAACGAACAAGTTACGAATAGGGGCAATTTGGTAATTTTCCTAAATTGCGGTATTTTTCCTTTCTGTGGGTTGTCTGCCCATGGTTTTGAACTAAACCGGGTGCCCTGCACCTCTGCTACTTTTGCAGGTTAGGTACTGCATGCTTTGACTTCCTATTCACTTTTTCAATTTTTCACTCGTTAAATGGACAACGTCCAGTGTGGGTTTCACCACACACCACTACACCCTTCTACCTCTCTGTCTCTGTCTTGTCTCCCAGCACATCCCCACAATTGTGCCGTGATTTCAGCAATTGGAAAGACTTTGCAGAAACTCACGCACACACATACATACAAATTTCTCAAGCCACCCCGTGGCCTTCACCCCTCTCTCTCTCGGTTTTCCTCCAACCAAACACCATCCTGGTGAAACTCAGTCACCATCCTCACCAAAAACTCAAGCTTTTGTGCCCAGAAACCGAGCCCAACCAAACCCAGAAAATCTGGGTTTGAGAAAATACAAGTATAGTTTGAGAAAATACGTCATACCCTCAGGCATGAACCCCAAAATACTATAAGAAAATACACGCAAGTCCAAGTAGCTAAACTACGAGGAACAGGCTAGGTATAACAGTAATACGCTGAGTACTACAATGACGCGAGTCTAACGCTAAGCGCTGGTGCACAAAGTGCAGTCACACAAGTTCGAGTTGCCTAGTGCAACCTAGAACAGGCTAGTACCTACAATGGATCCAAAGCTGCGTAGCGGTACTGGTAGTGACTACTCCAAAAGTCAAGGCTAGTCCTGGCCACAAGACTGAGTACTAATACCTGGGGTGTTATACATCTACTGATGAGCAACAATATGAAAACATGTATGGCAGTATAATACGAATGTTCTACCTCCAACAAACGTATATGAGATGAATTATGCTAACAGTTTGAAGAAAGCATTGAAAAACCATACGTATATATACATTTATCAAACAAAGACCCACTCACTCACCTATAGGTAGCCGGGTCGTAGACCCCCGTCCTGGGTAGCCCCGGTAATCCTCTGGATAGGTCTCACCTATATGAGATATCACTGTAATAATGATTAAACTCATAAAGGTTACTAATTAACTAATTAATTAAACATATCCCTTGTTTTCTCAACACGGAGGTCCAAAACACCTCGGAAAATATCATGCGTACTGCTCCTAGGTAGTACGCGTCGTCACGAGTCGCCTCGCGAAGACGGAAACGAAAAAGGAGTCCCCACGCGCGGCTCAAACGCGGCAAGCCGCGGCTCCAAACTCTGTCTCACGCGCGGCTCATGCGCCTCTACGCGCGGCTCAGCCGAGCCGGTCTGAACCGGTTTGCTGACGTCAGCAAGGCTGGTCTGACCCGGTTTGCTGACGTCAGCGCCGGTCATCCCTGCCAAAACTCCGGCCGCCGTCGCCGGAATCTGGGAATTTTGGCCGGAATTTCTGGGTAATTTTCAAAGCTTCATAACTTCTTCATTTCTTGGCCAAATTGCACGATTCAAGTACCAAAATGAAGCTAGAAGTGAGGAGAATAATAATTTACCATTTTGAGGGCCAAAAACTGGCCAGAAGTGGTCTGAAATTGAGGAAGAAGCCATGGTGTAAAAATGTCGATCTTGGTTTTGTTGCTTCTCGACCAACCACTGTCATCCAAGGCTCGAGCAAGGTACAATGGACATCCAGGAACACAATGGTGAAGAGTTTGGTGTGATTCAACCAAGGTTTCACCGAGAAAAGGCCGAGGGAAGAAATTCGAGTTCATCGGAAAATTTCTGGGTTTTCTGGGTTTGAGTTACAGGGTTCAAAGCTGCATCTGCTGGGTTCAAATCGAGTTGGTTGTGATAGCTTGGCCATGAAAAAAGGCCTGGTGAGAGCTCGAGGAGAGGGAGAGGAAAGAGCTCGGGTGCACTAAGTAAAAATGTGTGTGTAGTTTGTTTTGCAGAGAAGAAGAAGATGAGGACTGGGTCAAGGAAAAGGTCCAGATTTTCTGGAATCGTGGACAAGGCCACATGGGCCAGCAGAGGTTTGGGCCCCAGCCCAACAACCAATCTGCCCAAATTTGAAAATACGGGAAACGTCGGAAATCCAACGCCCGTATAATATTCGTTCGGGCTCCGAACGACGTCCCGCTCGTGTCCACGCGTTCGTAACGACGAGCTCGACAAGAAAATAAAAAGGGAAGTGTCGTACGAGTTACGACGCAAAAGTCAACCGAATGGTCAACCAAGGGCATTTTCGTCATTTCCCACTTCCGGGAATAAAATAATTCTAATTTTTGAAACGGGCTATAACAATCCTAGCTCTGATATTATGTGTAATAATGGGTCTTATCCCACACTACGCATTTCCGCACTGTTTTACTCAAATTATCTCACAATTCATATTTTATTCCTCTATTTAATTTCTCTATTATTTCATCATGACTTCATCACTCCTCCGGGATGACGGTCAGCACGCCTCGATATCCGGTGTCCACTGGATATTCGGGTCGGGGTGTGTCAATGGTGACCGGTTGGCAAAATTTTCCGGCAATGGTGACAGTCCGACTAGCTTTTCCGATGAAGGTTGCCGGTCGGCGAACTTTTCCGGCGGGCTTAAAAATAATTTCATAAATACCTTCAATTGGATTTGAACCTAAGATCTCCATGTGCAAAACAACCACTTGTACCACTAGAGCAAACCACCATTTGTGATATGTATTATATTTTTAATATTTATTTAGTTCACTCTCATGTCAACAATGACTTTCAGGTGGTTGTTTTTTTTTTTAAATGCTTTCAATTGGATTTGAACCCAAGACCTCCATGTGCAAAATAACCACTTGAACCACTGCACCAAACCACCAATTGTGATAAGTATTACATTTTTTTAATATTTATTTGGTTCACTCTCATGTCACTGTCTAATAGTGACTTTCAAAAAAATCATCCAAGTGTCGAAAATTCTCCATTTTAATTGTACATACATATGAAAAACAATTATCACTGATTAGTAAAGATAATTTAGATGCTCAATAAAAAGAAAACATACTTGTGCCAAACAATTGGAATCTTTAAATTTACATGGATGAGTTGATTTTTTAAAAACATTTTCACTCTCATGTGAAAATTCACAGTAACTTTTTGAAAAATGATGTAAAAAGTCAATAAAAAGTCAATAACTCTCACAACAAATATAATTGAGGAGGAGAAAAATTTATGTTTTATACTATTATTTTGAGGTCATTAGTCGATAATGGCTTGAAGTTATTAATCATTTTTAACAAATATGATTGAGAATACATTTAATACTATTATTTTCATGTCACTCTCAACAGTGACTTAAAATATCAATCATTCTTAACAAATATGATTGAGGAAGAAAAAAAAAATTACATCTAATGTTATTATTTTGATGTCACTGCTCAACAATGACATAAAGTTATTCGTCATTTTTAACAAATATGATTGAGAAGGAGAAAAATCTATGATAGTTGAGTTAGTAAATTGGTTTCGTTTAAATTGTATGTTGAAATAAATTATTAAATACCTCACCAAAAGTTTTTTCTTAAAAAAAAATGAAAACAAAAAAAATTTGATATGCTTGTTAGAATGAAGTAAATATTTTATAACACAAAAAAAAAAAAAAAGTTGGTCTTGTTGAGTTGGCAAGATGTATTTACTTCGTGCATGAGGTTGAGGGTTCAAGTCTCTATGGAGGCATTATTTTCACTTTTTATTCCCAATTTTCCATGTGAGGGCCCCACCTGTGCTGGTGGTGAAGTCCGATGGCGTTCAACTTTGGCGGTGGCCGGCGACTACACTTTCCGGCGAGATGTTATGGCGACCTTTCCGGCGAATGAGCTAAGTGGGCTTGGGTATTGTGCAATAGGGGCAAACATGTAAATGTACAATCTTTATAAATATCTTGCCCCATATAGTATGGCTTAATCCAAAGAAATTGGTGGGCTTTGGTACTTTTCCTTAAAGTTGGTATTTTTCCTTAAAATCATTGTTCTACTTGGTATTTAATCTAAATTTGCTTTAAAGTTTAAGTCCATTTTCATTATAAAAAAAATTATGATGATTTTGGTAAAGAAAAATTTTAGAATTGTCATCTATATCTGTATATATATATATATATATATAATCAAAAGGCAAAAAAGTGAATCATTTATAATTTCAAAATTACCCCTCCCTAATTAAGATTTTAGAATAAAACAATTTATTGTTTAAAAAAAATTCAAACTAATTACTTTTATTTCTTTAATTTTTTAAATAAAAAAATAAATTTAAACAATAATAAATAAAAAATTTACAAGTAAATAATAAGATGTAAAAGAGCAAATCACGTGTGGTAAGAAGCTAGTTTTATTTCACGCGTGTGGCAAAAAAACTAGTTTTATTTCACTTGTGTTGACACACCCCGACCCGAATCTCCAGGTGGACACCAGATACTGAGGCGTGCTGACCGTCATCCCGGAGGAGTGACGAAGTCATGATGAAATAATAGAGAAATTAAATAGAGGAATAATATGAATTTTGAGATCATTTGAGTAAAACAGTGCGGAAGTGCGTAGTGTGGGATAAGACCTATTATTACACATAATATCATAGCTAGGATGCTGTAAAATTAAAAGAATATTCGCATCCCGTAGGATGGATATGTACCACAACTGAAGGGAAATAAACATACTTCCATAGAGGGGTAAAAATGGTAATATCAGCAACAGCCACCAAACTCGTCTGCCAACTAAAATCTAGGACCTAGAGGGGCGAAAAACAAAGGTGAGTAGGCCAAGTACTGTTTGTAAAACCTTTTCAAAAGTTTGGGATGTAACCCCTCACTGTAAAACCCGTAGTTTGCCAAAAGTATAAGTTACTAACAATAATACTCAAATCTCAATAATTGGGACTGCGCCCACAAGGATACGGATATAAAAGATATCAACAGCAGTATAAAACATCACATTACTTATCGCATAATCAAAGCACACAAGTCATGCATAAAGTAGCTACATGACAGGCTGGGTGTTTATAATTTACGCTCTAGCACAACATGCACGTGAAGCTGGCACTAAGCGCGTCACAACAAGTCTAGTCACCAAGACGGCCTAGAACAGGCTGGCATCTACGATGGATCCAAAGGGAGCGTGTCGGTGCGTGTGAACATACACGTGAAGCTGGTCCTGGCCCGGACAGTGCTAACACCGTGCATTATGCGTGATAAGTAATAAATCTCTAAAACGTATAGACATGCCAAAATTTATTCAAATAAGCCAAAAGGATGATTAATAAATCATAATATGCTAGGTAAATCATTTATCAAATTTAATAAAACATGGCATGCTATACAAGTCATAAAAATCACATTTGAAACACATACTAAAATAATAATATTTTAATAAAGAAAGGGCCCACTCACTGGTATGTCGTCAGGTCGTAGCCGCCGTACCTAGCCTGAGCTCGTAGCTCCTCGGCATAGGCCTCACCTATACGGGAATTCACTATACTAATCATTATACAAGTCTATTCCAAATTAAATAAGGAAACGACTCGAAATCTCCTTTGTTTGCTCGAATTGGAGGTCCAAAACCTCGAAAATTACCATACGTACCACCCCTAGCTAGTACGAGTCGTCACGAGTCACCTCGCGAAGACGGAAATTGAAAATGATGCTCCACGCTCCCTCACGCGCGCGCGGTCAACGGTCAACGATCAACGCTGACGCCAGCGCCGATCTGAACCGGTTTGCTAACGTCAGCAAGGCCGGTCTGAACCGATTGCTGACAGCTAACGTCAGCAGGGCCGATCTGAACCGGTTTGCTGACCTAAGCGCCGGTCATCCCTGTCAATTTTTCGGTCGCCTGAAACTGGAAAACTCGCCGGAAACTTTAAAAACTTGTAACTTCTTCATTTTAACTCCGATTTTCACAAAAAAGGTAGCAAATTGAAGCTATGAACTATTAGAGTTCGAATTTGCTTACCAACACCTGAAAAGGTGGTCGGAAGTGGCAGGAAAATGGCTCGAAAGAACCGGCCAAAAGTCGACGTCGTTATTCTCACCATTTTCCTCCCTTGCAGGCCTTGGGTTGGGTTCCCAAGGTTCCCAGAAGACGTTTGATGAAGAATTTGGGTTGAAACGAGGTCCAAAACGATGAGTTCTTCGTCGGGGAAAATTGTTGAACTCGTCAGCAATTTCTCAGATTTTTTGGGTTTGTTTTGGCTCGGTTTCTGGGCACAATTTGACTAGGTTTTTGGTGAGGATGGTGACTGAGTTTCACCAGATAGTGTTCGGTTGGAGAAAAACCGAGAGAGAGAGGAATGAAGAGCCACGGGGTGGCTTGAGTAGTTTGAAAAAGTGGGTTGAGTTTCTGCAAAGTCTTTGGGGTTGCAGAAATCTCGGCTAAATCTTGGGGATGTGCTGGGAGACAAAGACAGATTGAGTTGATAGCGAGAGTGGTGAATTTCCACACCGAAGGTGCTCAATTTAACGTGATAAAAATTCAAAAGATGAACATGTAGTCAAAGCGCATGCAGTCACATAGTCAGAAAATAGTAGAGGTGCAGAGCACCCGGTTTAGTTCAAAACCATGGGCAGACAGCCCACAGAAAAGAAAAATACCGCAATTTGGAAAAATTACCAAATTGCCCCTATTCGTAACTTGTCCGTTACAAGTCCGAAAATTATCCCCTTTGCGCCTACGGGTTCGTGGTGAAGTGTACAATTCAAAAATTACGAGATTAAGTCAATAGAAAATAATTGTCCATGTAGGACGTACGTGGCCACTAAGGGCATTTTCGTCAATTTACAAAGTCAGGGAATAAAATAAAATATTTATTAGGGACGGGATGTAACACGTTTGGCAAGAAGCTAGTTTTATTTAAAACTCCCTTTTTTTTATTTCTTTTCTTGTATGCTGTTATTTCTTATTTCTGAAAAAAAATGCCATTGCATGGAGTCCCTTTTTTTATTTCTTTTCTTGTATGCTGTTATTTGGAAAAATCTTGAGTGGTACGTACCATTCAATGGTACGGCCACTAAACGGTCCAAATTAATTGGTAGTAGGCTCCAAATGAATCTTAAATCATTTAACATTACGTACCATTGAAATTTGACCCCTGTTATTTCTTATTTTTGAAAAAAAATGCTATTGCATGGAGTTTCAGTCGCACTACGAAACGGAAACAAAGCATCAACATAATCCACCGTTCAAGTTTCCCCACACACTCCATCTCGTCCGTCCACGTGTAATATGTCTGCCGCCTTCCACGCCTATATATAGACACCTACTGCCTCTGTAATTTTCTCATAAGCAAATCATCGAGCAATCCTTAGTTCCTAATAAAGCCTAAAACCCTAAACCACTTTTACCTTTCGAGTTTTATTCTTCAGGTATGTTTCTTTCGTCTATAATTTTTTATTTATTTTTAATTTTGTTTTGATTGATCATCACTGCTTTTCTTTTTTGTGATGCGAATTTGGTTGTGCTTTCTGTGAGATCGATGCTTAGGGATTAGGGTGTCTAGGGTTTTGTATACTTTTTTGGATTTTGGTAGTGAAACTGTGAAAGTATATCTATGATATGTTTGATTGCAACAGTTAATTTGGATTACGTTTGTGAATTTGTATTTTCGTTTACAAATCTAAAGCGTGCATGAATATTTTGAATTATGTTTTTCCTGTTTTGATGATCCTGGTTATTAGGGTTACGGTTAATTTTCCATTGTAAGATTTGAAAAAAACAAAACCAAACCCATGAACCCTTTGTACAACGATTATGTCACAACAACCAGTTATGAGTCCGTCACGAGATGAATTATTGTGTGAGACATGATGTATGCACTCTTCTGTGCAAGAATTTCTTGTGTTTGTCGGTTCGTTGTTTACAAATTTGATAAACAAATTAGCAAGAGTTATCATGGTTTTGTTGTTTTTGGTTTTGTAATCAATAATTATATATGGTTTTACTAAATTGACTTTTGTGTGTTCATGTTCTCAATCGGTTCGATCGGAGGCTCTGATTCTTTACATGATTTGTCAGTATTGAAGAAACTGTGAGCTGAGGAAGGCTAACAATCACTGTTTTGTGTTGCAGATTAATTTGTTTAGATTCTCAATCAAAGCAAATTACATGATTGACGCAGACGTTCAGATCCCAACTGCTTTTAACCCTCTAGCTGACACCGGAGATATATACGGCACGCCCCTAGCTCCTTTTGACCCTTTTAAAGACCCTTTTCAGGAAACTGAAGAGCCGGATGCGCTCGGAGCCAAGGAGTATGTGCATATTCGAGTGCAGCAGAGGAATGGAAAGAAGTGCGTGACAATAGTTGAAGGGCTAAAGGAGGACTTGGACTTCAAGAAGAAGCTCAAGGATCTGAAAAGAGAGTTCTGCTGCAATGGCAATGTGGTTGAGGACAAAAAGCTTGGCAAGATAATTCAGCTCCAAGGCGATCAGCGTAACAAGGTGCTTCAGTTTCTTGTTGATGCTAATATTGCCGACAAGAAGCAGATCAAGCTTCATGGTTTTTGAGGACGCTTGGGGTTACTAGTAGTGTGCTGTTATTGTTTTTTCGATAGACTTGTCTCCTTGTTGGAGTTACATTTTGGATGTTTGTTTTTGGTTGTTGATGGGGATTTCAGTTGAATGCTATGAGACTTTATTGTTAATAAATTTGCCGTTGTGTTCCAAATCTGTTCTTTTTTGTTAATGTTTTTGGATGGTGTCATCATAGGGGCGAAATCTTCCCTATTACGGTGTGTGTACGACCGGTTACACCTAAGATTCAATGAATACCGGTTACACCTAAGATTCAATGAAAACGAATCCGCCAGAGCTTCAGAATATTGTGAAGTTATTTGCTAAAGCACATAAACTTATAAAGCTATTGTTGTGAATTGGAGCATATATTATATGTACAGTTGCTGCAAATTCAATGAGATGGAAAATCGAAGCAGCAGTATTAGGCTTATTCCTTGCAAACCTGCTAACTCAATAAAATTTCATACATCTTAAACGAATGAACAAAGGGGAATGCTAGCTATATTCCCCTCTTGTATTCCCCTACATATCGTACATGTCGGTTCTACTATCAAATAAAATCTGAAGTATTTAAAGCTCCTTATTTTCATTTTTAATTAACAATTGTTGGTGTGATCGTAAGACAACAATATGGTATTACAGTTCATTAATTTTATACGTGTGTATATGTATTAAAACAATACTAAGGATATATTTTGTTTCAAGGAATAGGAATTTGAATTATTTTGATATTTCAGTTTTATGCGTTTACTAAAATATGGGCAAGAGAATCATTCACTTCTTAATTTTCTCATGCATTTACTTAAACGTAATGAATCGAAAAAGTGTGAAAATCAGGAATCAAATTGACTAGGGGAACTTTCCCCGGCGTTTACTTCCCGATTCCTTCTTTTTTCCATTTTTGTAAAGTACACATGCCCTTATAAAATATAAACTTCTTGTGTCTAGCCGTTTTATAACGCGTACACTAGTAGCATCACATGACCAAGTTAGTTCCTTGAAATCCTCAAGTAGACGATGTTTCAGCTTCAACAATATCTGAGTTGTATTAGGTTTCAAGTTCACATAGGAGTACATGCAAGTGATAATGAGGAGAGATTTTTCCAAGTATCATGTTTTCAAAGGGTACTCTACATGTCATTATACAAGTGAAGAAAATAATATATTTTTTCATGTCCTGCCACTTGTATTATAACATGTGGAGTACCCGATTGAAAACCACACTTTGAAAATTTTCTTGATATTAAGAGGACTATAACACATGGCCTCAAGTGCAACAAGAGTAAACACTCTTAACCACTATGAGCAACAAACTTTTGTCACTTTTGCATATAACTATAGCAAATAAGGAATTCAGGTGCAATAAGGGTGAATGTTCTAAATCACTTCAACGGAGAAACGCATGAGAGGTACTTCTACATAAAAATAAAATCACTTAGAAATTTTATGAAGAAGCATCTTTCATTCCTTGTGCTTTTCGATAAATTTACGGTCAGTGACTTTATCGAGAAAAAAACCCTCTCATGGGTGTCCAGAGACAAAATTCATGATGGAATAAAAGGAACTTTGAAATTCATGATTCACTTGTTTAGTCATTTCAGGGGCATTTTCTAAGTTATGGTTCTCTTCAAGTTACACTGCTAAACCTCTGTCAGCTAAGTTAGGAAGAAGAAGACACATTACACTTTTAACCACACACAAAAAAAAAAAAGAAAAAAAAAAAGAAAAGGGAAGCGAAAAGACCGTTTAATTTGTACCGGCTCGACCTAATAAACAGCAATTGAGCCAACCTCCCAAAAAGAATCAGTGCTTCTCACTAATGGTACAAAATTAGAACTGAACTGAGGCCTCCACATTGGATCCATGGAATAACTATTGCAACTTTATCTTCTTGTTGGTGACTGAATCCCAATTGTCAAACATGACAAGCTCATCGTCGTCATCAACAAGTTCCAATTTCTCGGGATTTCTTGTACTACTGCCAGCAACACTTAATAAATCTGGATTCACGGCCTCGGAAACCTCAGACAGTTTTCTTTTCTTTTCAGGAGTAGTTTCAACATCATCAGTCTTTTCAGCCTCCAACGATGATGATGCATTTGATGTGCTTTCAGCATTTGCAGTAGACTTCTTGTCATCCTGTGCCACCACAGGAGCTTGAGTCCACCCAGATAGAACCATTCCATCGGGTTCCTTCTCTTCATCAAATTCGTCTCTGCACGAAATTATAAATAATCATGTACATTACAGGATAGAAAAGAAAAAAATAACATCATCACCCGACCCCTATAAAAAGAACAACTAGAATCAGAAAACGCTTCATGCAACCTCAATAGCCATACTTGGTTAAGTTTGGGGGGTGGGGGAGCCAACAAAGGAAGAGAAGATAAATTGCGGGATGAAGGATATTAATGGAAGACCAAGGGGGAAATTTGGAGCTGCAAGGGGATTGAGACAAGTAGATCCACTTTCGCCTTTTCTGTTTACATTGGTAGTTGATATTTTAAGCTGATTAGTTGAAAGAGCTAAGGAAAGACAGATGGTGGAGGGGCTAGTGGTGGGCAGGGAAGAAGTAGAAATTTCGCACTTGCAATTTGCAGAAGATACAATTTTATTTTATTTTTTTATCTGGGAAGGAGGATAATTTGCAATTTGCAGATAATTTAGTGGAAAAGGTAGAAAAAAAGATTAGAGGGTTGAAGTAAGGCTTTCTTGTCAAGAGGGGGAAAGCTAACTTTAATTCAATCGGTGTTGAGCAGTTGGCTGATTCATTATTTATCTTTGTTTAAAGTCCCCTGTTGTGCGGCAACAAAGCTAGAGAGGTTAATGAGGAACTTCTTATGGGATGGAGTGGGTGAAGGAAAGAAGAATCATTTGGTGAGATGGGGAGTTGTGTCCTTACCTAAAGAGAAAGGGGGTTTAGGGGTGGGTAATATTGTAAGGAGGAATGAGACTTTGCTTGGAAAGTGGCTGTGGCAATTCCAAATTGAGACAAATTCACTTTGGTACACTGTAATCAGAAGTAAGTATGGTTCATCTGATAATGCTTGGGATCCAAAGGTTGTGGTTAGAGGTTCAAGTCGCTGCCCATGGACATATATTTCCACAGGTCTGGCCTCTTTTACAGGTTGTTGTAGTTTTGTGGTGGGCAATGGGGAAAAAGTGAGGTTTTGGGAGGAGAGGTGGATCGGGGATGCAGAGTTTTGCTCATTATCTCCGCGGCTTTACAGGCTATCTCAATTCCATAATTATTCTATTGCAACCATGTGTGCCAGATCTTCTCCTTTGCCTTTAAGCTGGGACTTTGGGTTCCGACGGAACTTGAATGATCGAGAAGTATCTGAGTTGATGTCGCTGCTGTCAGTTTTAGAATCAGTTTCGCTCAGTTTCACTTGCTCCGCATAAAACAGATAGGAGAGTTTGCAAGTTAGAGCATTCTGGAATTTTTTCGTGCAAGTCCCTCTCAAAAACCTCATGGATAACCCGGCTCTCTTTCTTTGCTCCCTCTCTTGTGATATGGAAAGCTAAAGTTCCTCCAAAGGTACGTGTGTTGGTTTGGATAATTGCTCATGGTAAGTTAAATACTTGTGATTTGTTGCAATCAAGGCAACCCTTTGTTTCACTTTCTCCTCATAGGTGTGTTATGTGTAGAAAGGCTCCAGAAAGTTTGGATCATTTGTTGTTACATTGTCCAGTGGCTCTTTCTTTGTGGTCAATTCAAGAGGCAGGGTTATGTTGGTCCATTCCAATGTCGTGCAGGATGTTATTATCTGAGAAGCTTAAGTTTTTTTGTGGAAAGAAAAGGGGGTTAGTGCTAGGGAGGTGTGCTGTAATGGCTATTTTTTGGGTGGTATGGGGAGAGAGGAACAGGAGGATTTTTGAGAATGTAGTGAGTGAGGAGGTGGAGTGTTTATGGGATAGGGTGCATTTTTGGGCTTCTTTATGGGCTTCGGTGGCTTCAGAATTTAGAGAGTTATCCTTTTCTATTATTTGGTCAAATTGGAAAGCCTCTGTATAGTAGTTGTGTGTTTTATGCTGTTTTCTTAGTAGTGGACCACTTGTTCAGCGCTGTTGTACTAGTTTTTCATTAATAAAAGTTTGTTTCTTATAAAAAAAAAATTTCAACTAACACGGTTTCTGATTGCTTACTATCTCACAAAAATATTTGAACTTAGTCATTCTGGTCTTGAAGTCATCCATTATCCATCATGTTGTATAACATATAGATGTTAAGAAGCAATTTTAATGATACATAGGAGCTTGCAGATCAACTGGATAAAGAAGAACCTGTGCTTAATATTGATCTTGCATGATAGTTCCTGCTGAAGATCCTCAATTGTCAGCATGGTCCCACTGGTAACTGGCGTAGGAAGCTCAGAGAGCACCTGAAATTTTATGTAAAACATTTTTAAAAAATCACAAACAAGACACATGTATCAAGTGAACTTATATTAGCAAGTATTCATGAAACACAGGAAACGAATTCATACCTTATCAAGGTTTGCTGCATAATTTGCAACCATGTCTTCGTCCAGGTCATCACCAACTTCATAAAGAAGGGTTGACCCATGCATAATGAGTGGCAAGCTCATCCCAAGCTTGGCTCTAACAATCTTTTCAACTACATCCCGCAACTTTGTACGGTGAGTATTGATCTCAAGTGATAGTGGTGTCTGCTTACAATCATATTGCATTAGTGCACATTGCAATTCTAATTTAAATGTCAGCAAAAAGATACCACAAAGATGAAATTTAGAAAACAGCAATCAGTATACCTCTGAACAGACATAGCAAGACTTGTTAGGCTCAAATGGATGCACTGGCATGAGCAACATTTTTCTTGCTGGATGTTCCAGACAATATGTCATCCTACATAGCCATTCAGATAAGGGTAGAATCACACCACAAGAAAAAAAAAACATCAGTGTAGAACAAACCAGTGGCAAAAAGAGTAAAGCCGATTGTACTACAGACTTGCAGAATTACCATCATCACTGACATATTGTCAGATTTCACTTATCTCTAATTGTTAAACTGGAATGACTTCAACCAAACAAAAGGAAATTGAAAATGACTTAAAAGTAGGACCCTTCCGATTACGCCTATATGCAAGCCAACCAGTGCAAATATTCCTGTTTTCTTCCCATCAGAAGCAGTCAAAGAATCTTTTTCTTCCCTAAATCAATATATGATCATGGCTCTAGCCTCATCGATGCACATCAACCAAAGTGCATTTCTGCGTGTGAGTACGTGTATCGATGCACAAGCGTGTTTGTGTGCAGATACCAGAAGTCAATAAAAGATAATAGTGAAAACCAAAAGCAGAAACATTTTCTCTTAAATACTAGAATTCAGAATAGCAAACTATGTGGAACACATTTTTTAGAAGTTAAAGAAAGAGAGAAGGAGAAAAAAAGAAACACTTTTATTACTACAAGGGCAATTGCACACACCTATATTTCTTTGTATCATTTTGCAGCACCTTGATTGCCTCAATGACAATCAACCCAGCAATAATAGCATTCGTTGTTGCAACAGCATGTACAATATTACCAGCAATCCCTTTAGCTTCAAAAAGGCTATGCAATGGGATTCCAAAAGAAGCAGCCCGTACATTTGCAGCAGCAGTAACAAATTCCACAGCTAGCTGATCATCTTTATCAAAAGTCAGATTTCCAATCTCCTGCCACCAGTAACCCCCCGCCCCGCAAAGACAATAATGAGAAATGAAAACGCTAAGAAAGTTAAAGTTCTCAGGACAAAATAAAAGTTGAGTTCAGTCCTGACATATGGAAAATATATGATCGTGCAATGACTTTCCTTAATACAAGAGTTCAAACTAACCTTCTGCCTTTTCATGAAAAATAGTTTCAAAGCCTCAAGAAAGACTCTGGAATTTTCCATAAGGCTCCATATATCCTGTGGATTCTTCATTCCTAGAGATGCCATGGCAGATACTGAATATACATCATTAGCTGCACCATTCTTTTCCATACTTCCATTCTGTTGACCAAGCTCATTAGGCATGGCATCCCTACAATATATAGGCTTTGGTCGATTGCGGTTCTTCCATGTCTCCTCATTAGACAAAGCTTGCTCAATGTTATAACCAAAAACATGATCATATATTCTCCTTCCATACTGCTCAATGTCTTCATCATTTCTATGTTCAAATACATCTTCAGCCTGTTCTGATGAGCTAGCACCATCACTAGAACGCACATTCAAATCATTTGCCTGATTCTTGTCCCCAAACAACTTTGCAAAGAGAAGTTCCTTTGCCCATACGATACAGTGAACAAACTGCAAAATCCAGATTATACAATCAAAGTCTAGACCCATGGAGCAGGGGGTTATCTTGAACAATGATGTATTTATCCTTTTAATGAGTTGGAAGAAAATGAACATCGTCCAATCCAACTCATAGTTTGTTCCATGCAAACTAGCAAACCATATAATCTTAGTTTTCTAATGTATAACTGTCAATAACATTTTTATGGCAAAATCATCATTCACAATCCAGAGTGCTTATACCAATTTCATATCAATCAAATTGTAGCAGTAGCGTAGTAGTAATTTATGGGGAAAAAAAATAAAACCAGCTTAAATCTATTAACTATTAATGGTTTCCTCAGTTTCTTGGTTCCCCGTGGATTACTTTTATTCTATTACTTGCGTTGTTTTCTCTTCCAAATTATTCAATTCTCCATGGTAGAATTAGAGAGCTTTAATTCACAGGATATAAGTAAACAACTATCTAGAAAAAATTCAGAGACGACAAGACAAAAAACAACTATTCGTCAACAATACCTTTGATGGAGTACTGGTAATGGTACAGACAGGATAAGTTTTAGGAGCAGGTTTTGGTTGGCATTCATAGCACTCTGTTGTTCCCTTCACATGTACAGTCACCTGATTTCAAAAATTATACAAATAAGTGAAAAGAGGAGGAAAGAATCTTCTCACAGAACCAACTGTAATAAAGCATTTTGCAAAACAAATAAAAGGACAATTGAAATAATCAAAATGATGCAGAAGCTTTAATATGTTGGTCAAATGAGCTGGGTTATTTCCCCCATGTGTTTCTAAAAAAAACTATAAAGTTAAAGTACATGGTACAAGAAATATATCTCTCCAAATCTACATCTAACCACATTCAAAAAGGACACTTGAAACTATTTAACATTATGCAGGAATCACATAATGGAAGACAAAAATTCACATGGCTGACCCCATATGATTGGAACGAGGGTAATGATGATAATGATGACGATGATGACATTAATGATGATTAATGTGGCATTTCTATGACACAAACTATCATAGACAAACACATAATATAGAATACTATAGGATCCTTAGCTCATGTAGTTATCCAATAAAGGACGTGAATGCTTAGACAGAGAAAAGATAGTTCACTGCATGAACTCAGCTAAAGACATTCCATTATGAAATCCTTTCTGCAACTTCTATAGAGCATTATCCAGATCAAAAACCAACTTGCCAACTACACATGAAGCAAAGAAATTATATTTCCAGACCTAAACATATTTGACATATGAAAATTGGCATTGCTAATCATCAAACCAGTTACAATTCTACAATGCTCACGTGATCTCAGATAAAATATATACACACGCACCATACAAGAAACCAGAAACATAATGGACAGACAAAAATTTATTAGATGCAATAAATTGACAGACCAAGTTCAATTAAAAAAAATGTTCAATTAAAAAAAAAAATCGTTTCTTGCCAGACAATTCTACAGCAATAAGTAACCTGTCCAAGGAACCCAGTCGTCCCACTTTCAATCAAGGGAACATCAGCTGCCAAGCATAGGCGATTCACATGTCGCCTTGCATCTAAGTTGTCAAGTCCATTCAAAACCACATTAAATTGCTTAAAGAAGTCCACATTGAAGTCAGGATCCTTAACATTTGCATGGTATGAAGTTATGCTTATCTCAGGCCTAAATTTTAAGACAGCTTCCCGAGCAACCTGTTAAAAATATCAATGAAAATATCATACACAGCACACCTATTCAAATTAGAAAGCATAAGATATAGTAAATATACTTACTTTGGCTTTGGATTGCCCAACATGTGATTGTCGGAAGAGGAATTGTCTGTTGAGGTTACTCACTTCTATAGTGTCCATGTCGATCTGCAATTTAAGATAACCAACTGCACAAATGAATAATTACCAAAAGGAACAAAGAAGACTGGCTCATTATTGCATATACACAGAACCTGGAAACATTAGAATAATTCTCAGCCAATTTGATTAGCCAGAACCTAGATTCCTCTAAGAATATCTTAATTCTCATATTCCTGCATCAATAAGCATAAGCAACAAATAGCAACGACGATGATTATGAAAGAAGCACCAATAATAATTCATCATTTCATCACTTTTCACACTAAATTGACACATGATTATCTTGTATAGAGAAGTCATTTTTATAAAGAAAAAGCCTGGAGAAAATTGAACTATATTTGGTACTAACAGAACTATTTTCCCTAATTAAAACCCTAAAACCAACACATAAAGTTCAATCAACAAACATGGGATGGGGAACACATAATGAAAACCCTAGAAACATAAAACCCTAGCAAACTACCAAATAAATAAGAAAATACAAGAAACTCATCCCTTAAAATTAACAGCAGAAGAGAGAGAGAGAGAGAGAGAGAGAGAGAGAGAAGCGCACAATATGAATGTCTTGGAAGCCAGAGAGAGCAAGAGTCTTGAGAAGCTCACAGCCGATACCACCTGCCCCAACCATGAGCACTTTCGCGCCCTGCAAAAAACCCAGAAACATTTTTCAAAATTAAACCCAAAAAACCCAAAACCCACTCAGAATTCGAGCAGGGAGGGACTTTCACAGTTGGGATTAGGGTTTCAACAGAAATTTTGACAGTTGGGTGTTGCAGCAGTACCTTTACAGCGGCCAAGTGTTTCCGGGAAGCCATGAGAGTTGCAGAAGAATAAGCTAGAGAGAGAAAGGGGAAGACTGCAACAGTGGATTGGACTTAATAGCAGAGCAAGCAAGCAAGCAATTTGAGAGAGAGAGAGGGGTGGGTAGGCTTAGAGTTTAGGTGGGTTTGTGGAGAATCGAACAGGGGACGTGGGGAGAATCTTGGAATGGTGGGTTGTGGTCGTGGAGACCCAAGTGGGGAGGTTCGAGGAAGGAGGGCTGCTGAGGGTTGAGGGCGCCAAAAACACAGCCAAAAAAACCCTCCTCTCTTTCTTTCTCTCTCTAGGTTCTGTCTTTTGAGTGAGAGAAATGGAGGAGAGAGAGAAGGCGGTGTTTGTGAGCGGAGTTAATAAAGATTGAGACTTTTCTTGTCCAAAAAAAAAAAAAGACAGACTTTTGTTTTGGTCTCCTCCTCTCTTCCTCTCGTCCCTGTTTCGGGGTTTTGAGGGTTTTGACGTTTTTTTTGCCTATTTTGCTATAGTTAGCATGAATAATCATTTTTTGACATTTGATCGTCGTAACATTGATTTTTCAATTGAATTTGGAAATGTAACAACTAGATGTATTCTTTTATATCTTATTTGAGTCAAGTCTTGTATTTGATTACTAATGCTACAAACCGATGAGTTTCGATCTATTAGGAAAGTCTTAAAATGAGAAGCGAGGTGCTAGAAGTTTGAGTTTAGCAAAAATTTAGTAACTGAGATTAATCCAACCTTAAACAATAAGCTATAAATAGTAATTTTGATTCTCAAAATGTGATCACAAACTACTACAAAAGGCGAAAGTATGCTTATGTTTTAACGCTCCAAAGTACAAAAGTGTAGAGTGTTGATCAATTGTTATAGGTCTATCAATTAGCATCAAACCTCCGTTGTAGGGATTTGGTTTTGCAAGTTATCAGGTATTGTTGGTTGAGAGGTCTTCGAGTATAGCTGTATTCGGGCAGACTGCTTGGAAAGTAGGGTTTCAGTAACTCTTTACTTTTATTTAAATATTGTGAAGTTTAGCTCGTCTTTGAAGTTTGAACTAGTTGTTGTTGTGAACAATGTTTTTGCTGAATATTTGATGTATAATATGGAGTGTGGGCTAGTTACTGGTGGTAGTGACGCCTAGCACTAAGCTATAAACTAGCCCACATTTTACCTTACTGCTACATCTTTCCTTTCACATGTTGATCTTGAGCGTATCTCATAATTAAGGCGTGACATCAGCTCACGAGCAACAAATTGGATTGGTCTTAACTGATTGATATAGTTGAACCAACTTTGAACCTTATCCAAGCAAGATACTACTGTTTATTTTTTTGTCAATATTTATGTGGGGTTATGAGGGGGAAATGGGGTTGGGGGGCCTCGAACCCGAGTGAGAAGGATCACATGGGTGTCTGATTTCCACTATGGTTCTAGCCCTTCTCAGCAAGAGACTATTATTTCAATATCTAAAAATAAAATAAGATATCTTTTAAAAAATAATTGAGCAGATTTTTGATGAGGAAATATATATAGTTGATGTAGGAAAAAAATATATTGAGTTGTAGTGTGAGAAATAAAGAAGATGATTGAGGGTATTTATAAAAAAAAAAATTAACGGTCGGATTAATCCTGGCCGTCCATTTAAAAAAAATTTTAATCCAACGCACCAGATTGTGCCACGTGGCAAATGGTAATATATATATATTTTTTACCGTTGGAAATCCAACGGTCCAGATTAACGTCACAGAGTCGTTGGCTCTGGCTGGCGTCACTGACACGCGTGGGTCCCACGCTGACTCTTTTGTCGCCCACTGTTACATCCCGTTCCGGGAATAATATTATTTTATTCCCGAAGGTGCGAAATGACGATTTTGCCCTTGGTTGACCTTTCGGTTGACTTTTGCGTCGTAACTTGTACGACGCTTTCACTTGTATTTTCTTGACGTGCTCGTCGATGCGAACGCGTAGACGCGAGCGGGACGTCGTTCGGACTCCGAACGAATATTTTACAGGCGTTGGTTTTCGACGTTTCCCGTATTTCCAAATTTGGACAGGTTGGTGGTTGGGCTGGGGCCCAATACCCCTGTTGGCCCAAGTGGCCTTATCCCAGAAAATCTGGACTTTTGCCTCTGCCTTGACCCGTGTCCTCATCTTCTTCTTCTTCTCTGCTGCACCAAGCACAAATGCTTGAAATCTGTTCATGGCACCAACCTTAGAACCTGCCACCTTCGAGCCTCTCTGCAACCAGCTTCGTGCTGGTGAGGCCATGGCCTTGAACCCAGACAGAACCAAGTTTTCCAGAAACCCAGAAAACCCAGCCCAGAAATTCCAGAAACTTCTCTGGACACCCGAGCTTTTCCCGACGAACCTCCTCGTCGATTTGGACCACGATGGCCCTGATTCGTTCACCAAACCACACCCCGAGGTCCCTGCAAACATGCTCGAGCCATGGATGGCCGAGATCGATCGAGGAATTACTGTTCTGGAAATCGGAATTTTGGAGCCGAGAGCTTCTCTCCAAATTCCGGCCAACCTCGACTGATTTTGAACCCCAAACTGGTAAAATTCGAATCTCCTTAACTCCAGCTTCATTTTGACACTTGAATCGTTGAATTTGGTTGAGAAATGAGTGAGTTACAAGCTTTAGAAGCTTCCCGGCCAATTTTTCCAGTTTCCGGCGACGGCGACGGCGACGGCGACCGGAAAAAGACCAGACGACCGGCGCTGACGTCAGCGATGACGTCAGCAAACCGGGTCGAACCGGCCTTGCTGACGTCAGCGAACCGGCTCAGACCGGCGCTGACCGGCTCGGCTGAGCCGCGAGTGGAGCCGCGCGTGAGTCAGCCGTTGGAGCCGCGCGTGAGCCGCGCGTGGAGCCGCGGCTTGGCGCGTTTGAGCCGCGCGTGAGGGCGCGTGGGAGGTCCAAATTTGATTCTGTTTTCACGGGTCGACTCGTGACGACGTGTACTACCTCGGGGTAGTATGCATGTTAATTTTTGAGGTGTTTTGGACCTCCAAATTGAGAAAACAAGGGATAGGTTTATTTAATTAGTTAATCCGTTACCTTTATGAGGTTAATCATCGTACCGGTGATATCTCATATAGGTGAGACCAAATGGCAGCGTGTGGCGGCGTGTGCGACGGCACACGGCGGCCCACGGCGGCGGTTTTGGGGTTTCCGACCCAGAAACTCCGTTTTCGGGTTTCCGAACGCCCTTTTCTTCGTATTTTCAATTACATTATTAATCTTGGGTGTTCCAAAATAGGTTTGGCGACCCTTGGCGCTCGGAGGACGTACGTTTGGACTTCCCGGCTTCGGTATCTGTGAGTGGGCCTTTTCCCTATATTATTTAAATGTATTTTATGTTTGGGAAATTATATTTGACTATGTCTACATTATATTGTGGTTTTAAATGGATATTTTTATCGTATTCTTGGTAGACCTTGTATATTATGTTATTACTCGGTTTACTAGTTTCCGCTCGGTATTTCAGTAGGCCATGGAAATTAGTGGGCTTTGGGCCTACATTTCCATTTGGGAATTATACCATTAAATTGGTGATTTCCGTGTCTCTTGTACGCGTATTGCTAGTATCGATTCGGCCCTATTTTAGGGAATTTAGGGAATTAAGTATTTTAATTCCCTACTAGTACCTATTTGTGATTATGAGTATTATACCTATCTGACGGCCTTGAGCCGTATTTGGGTGAACCTTGGATATGGTAATTTTCTATCGTATTTTGGGTTCACCTAGTTTGCCATTAAGTTGGTATTTCTATACCTTGGTACCCATGTGGCGTATTCTTGGTATTTCACGTATTTTAGTTATACGCTTGGTATTTCGGGTACGGCCCCGAGAATACCATATATATACATTGATTAGCTTGAGGGCATCCCGTATAGGGAAATTACCCCACCTGGTTTTATGTAGAGTATTCAGTAGTATGTTTTCATACGCTCAACTAGGTTGCTTACACGGTGTTTAGTGTACCGTCCGGGGCCAGGACCAGCTTCACGTGATTGTTCACACGCACCTATACGCTCGCTATGGACCCATAGCAGGTGCCAGCCTGTTCTAGGTCGCCTGGGCGACTCGAACTCGTTGTGATGCGCATACGCGCCAGCTTCACGTGATTGTGTACACGAGCGTACTGTTACTTATACACCCAGCCTGTTCATGACAGAATATATCTGTATGAACTTGTGTGTTTGCTATACCTAAACGAGCATCTATCTGGTAGTCTTGGATTGTGGGGCCAGGACCACTTTCACGTGATTGTTCACACGCACCGATACGCTCACTATGAATCCATAGTAGGTGCCAGCCTGTTCTAGGTCGTATGGGCGACTCGAACTCGTTGTGATGCGCATATGCGCCAGCTTCACGTGATTGTGTATATAAGCGTTTATCTTATAGTTTTATATTGTGGTGTTATCACCGAATTTCACTGATGCCACGAGGCATTTATTTGATATGCGGGTTTCCCGTATATCCTTATTTTACGAACTTTCGAGTAAAGCTTTTTATGCCGAACGGTGGCTTTCTGCCCGTTTCGGACGGTAAGTATATTTCCGTACTTACCTCGTTTTCTACCTACTATTATAGTACGTTTTCTGAAACGGTTTTCCAACCAACTACTTGATTTTGACGGCGAGGGGTTACTATCTTCAGAAAATAAAGGTTTTTACAAAATGACTATTATTGGCCCACTCACCCTTCTGTTTTTGCGCCCCTCCAGGTTTAGTGGCTGGAGCTGTCTACGTTCGAGGCGGTGGTATGACGAAGGTTTAAATTCCTTGGTATTGTAATTATACTCTATACTCCGTACCTTGTACGACTTGTAGTGTAGTGAATTCTTCCGCCCGTACATTTGTGTACACTTTGATCTTAATTTATTCATAAATTCTTATTTCTTTCAATTTGGCTTTCGTCACCCTACGTGGTGTCGGCCAGCACACCCGATCTTTGGGTGTCCACGTGTATATCCGGGTCGAGATGTGTCACCCACTCTCCCCCAGCCATGCGTGTTGTGCACGCGCCTAATTAAAAAATAAAATAAAACAGCAGCTGACGTCAGCCTGCCTGCTGGCGCCAGCTCAGGCACAAGTTACTCGGCTTGAGGTTGGGCTTGATTGGGCCCACCTCTTGGCCTTTGCAAAATGCACCGGTGGAGTGTGTTTTTTGGTTTTGGAGGGCAACCCAACCCAATTGCAAGGGCAATTGGGCATGGGTGGAGATGCTCTTAATGGTCACATAATAGTTACACGCATGAGTGTGTGTGAAGAAACTAGTTAATAGTTATCACGCAACCTATCTGTTATGTCGCGTTTATACTTTAGAACTACACTGCTAATGAATAAGTTTTTTGTGTGATCATTGATACATATTTACAAAATTAACTTGACTCATCAACTCACTTTGTAGCCAATTCACGAAATTTCGGGCTTATGACCGGAAAAGTTAATATTATAAATTACTCTATAAAGATCATCTCTGCAAAAAAATTGATAAAATATGAGATCATTTAGTCATCAAACTATACAAAAGAAGACGGACAAATTCGGTAAAAGAATTATGACCAGTCTATCTATTGCTATAGTTGATTAGCTAAATGACCTTGATTTTAATTGATTTTTCATAGAGATAATATTTACAAATTGATTTATAATATAAATGGTTTCGATTATAAATACGAACTTCTGTGAATCGAATATGAAATAAATTAAGAAGGAACTCCTCCTCAACCATTGGCAACTTAAAACTCATAATTAAGTTCAAATACTATATAATTGTACATTGTGTCATAATTTGAGTAAATTTGTAATATCACATGTTACTCTAACATTAAAATAGTCAATACAATCCGATTTATCAAACTGGCCCTAAATTTCTTTCGTAGACGAACAAAAAAGAGTATAAACATATGAGGTCACCTAGCTTAAACTTTACCAAAATTGGCAAATATATAGACCCGGATGTCGCTTCATTTTCAACGCATACCAAACACTGGCTTCAAAATCTATACCGTCCCCGGAGCTACAATTCCACGTATCCAAACATCCCCCAAACCCCTTTGCGGGACCCGAAGTCCCTTTCGGATTCCTCGCGTGACATTAAATATTTTTTTCTTTCTCATTTTTTGTTTCTTAGACAATGACGACTGCAACCGAACCCCACCACACAGCTCCAACAACCAATAAAATTGCACCACGTCACTCACTCGCACGCTCACACGGTCCGACTCCACACACCCAAAGCTCCTCTCTCTCTGAAGCTTTCAATTCTGCATTACTCGCTGAAGCCCGTTAGCCCACCCACACCTGAAGGAGAAGCAGCTGCTGCTGCCAAAGGGTTTGTGTACGGACACTCTCGCTCCGAGAGTGTTTTGCGAGAGCAAGAAGGAGTGGCCTTTTCGTACTCGGAAGCCAAATGCGAGTGCTTTTTCCTCTCTAAATTCCCAAATTTAAGGTAATTTTTCTGATTTTTTCTTCTTTTAATTTTTTTTTTTTAGCTCTGAAATGCTTCCATTGTACAAAAATGGCGATTTTATCATCTGGGTTTGCTTTTTGGTTGATGAAAGTGGCTGACTTTTTGTTTTTTGGTTCTGGGTGCTTAGTGTTTTCTTGAATTTTGATGAGCCATGGAGTCACCAATTGATGTATCGCCCATTAAAACCACATATGATTGTAAGCTTCTCTCTCCTTCTCTCTCTCTCTCTCTCTCTCTCTCTCTCTCTCTATATATATATATATATATATATATATATCTCTGGAATTTGGGTTGTCGTGGCATCTGAGAGAAATGCATGTTGAGCTTGTGACAAACCCATTGAAGTAGAATTACATTTTGTGAAATTCATGTTTTGGTTGAAAAAAATTGAAATCGTTTATACATTAAAAGGGGGACTTAAAGATTAGAAATTTGATTACTAAGGAAAATAGTAGGGATTGTTTGGGTATTGTGGGCTATTAGGGTTCTGTAGTTTGTGGTATGTATTCGGGCTAATTCAGTAGTCTGTGGCTTTTGGGTAGCTATTATTGAGAAACTAGAGAAAGTTTTTATTTTATTTGGGATGAGGGCACAAGAAGTGGGGTATGAAAGGCACAACACAACAGCCGTCGGAAGCACAACACTTTGTGCAGATTCTGTGCTATAAAAAAAAGAGAACTTGTTCTACTTGTCAAAGTTATCTGTTGCAAATTACCAAATGGTGTTGGGGCTCCTTCTACCGTGAACAAGTAGTAGCATGCCCTGAAAAGCCCAACTAATGCAGTCTTGTAATTTAATAGTTAAGGTTTTGGGCAAACATTGTGAATTCCATTCGCCACAGTTGATTGCACCAACTAAAAAAAATCTTGTGATTTGTGAATATTTCATGTTCCATGAGAGTTGAGCTGTATGGATAAATCTGGAAGCTAATGGTCGTATTAAAAAACTTAAGCTCTGATATATTGCTTTTGTTTTCATCAGAAAATTTCTAGCTTTGACGGCTTGATGTATGTTTTTTACTGTGTTATAAATCAGCTGTCTAACTCGGCAAACAAAGAAACATAAATAGATTGATGCTGAACAACAACATATTTTTCAACTTGTAGTTAATTAATATTGTATGCAATTCTTTTCTTCATCAATTTCAAATTGTTCTTGTCATGGCCAAAATATTGAACCTTAGGTGCAGCAATGTGTCTTCTACCTTTTAACTGTCTCCATCAGTCCAGCTGAAACTGAATCTCAGCAGATTGATTTTCTTTTGTTACATAAGCATTGTCAGTGCTGCTATTATGTCCTACCTTCAAAATATAACAAGTAATATTTTTACCACCCCTTGTGGTTGTGCTACTTCTATGATTGCCCAGAATTTTCATGCATGCATTGTGAAGTGTTTAACAGTACATATACAAGGTTTGTATTGTAAACTTTTTGGATTAATATATAATTTTTTTTTTTATAATTCATGCATCTTGCATTGCTTTAGGATCCAATTTCTGTTAAGAAAGCACACAATATCTTTCACTTATACTATACAAAAGGGAAAAAAAATCAAGTTTTTCACATATAATTGCCTCCTCTTTCCTGTGCTGTTGCTGATTTGATATACTTGGCTGGATGGTTTTCTGAACTTATGAGTTTCTGTGATTTGCCTATTTTTTTTGTTCTTATTTTTCGCAAGATCCTCATTTTTATGTCTATTTGTATGTTACCTTTCATTTGAGCTCAGGTTTGTATTCCAAGGGGCATAAGAGGATGAAACTTTGTTTGGACGGAAAGAATTATGATGGCTTGGACATCTCTGTAAGTAAGCATGACGAAGTTGTACAGAAGAAACCTAAGTCTACTTCAGAAGTTGTTGACTACACCGATCCGTTTGCCATACCAGACTTGCTGGAGAGGTTAGACTCTGGTGAATATGGAAGTGTTACAAAGGAGATAGAGGCAGTTCTTGCTAAAAAGAGCCAAACTATGGTCCCTTATTTTGCAAAGTATCCTGCACTGGCAAATGCATTCTTGGAGGAGGACAAAAGGCAGAGTAAAATGGCTCCCAAATGTAAATATCCACTAGCTAGTCATAATGTCATTGATTTGGAGAACGACTGCGTTGAAAATAATGCTCCAGCATCATTGAAGCCTGTGGTAATCATTGATTCAGATGAGGAACAAAGTGAAGATCCGAGATCTTATCCTTTCAAAGAGGTTGTCTTGCCACAACCATCTTATTCTTTCCAGGAGGTTTTCTTGGGACAATCATCGGAACAGAATTCCATGAATAACGCAACGGTATGTGTGCACTATATGTAATTTTAGATAAATGTTATTTCTGTAATATCTCTATTTTCCTGCTCATTTTTAATCCTATCTGTCAAATGATTGGTCGACGTACATGTTCAGGAAAGGGACTTTTTGGAGAACAGAGTTCCAGGTGGAAAAAAAAGTCTGTCCAGTGAAACAGGAATCAAGAATGACCCAGGAGTTTATGTGGGTGTAGAAAATGATGGCGATTACCAGACTGATGTTGAAGAAGATGATGGTCTGGGCGATATTTGGAATGAAATGTCAATGGGTTTAGAAACTAACAAGGTATCATTTATGTACATTCTTTACTATAATAACATGTTTCTTTGCTATGTGTGCCTATATTTTATGTTGTTCTATATTGGAAAAACATGTTGGCTTGTCACACCTTTGGTGCGGATTGTGTCAGCTCTCTTTGCTTTGATGGAGCTCATAGTAACAACTAACAACTTCCGTCTTTGATATGCAGGGAATAATTGTTTCTGAACAAATAGGGCCACTGATGCTTAATAAAAAACTTTTTTTTCCCATTTAAAGAGATTGCTCTCCTGAACAAAGATTAAGGTTTAGGGAGGAAAAAACCCTTAAATAAATTAAATCTCCCAGTAAATAGTATGTTTTTGCAAGTTTGTGGTCCCTATTCAATTTCACAGGGAAAGTGTCTATATGTCAAATTACTAGTATACGCATCAGAGTTAAGAATCTTTTGTCCTAAAATCTTCGATTACTTTCCAGATTCACAGTCATCATAATTATCTTATGTTGACAATATGCTGTTTTTGATAGGATGCTGTTGTAGAAGGAATGAGTGGCGGGGAAGAGGAAGGTGACTGTGATCATTCTTTTGTCTTGAAGGATGATCTTGGATATGTTTGCCGCATTTGTGGGGTTATTGACAGAGCAATTGAGACCATATTTGAGTTTCAGTATAACAAGGTATGTGCATGGTTATAGTTCCTTTTTTAAACTTGATTAGATTAAGTATGAATGAAGGTTTGATTTCTTAATGTCAGCACACTGGTTCTAATGTACATTTCTTTAAATTGTTTTGGAAGACCAACTTCAACAGGGCTAATAGGCTCATGTACCAATTCTCTCTAGGTATCAGTGATAACACTAGAACCAACAGGAAAACAAAAGTTTAACAGCCGTTGAATCAGCTTTCTCTTATGTAGATTTTTGAAACTGTTTTGTTGGCTTATGCAGCAGACAAGTAGGATAGGTTGGCCCTTAATATGAGTTTAAGTAGGAGTGGAGAAATTACCTGTGGGTGAGCACCCACAAATCCTTACTCGTCTATCTTGCAATGGGTATTACCCTTATGGATTACCCAAACTTGACCCATAATCCCTCCACGTTGATAAATCTTTTTTGTTCATTGGTTTCTATAAATGAAGAAAACGTGGATATACATAAGCCTAAAGTATTATCAAAATTCCTTTTTGCACAAAACGAAATAAAAAAGGAAGACATACATGCAATAACTCCTCCAATTTCTCAGTTGAATCCAAAGATGCAATCATATTAATTATCTACCGTATAAGCATATATAAGTTTTTCTTTTTCCATCTTCTTTGCCCAATTCCTTACTGAAAAAAAAAAAAGCCTTTTCTTTTTCTATGAACTCTCCTTTGATTCCTTGAAATGAATGGAGCAATGATGAAATCAAGTCGTCTATTACTCTCCTGTTCTCAATCCCCTTTTTTTGGGAAGGCAGGACCAGCCCTTCCTTTTTCTTTTGTCTTTTTCAACTTTTGGCATCCACTGTTTGGTTACTGGAAATAGAGAAGAAGACACATGAAGTTGATGGCATTCTAAGGCATTTTCCTCATTTCTTTTTCCTTGTATAAGTTTTTCAATAATGTAGGGCACAACGTGGGTTCAGGTTTCCCATGGTTATTACCCATGCATGCCCTGCCTCGTCCTGGTTTAATAAAAATCTCCATACCTGCCCCAAACCTGATTGTTCTTACCCAAACCCGCCCCTAATAGAACAAGTCCCTATGGCTACCTGATTCAGCAGCTGACTTGACCATCCTTGTATTAGCTCAATTTGAAATTCAGTTTCTCGAGCAAAAGCTTGCTAGATTGATGTACTAATTCATATAGGGAAAGGAAGCATTCAACTCCTATAATCTAGAGTGGAATAGGAGACTTTAATAATAAAATTCTGAAATGATTGCTTGTTTTTTGAGGATCTATTGTTTCCATGAGAGGTGTTAATGGTAATCTGAAGGATTAATGTGTGGCTCTAACTCATATAACACATTGGTTCTTTTCTCGTTATTCATTATCAATGGTAGGAGCACGATCATGTCAATCTGTGGTCTACAACCGTGAGTTTGAAGAGTTAGTGATAGTTTTAATTCATCTTGGGGAACACGAAGCTTAATCCTGCTCTTCTGGTCCTTTATGAACGATCTGTCTGGTTGAGTATCTGTCTGTATAATAAAAAATGTGAATATGGCTAGGAAGTGCATAAAATGTCCTTGTGGTTAGCAGTGACCCTATCAATAGGGTTGGTTTCATCAGTTTATATAGGTCAGGTCCGCTTCATTGTTTTAAACCTGATATGCATCTGTTTGTTTTCGTATTTGTTAACCTGAAAAAACCCAAACCATACCATATATTTAAAGTTTTCTGAACATGATGGACTGAGCAGGAATGACTGACCATCATGCTTCGATTGGGGTTTTATAATTGTTTGTCCTATTTTTTTGCCTAGTTTTCTGAACAAAATTGGTGTTTTGTTTTTAGTCCTAATCAATCTAATCCGATCATTCAGTCAATTCGATTGTTTTGGTCCTAGGAGACCAATAGTAGTTAGTTGTGCATGAAGAAAAATTCAACTTGACAGGGTCGACTTAGATGATAAATACCCCAACCCAATCCGACGTAACACGTAAATACCCCTATCTATCAATCAGTGCACTGGGTATCCCAGATTCTCAATGAACAGCCAATGTAGTAGACAGCTCACCTTGTCAATCAGTTAACTGGGTATTTGTCTTTTTTCTTTGTTAATTCTCTCATGATTTTTGGCACTACACAACTCCCTAAACATTTTACAACAAGAAAGAAAAGCAAGGGTTGACTTCTCTCTACTTATGAAGTACAATATAGTCTGCCTGGTAGAAAAACCCAACGTGTATCTGTGAAGGACGTACTCATAGTATTTGACAATGTTCATAGTTGATTGTAAACCCACCACATTACTCTCTTATCCAGGCTCAGGAGCAGCTGAATTTAAATGGGATAACCAGGGTTTTCAGACAAGAAGATAATATTCCAAGAATAGCAATCCAGAAATAGTAGATAAATAAATTGTTGGAAGTTTGATGAATTAGAGCATATTGGAAGCGAAAAAAATCTGTGTTACTGCCTGGTTGAACTTTTTACTTTTTTTTTCCTTGAATTCTAGTTTCTGTATTTGCCTCATTGCTGTGGAATCAAAGTCATCACTAGATGGATCATGGATCTGCTTAAACTCATTAGAAGTTATTTGTTATCTGCTTAAACTCTTCTGGAAGAAAGTTTCATAGTATCATTTTTTTCTATTTACCTCAGGTCAAACGGAGTACAAGAACTTACATGCCTGATTCTCGGAATGGCAAAGACAGAGATTCAGCCGAGATAGATGGATTTAAATTGTCAGAGGATGGTTTGATAATAACTGAGATATCTGCTCACCCAAGGCATATGAAGCAAATGAAACCTCATCAAGTGGAGGGTTTCAATTTTCTTGTTAGCAACTTGGTTGGTGATAATCCTGGTGGCTGCATCTTGGCCCATGCTCCAGGTTCTGGTAAAACATTTATGATAATAAGTTTCATGCAAAGTTTCCTAGCTAAGTATCCAAATGCGAGACCTCTGATTGTTCTTCCTAAAGGAATTCTGGATACATGGAAAAAGGAGTTTAAAATTTGGCAAGTGGAGGATATTCCATTACTTGATTTCTATGAAAATAAAGCAGACAATCGATCACAGCAGCTGGAGGTGTTGAAACAATGGGTGGAGCACAAGAGTATCCTTTTCTTAGGGTACAAGCAGTTCTCCTCTATTGTTTGTGATCGAGAAACTAGCAAGGTATCAACTGCGTGCCAGGAAGTATTGTTAAAGGCACCTTCAATTCTTATTCTCGATGAAGGGCACACTCCAAGGAATGATAACACTGATGTGTTCCAATCCCTTGCAAAGTTGCAGACACCTAGGAAAGTTGTACTTTCTGGAACCATTTTTCAAAATCATGTCAATGAAGTATTCAACCTTTTGAATCTTGTTCGTCCTAAGTTTTTAAGAGCAGAAACTTCCCGACCCATCATCAAGCGGATCATGAGTAGAGTGCACATACCGGGTGTAAGGAAGCAGTTCAAAGCTGGTAGTGAGTCAGCTTTCTATGAACTAGTGGAGCATACTCTACAGAAGGATGATGATTTCAGAAGGAAAGTGACTGTCATACACGAATTGCGTGAGATGACTAGCAAGGTGCTTCATTATTACAAAGGAGATTCCCTAGATGAACTTCCTGGACTAGTTGATTTCACTGTGGTACTAAATCTCACCCCCAAGCAGAAGCACGAGACTGAGAAACTAAAGAAGTTTGCAAGGAAGTTCAAGCAAAGTGCTGTTGGAAGTGCTGTTTATCTTCACCCAAAACTGTCCAACTTGGCTTGGAAACCTACTGATCCAGATGACAAAGTGGATGAGCTCTTGGACAAAATAGACGTGAAAGATGGAGTCAAGGCAAGATTCTTTCTTAATATGCTGAACTTATGTGAGTCAGCGGGTGAGAAACTTTTAGTTTTCAGTCAGTACCTCCTACCACTGAAATTTTTGGAGAGATTAGTAGTCAAAATGAAGGGGTGGAGTGCTGGGAGAGAAATGTTTGTGATTTCAGGTGAGTCAAGCGCTGAGCAACGGGAATGGTCCATGGATAGATTTAACAATTCCCCTACTGCTAAGGTGTTCTTTGGCTCAATTAAGGCATGTGGAGAGGGTATATCTTTGGTAGGGGCATCTCGACTTATACTTCTGGATGTCCATCTTAACCCCTCGGTGAGCAGGCAAGCAATTGGCCGTGCATTTAGACCAGGTCAAAAGAAGAAAGTCTTTGTGTATAGATTGGTAGCAGCCAATTCCCCTGAAGAGGAAGATCATAGCACTTGCTTCCAAAAAGAAACAATTGCAAAAATGTGGTTTGAATGGAATGAATATTGTGGTTACCGGGATTTTGGAGTGGATACCATTGATGTGAATGAGAGTGATGATCCCTTCCTCGAAAGTCCAGTGTTGAGGGAGGATGTGAAGCTTCTGTACAGAAGGTTTGTACTCTTGTACATCTTATTGTCATTACTGAGTTCCAACACCTAAATCTTTCTGCTGGTATATCCTAACTACTTAATTTCTATAATTGCAGGTAGGTACTGCCTTCACCATTGGGCTGACGACTGACGTACAGAGTAGGGAAAGTTTTCACTATAATTTGGTTGACATACCGTCCTTTGTCTGTTCATATAAGACTTTCTAGATTTTTTGATTTCTGGACGAATTTCAGGCAGTTTGTTTAGCGTTAGTAGTTTAGGAGTTATTCGTTAGTACAGGCAGCTTTCGTTTTCTGTTCTTATAATCAGACTAGTCCCTGTATGTACACAGGACAATGAATTCTGACATGTAAAAGATGTGAAGAACGGAAATTTTGACAATGCTGTTTGAAGGAGGGTGCTTTTCGTCTTCTAGGATACACGAGCTATGATGTCCGGTGTGATTTCTCTTGTTCCGATCTGGTTTGTACCGCACGCTCTCGACATACACATACCTATTTAGAATTACATATGGGCTGCTCTCACACCACCAAGGCACCAACCCACAAACCTAAAAACAAGATTCTCACTTCTGCAGCTGCTAACACTTTTATCTCATCCAACCATTGCCAGATGATCACAAAGGCTGAAGAACAATACTACTGGGATACCTGCATTTAATAATGAATTTTTATATGAGGTTTATTCATAATACGTGGAGTGTGAATAAAACAAAATAAATGTGCGGACAGAATTTCTGCTGGTGGGTTGGATACTTTTGTAGCATATGGATTATTATTTTCATACAACGATATGTTTACATTCCCAAAATGATCACTTTTGACATTTAGTTGTTGAAATGATCAAAATCAAATATCAACGACACAATGATGATATAATGACGGCATTCTAAAATTAAATCATTTCATCAATCAAATGTAAAAAATAATCAACTCGGCCAATTTCCCAACAAAATAAAAGGCTAGGCTACGTGGAACCAGCGTTTTCTTCACCCTCTTCATCTCCGAAAACATTTTTCTTCTTTCCAACTTCCCCACCTCTTTCTCCATCTCTCTCTCTCCCTTTCATCTCCTTTATCTCTCCGTTCATATCTTCTTTCCCATCCCCCACTCTCTCTCTCTCTCTCTCTCTCTCTCTCTCTCTCTCTCACACACAACATTCCTCCTCCATCTAGGTGATCTTATCTGAGGTTTCTGATTGATCCAAAATTTCAGAAACATTAATTAATAGGAGAGGGGACCAATGGAGAAGGATCAGTGGTGCCCACTCTGACGTGGAGACCAAGCTGAGGCAGCTCCTACTTGAGCTGGGGAATAATAATAAAATATTTGGAATCCAGGTGCGCGCCAATTTATCTTTTGATTTGATGCCATGAAAAATCTGAAAGTATTTTTTTTTTCCATTAATGGCATTGTATGATCTTGTCGTTAGAGATAGAAGGAAAATATATGAGAGAAAGGAGCGATTAAAAAAGGGTAGTGCGAGGGAAGTGGAAGAAATGTATATGGAAGAGTTCAGAAAATGAAAACTAAAAACAATTTTAAGAAGAAAACACAAAACCTGAAAACTAAAAACGAAAAGGTGGCGAAGATATAATTTTAATCAATTAATTTGATGATGTTGGCTTCATCAGGTATATATGTGCATACAAAGATGGGGAAGTTATTATTGACACTGCTGCTGGAGTGCTTGATAGGTATGATCCTCGTCGTCGTCGAGTTCAGCCCGACAACCTTTTCCCAGTTTTTTCTGTTACAAAGGGTATAACGGCTGGAATGTTACATTGGTTGATCGACACCGGGTATGTGTTAGTAACTTAGTATGTATGTATGTATGTATGTATGTATGTATGTTTCCCAAGTTGTCATATCTCACATATGTTGTTGTGCTGTATAAAATCTGTGCCTGAGACATTTGGGACATGTCTTTATACGGTTGTATAACACCTGATTCAGGCGAAGGAGCTCTCGTTTCTTGTTTAGCGTCTTCATAGCCTGTAGCTTGTATCTGTCTCATTCGGTAAAAATTTCCATGATGTGATCCGTAAGAGAAACTAGGGATACTTTAGGCATCGCCATCATGGATTCAAGAGTAGTTCGATAGTCATAAAATAACTACCGTGTATATATGTTAGTTTCAATTATAATGATACGAAGACGGATTATGATGGTATATCGTTCTTTCTGCATAATTTGTTGGCGAACAAGGTAAATTGTTTAACTATTCCGCCCTTTCAGAAAATTGAAGCTTGAGGAAGATGTAGCAAATATATGGCCAGAATTTGGATCATTTGGAAAACATCACATAAAGGTATATACTACTTTGTGATTCAATTTCTGATCATGTATGTTCTTAATCCAATTAATTAAGTTCCACTAAACCTATAAGTTTTGTTGGTGTTTTCCTTTTAATTTTAGGTCCATCATGTCCTTAACCCATACATCTGGACCGCACAATGCCTTTCAAGCGGACATTGCCACAGAGAACCCTTTGCTTATGTTGGACTGGGAGGAGTGTTTAAATCGCATTGCCCTTTCAGAACCCAGCGAGACTGAACCTGGCCAGGAACAACTGTATCACAATCTATCTTTGGTTGGATATGTGGTGGGATCATTGAGGTCATGTTACAATTGAGCCTGCTCGTGAGATCTCATGTTCAAAGCTAGCAGCTTCGACCATTTTCTAATTATATATATATATCTCTTGTTCGGATGGTTTGTTGGTGTTTTCCTTTTAATTTTAGGTCCATCATGTCCTTAACCATACATCTGGACTGCACAATGCCTTGGCGGACATTGCCACAGAGAACCCTTTGCTTATGTTGGACTGGGAGGAGTGTTTAAATCGCATTGCCCTTTCAGAACCCGAGACTGAACCTGGCCAGGAACAACTGTATCACAATCTATCTTTTGGTTGGATGTGGTGGGATCATTGAGGTGCGTACAATTGAGCCTGCCGTGAATCATGTTCAAAGCTAGCAGCTTCGACCATTTTTCTAATTATATATATATCTCTTGTTCGGATGGTGAACAGCGTGCATCGAGGAGGAAATTCAAGGAGATTCTTGAAGAAGCATTTGTTCACCCCCTTCAAATTGAAGGGGAGTTCTATTTGGAATCCCTCCAGGCAAGTGGACTACGTTTTAATTTGAATCATTAAACGCAAGGAATATGTAACCAGGTACACTTCTTTGTTTAGTTGATCTACTTTACGTACTTTTGTTTTCTCTAATATGTATGTATCCTAGGTGTGGAATCTCGACTTGCAACCCTTACAGCCGATACAGAAGACCTGAAGAAGCTTGCAGGGATTAGCGGTCGTACTGATTTACCTTCCCGTTTCCAGCCAGATAACATTGTGCAAGTTGCAACTGTAGTGCCGGCTCTATTTAACATTCTAGACGTTCGTCGTGCCATCATACCTGCAGCTAATGGACATTGCTCAGCCCGTGCTCTTGCACGTTATTATGCAGCCTTACTTGATGGTGGTGTTGTTCCGCCGCCTCATTCCTCTTCCTCTAAGCCAGCTCTTGGTAGCCACCCTCACATTCCCAAATGTACTAGCGATGCAAGCGACACCACTTTGGATGAGATCATTGTGAATCCTCCAAATCCTCAAAAGGACACCGTCGTTGTTACAACCCGTCCCAAAATTTTTATGTGAAATTACCAAAATACCCCTAGTGGTCAATGTTGACTTTTGTTGACTTTTTGTGACTACTTGAGAAAATTTATTTCTTTACATATTATTGATGTACTCGTCGATACGAACGCGTGGACGCAAGCGGAACTCAATTCGGAGTTAAAATGAACATTTTACCAAGCTTTAAAGTGTAGGGACATTTTAGTAATTTTCACCCCGTAAGTTGGAATTAGGGTTTTTGGCTGGCTGCTGTGCAGCCAACCCTCCCCCATTCAGTTTGCACGTTGTCATTCACTCTCCCTCTCTTTCTCTCCCACTCCTCTCTCTCGGCAAAAAGTTCCAAAAACATCACCGAAACCCTAACCTTTGGACGAATCACAAAACTGTCAAACCGTTGCCCAAAATCAATACCATCACGATCGTCTCGTCATTCTAGACGA
Source organism: Gillenia trifoliata (assembly GCA_018257905.1). NCBI lineage: Eukaryota > Viridiplantae > Streptophyta > Magnoliopsida > Rosales > Rosaceae > Gillenia > Gillenia trifoliata. Next base: position 18,460,600 of record CM031080.1, on the reverse strand, counting down.
GGCTGTGATTTTAGAATCTCCAAACTCGAACCCGATCGATCAAACCGACGTCGGAACGGTTTCGGCAAACTGTCTGTCAATTTCCTGTGCAAACCAGACCAAGGTAAGCCTCGAGACCATTACCATTGGTTTTATTGGATTGAGTAGGTTCAAATCGATATAAAGAACGTCCAATTTGGTGCAGTTTTGAAGGAGAACGGAATTAGGGTTTCCCGAAGCTTTCCGGCCAATTTCAGGCCATCTCCGACCACTTTTCCGGCCTCATTTTGATATATGGCACGTTAAATTTGGCCAAAGAACGAAGAAGTTATGAATTTTTGGAATTAATTCGAAAAATTTCCCAGAATTTCGGCGAACCAGACTGCGGAGGACGGCGGCGCCGGCGGCGGCTCCGGCGACCGGCGAGGGGAAGAAGACAGAGGAATATTCCGTCAACGGTAACGGAATATTCCTGACGGGGGTCAGAAAGGTATATTCCGTTAAAACTAACGGCGCTGACGTCAGCCGCGCGTGGGATGACGTCAGCAAGCGCGTGCAGCGCGTAGCGACACGTGCCGGCGCGTGGCGACACGTGCCAGCGCATGCCGGCGGGTGCGGCGGCGCACGACGGCGCCGGCGGCGGTGGACGGCGACTGTAGGGTTTTTGGGCCCCGGAAATCATTTTTCGAGCCCGTTTTCGCTAAAATAGTATTATTTTTGAAATATTTTTCTATAGGGCCTATATTAATTTATATTAGGGAGGTTCTAATTTTTCCCCTAATATTAAATAGGTAATTCTTCGACGCCACACTTCGAGGAGGGCAACACCGAGGGAGATTTCACTCCCGATCACCTGTGAGTGGACTTTTGTTTTCAATAAATGATTTATATGCTTGAAATAATTATGATTTGCTATATTTATGATTTCCAATGACGTTTGTGATATGAATTTATATATTTCTATATATATATATATGTGTTTTCTGAAATGGTTTTGAATAGTGATTTCGATTACGTACAAAAGTATGAATATTTTATTATGAAATGGTTTGAGATATGAGTACATCTATGGTTATATTTTATGAAATGATTTTAAGGGTTGATGATACTTATATGGTTATATTGGTATTTAAATTATTGGCTTTTACGCATGAATATGTTCGATTACACAAGGATTAAATATTTGAGAAATTATGAGATATATGATATTCTTCACTTTTACACATAATGGATATATGTATGTTTTCAAACACACTTGGTATGCTTTCACTACGTTGTAGTACCGTCTCACGGCCGTAGGACAAGTCTCACATGTTTGGGTCACACGCACTGTACTCTAGGGGTATTGTCCGGTAAATACCTTAGTGCAAGCTTGTCTTACGTTTATGTTTGTATTTGGGGAAAAGGCCCCACTACGTAAGGACTCGGGTGTGACACGCAAATGCGCAAGTGCTTACATGTGTGTGGTACTAGGAGTACAATTTAATTGAATAACGTAAAGTGCTTGTACGGGGATTGAGAGGCTGTTCCTCAACACGTACATGGGTGATTGCTTATATACCCTGTGTTGGTTTTCTTATATTTATATTATTGGTATATATGATGAAAGGACTATTGAAAATATGATTTGTTATCTACGGATTTTATATTGATATATGTTTCCAGTTATACCTATGAACTACATTTTGACGTATACTACGGTAGTACGATTTTATAATTATACTGGATTTCAAATAGGGGGTTATTATGTTGAAAAGAGAAAGGTATTTCAAAAACTTTTATTTTTCGTCCACTCACACCTTTTGTTTTTGCGCCCCCTTCAGGACCTAGTGATAGAGCATCTGGTGAAGTCGAGGCATCCGAGCGGCAGCTCTGACTCTATTTCCCGACCATGTAGGGATTTATTTTTTCTGTTATTCAGTTTCTTTAATAATATCCATCCCTATTATGGATAGAAATTCTAGGAACTTGATTCATTATTTGTTTCCGCTGTTTCAAATTAGTACGCTCTGAACCTTGTGCATGTTGACATTAATTTCCGCAACTTTATGGTAATTTAATTTACTTAAACTAAGTGTTGTCATACATTTAATGGCTTCGTCACTTACGAGTGTCGGCCAGCACGCCCGAACTCGGTATCCATGTGGGTATCGAGGGTGGGGTGTGTCAGTCGTCACTGGTAAGATATTTACAAACCCCAGAATTCATGATGCTTTCCTGGGTGTGGGCGAATATGCAAACTTGGCTAAGCCAGATGGGAAGTTCGGACTGGGATTTAAGAGGTATTATTCCAAGGACGGGTCCCTTATCGGCTTTGGTCACTCAGGAATGGGTGGCTCAACTGGTTTCTGTGACATAAAAAATAGGTTTTCCATTGCTGTAACCTTGAATAAAATGTCGTATGGTGCCGAGACTCGAAGGATTATCCACTTCGTTTGTTCAGAGTTAAATATACCGGTGCCGGAGGATTATTCGAGATTTGCAGAGAGGGGACCTGATGACGATGATGGAAAACCTCTGATTAATTGAAGCTGCATGCATGGTAATTTCTAATTAAGCCTTTTTAGTTTTTACCCTTCATCATATCTTTATCTAGTGGCATGGCCAACACATGTACTCTCGTTTTTTAGAACAACGGACATGCTAACCTCTAATTGTGTTCTTGTTCCAGTCATTGGAATTTAAAAGAACACTGTCGTTGGACATGCTCACTACCGATTAATGGTAGTGAGCGAAATTGTTCTTTCTTAAATAAGAGCATTTCTAGCCGAGAGTGTATGATGATGATAATACCTACACATCTCTTGTTAGTAGTACAATATTTCTCTTGGCAAAAAATGCAAACCGTTTTGTAAATTTACGCTTTTATTTACATCTTAACTAGAAAAAAGAAAGCAGTAACATCATGAGCTGGAGAGGAGCAATTTTTCTTCCATAGTCCGGATTAGTGAGTAGTTCGAGAAATAAACAGTGAAAATTGACTCCAAAAAATCAAATGGTGAAGATTGTTTAAAAAGTCGAACTACTTGATAAGCTGTACTAGCAAAGACAACCCAGAGATGAGATGGACTCAAATTTAAATTTGCATCTACGCAATGGAGCAAAAACTCATTTACATTTGCATCTCAAATTTGCATTTCTTACTTTCTAAGACTTAAAAACCAAAAAAGTTACCCCTATTCAACTTGGAATCCGAGAAAATGTGGAAAGAAGAGGGGAGGGGAGGGGAGGGGAGGGAGTAGGAGCAAAAATTCTTGGGTGCTCTGAATATTTTAACTTTTATATTTTAATTTTTGTATTTTAATTTTTGTATTTTTAAATGAAGATTTAATGATCCAGGTTGTCCGGACCAAAAAGTCCTCGAGAGGAATCAAAGCAGAGCGCCTGTGTACCTTCGTGTGTACGGTACGCATTCCCATTTGCTCACTTTCCCCAACCCAAAAGAGGATTTTGGTTACAACCCGTTTCTAATACCCATACATTGAATGCATGCTAGATTTTGATTACAAATTTTCAACAACCCATTACCCATCTGTCATCTTTCTACTCGCACTGCATTTCCACTAGGGCTTCAACCTTTTTACTTCCCTTTTTGTTTCAGTGTTTTCCTTTTAGCATTTTACATTTAGTACTTACTCTTTTTTCTTCAAATAGAAAAAAAATGTGACCCAGCTACCGCTTTTTTGCGTGTTTCTACCAGCAAGATGATTTTTTTTTTTGTTGGGTTTTCAGAGAGAAATCTTCCTTTAGTAATAAAGTGATTTTGATATATTTTTATTTGTTTTAAATTTACTCAAATTTGTAACTTTTAGAACTAGTTGAAGGCGCATGGTAGCTTTCTGCAATTTCCAGATTCCGGGTTGTACCAAAATTGGCTCCAAATTGACGGGTTGTTGGCATTGGAAATTGTCTCTTTTGTTAATATTGTCACAGCCTAGGTAGAAAACTAGTTACCAAGTTAGGATAAGGGAACCAAACTACAAAACTGAACTGAGCAAAATATTTCATCTCTATTTACAACTAGGGATCAAACTACAAGGTTTATAACTCTACTTACTATTACAAAACTTTTATTACACATAGTTGTCTAAAAGTACAACACCAATCTTAACAAAAAGGATTCTAAGGTTTTCAAACAAAGTTTAACTTCTACTGCACATCCAAAATGTCAAAATGGTACCACTTCTAGCACGAGTTAATCTGAAATGGAAGATGGAAAAGGGTGAGCTACAAAAGCTCAGTAAGAAACTATTATGGCCTGTAATAGAAGAGTATGGAACCATAATTATGTCATGTATTCAAAGAAGATAAAATGAATACATCAATCACAAAGCTGGCAATATAAACGCTAAACACGGAGTGATAACACAAATTCAATAAACAATTACAAAACAATAGTCTATGTTCTCCTCTTTAGATATTCCAAAGAGGCTTTATTCCTATGGTGGTTACATGTGCCTTATTACCAACTGGCCAGAGGTCTTGACTCCTTCACAAAGAAGGCACAACACGATTCATATAAACTGAATCAACCACATGTTCAGATGCTATTTGATGTTCAATTATTGGAACACTTTGAACAATGAAAAGAATGCAATAGTTTCTGAATCAATAATCAAACCAGGTTCCAATAACAAAGAGACAATTAAAAGCTGATTCAAAGCTCAATATTAAAGAAGTTCCGAAGTTTGAAGAATTGGGACCAAGACCAAAGCTAATTCCATAATAGAAACTTACAAGTTCCAGCAACTGAGTTTCTTAGCTTGGACCTCCCTCTCTATGACTAACCTTAGCTCTTAGTAAAAAAAAGTGGTATGAGTGTGTAAAATGAGATGATTGAAACAGGAGCGGGAGTTAACAAGGAACAAAAAGACAACTTTGTAAAAAGTAACAGATGACAGCTTATTTCAAGTGTGGGTTTGCTAGGTGTCAAACAAATAGATAACACTTTGGTGGAAGCTTACTTCAGCAGGGGGCTTTCTTAAATAGGAATTGGCAGCTTAACTCAATTAAGGTGTCTAGTTGCTAACTTAAACTTGTAAATAGCATATAACCTTTTACTAATAGACGTCCCTCTAACTAAAATAGTTAGTACCAGGGTGTTACAAATATTCTTGGGTTGCCCAAAAAGTTTGCAGCTTTAGAATGTTGGGTTTACTGTTATAATCTTGCTTGTGGGTGCCTATCAATTTTATTTGGGCAAAATTTGTCCGTACTCTGTAGTTTATCACATTGTATGTGCTTGGAACCACCCAGCTGCTTTTACATGTTTGAATAATGCTGGAACAATTGTGAGGAATTCTGAGTTATGTTAGTAGTATATGATCGAAACGTTGATTGTGTATTATTTAGTATAAGTGTTGGAGGAGTAATTTGTTGGAGAATAGGATCTCACATCGGTCATATGACAAAATAATATACAATTAATATATAGGGGTGGAACTCCACCTCTAATATCACCGATGCATTTTGTGATAAAACCCAACACTAGTAATAGATGGTCAAGTTGGGACAATATCAGTGATGTTGATGATGGACCATGCTGGGCATATAAAGTTTATCATAATTGTCTCACAAGGTTGTTTTGCAGCCTCCTATGGATCATCATCAAATTTTCATTGATATAGAGGATGACATTACAAAAAATAGTACAGCATTAGCACTGTCTGCTATTGTCCTTAGTTCGGATGATGAAGACCATGGAAATAGGGAAAAGCCACTTCATCTGTATCAGAAGGCTGTGCTGGAGCTGGAGCCTCCTCGAGACGATCATCAACAGGTCATGTCGTTGTCCTGAGTTTTGATGATGAAGATGATGGAAGTAAGAGGCTAGTTCTACATCAGAATAGCTAACCTAAAATTACAGCGATTGACTGGTACAAGTAGCACAGTTCGTTTCATCACGGTTGGTCTGATGAGGGCCAACTTAGAATGTGACACATTGTTGGATTATTACTAAAGTGAAAAGAAATTAGTAGCATAAGTAAAAGCCAATCAACTCAAGAGACACCAAGTTTGGCTGGCATTTGAACTACATTGTCATTTTTTACCCATGTGATTTCAGATTTTTCAATATCAAATTAGAAACATCATCCAACATGCCAAAGTATTTGGAATTAGCGTCTACTCATTGTTCATAAATAATTGAAACTTAATTTTGTCCATGTACTACATGTTTTCATTTGAAGTTTTACGTTCTCTACTCATTGTTCATAAATATGTTCCGTATTATCCTATATGCGTGTATGGATTGGCATGGCCATCATATTCTATTTCAAGTCTGTAACGGGCAAAGATCAGAGTAATGAGTTGGAAACTCTGCTTAGAGAATTCGAGATTTGGATAGATAAAGATGTAGATGTTGGTGCAGCAGACAATATGGTGATTGGTCTACAACTTATTGTACCATTTTCCTAGTTATCCTAATATGCATATGGATTGGCTTGCTCATCATATTTTACTGGTTCAGGAGTATGTGGCGAGCACTCGGACAAGAGTTGGAAACTCTGCTCGGCAAAATTGATACTGGGATAGACAAAGATATAAATGCGGGTGCAGCATACCATATGGTGATTGGAAACGGGAATCAAAGAGCTTCTGAGAAAGAGGAGTGGAATGGTCAAACTATTTACAAATAGACTATAGAAAGTATGGAGTGGATAGCTACAAGCACGGAGGTAGGAGTTCTGGCTGGTAACATGGATGTTGGGACGGACAAATGCGAGCATGTTAATGGAGAACATGAACGTGATAAGGTGGTAGGGGAAGGGAATCACGACACTTTCCAGTTGGAACAGTATGAGAAAAATAATATTGAGGAAGATGATCTAGCAGACATATGGAAGGAAATGACAACGGCAATAGAATGTTCCAAGGTATCTACATTAGATAGCTCAGAGCATACAAAAACTTGTATCATTGACTTTGCACCAAACTTCCCATCCTAGTATCATATTTTTTTTTTTTCCAAATTATATCACACTTATGCTGCTTGCTTCTTTTAGGATATTGTTGTTGATCGTTCAGCTGATGAAACATCAGATGAATGTGGGGAAGAATGTGATCACATTTGCATTTTGAAAGATGATCTTGGATGACATTCCGTTGCACAATTTTTACACTTCAAAAGCAGATAACCGGTTGTAGCAGCTGGATATTTTAAAGAAGTGGGTAGAGCAGAAGAGCATCCTTTTTCTAGGGTATCGACAGTTCTCTACTATAATGTGTGACAATGGGACCAATAAAACATCAGTTGATTGTCGAGAAATGCTGCTGAAAGTCCCTACCATTCTGATTTTAGATGAAGGTCACACTCCAAGGAATGAGGATACCTCTAAAAGAGTCCAAACACCTCTAAAAGTAGTGGCTGGAATAACTTTCCTGATTGCATCAGGAAGTTTTAATTTATGTTTTCTTTAATTTAATTGTTTGTTTTAAGTTTTCATAACTATGTTAGGATTGTTATTGTTTACTAGTTTTGTTTCTCTAAACCGAAATAGGGTTTAGTTTTCCTAGTTGGCTTTAGTTAAGTCTCCTAGTTGTTAAGGGTCTATATAAACCCTATACATGTATTTCAAGTTTTCCAGAGATTGGATTTCAATTGGGTGTGATTCCAAATTTCATACTAGTATTTCAGTTTTATTCCGCTGCATACCTATCCTACATCAAATTGGCACTAGAGCCTGGTTTCGTTTCAATTAGGGTTGGAAGTATTCTAGTGCATGCCAACAACCTAGAGTGGCCGAACATATCCAGCCACAGATGCAGCGCAATTGGCACACGTTATTGCATTCATAAATAATCGTTTGGCAATAATGCAAACCACCATGGCTGAACAAAGCGCTGCAGTTGATCGTCGAATCAGAGAACTGGAAGCACGAAACAACTGTGATGAAGAAAACGTGGATAGTGAGGAAATCTTAAAACAAACAATTAAATTAAAGGAAACATAAATTAAAATCCAGCCACAAGGATAGAGAGGAATCGGCTACAGAAGGCCTGATCCTCTTCTTCTTTTGTTGGTAGACCTTGAATGGTCTCTTTGTTGTTATGATGTCCCCATCCTATATGAATCTGCAGACTGCAAAATTGTAAAAAATTGGAGTTTAACAACAATGTAAACGTCAAGATGCCGGGCCAGAAGAAGGGCGGATTCTTGCATATCACCGGGGGTACATTCCCGTGTGAGTACAGCACCCATTCACGCGAGGATGTATAATCCCCGGTGGCACCCAAGTCTTTCCAGGCAACATTGAAATAACAGTCGGACAACTTTTCCGGAAGCTTTATTACAAACTATAATATTCTATTTTGTTCAATACCATCAACAGAGTTTGGCACTGATTGTACATTTTTCCCTTCCAACATACTAAACAAAAGAATATGCATCTTATCTTTACAAATATGCTGACCTTCAATCAATTTCTTCATATATTACAACTGTACTAGTAGTATGTTTCCAATGTCTGGAGGACTGCACCGTTTCTTTTCGCCATTCGAACGTTGCTAAACAAGCAGTCGAAAGCCTATCACTGTCTGTTTTCTTCTCCCCCCGCCCCAAAAATAGTTTGGAAATAACCAATGTGGATATGCAATGAAGCATCTTTCACACTACGAAATCACGCAATAGATGGGAACCAAATCTGTGTTGCTGCTGGTTCCCGGAATCAAGGCATTCAAAATCTGCTGCCTCAGATCCTACAGAAGAAGCTGCAGGGTTGTATAAATCGTCCCCTCTCATGGCAACGAAACCGTGATGAGTCCCATTAGAGATGGGTAGGCTACCATTTCCGTCACAATGCTGCAGTCCCAATGTCAGAGACACCCCGCTTCCACTTCCAAATCTCCCCAGCTCCGGCATGTGGTATGCAGCAGCTGCTGCCATAAACCTCTCACTGTTCCTATCAGCCTGAACATTTGGATCAGAAAAGAGACTACAGTCATCCATGCCAGGCCTTTGCCCCTCTCTAAGTTTCACGAGCCCATACTCAGCTTCAGCTTCGTGACGAGTCATATTCTGGAAATTGGCAGATCCAGTGGATCCGGCCATTTCCACATCATGGAAATGGTCGGATTTGGAGTCCATAAATTGTCCAGTGCTGCATCTCTCAGTGGCTGTCGAACTTGCGCTAGGTTGCATATCTTCTACTCCGTCTTCCGTGGTCCTCATGTTGTCACCATTTTTTTTTTGAGGTGCATTCTCAGATGAAGAGTTGGAGTCCATCTCAGCATCACCAGCCTCTTCTTTGTACATCTCCTCAACCATGGGCTTCCAGAGACGCACTCGTGCATTTATAAACCAGTTTGAGACCTGTGCCGCAGTAAGAGAGTACATGAACTGTCAGATATCGAGTTATTTCAAATTAAAATGTAAACATTTGTACTCAATAATCGACAGCATTCTTGTTGCTGCAAGAACCTGCAGAATGAAACAATTATTCCTTTTCCCAGATTGCTTTGTAATTTACAATTTCTTTCAAGCTGTACATTCCATATTCTAATTCAGAAAATTGAGCGAGGATCAAAATGCTATGTAAAACACGATTACTTCGCCATTACCTGACTTCTAGTCAAGCCTGTCTGCCTTGCTAGCAGGATCTTATCAGAATCCTTCGGATAGCTGGAAAACATCAATATTAAACATTTAATTACGTCACGAACTCTTATATATTTCGATCAATAAAGATTTAAGGAAAACAAAATTGAGAAAAGGGTTGAAGTCAGGATTACGGATGAAGGAAATGCTCAAACAGCCATGCTCGCAGAATTGAGACAGAGCTTTCCGGCAAACCTCTTTGTGGCCTCCATGCATGTTGTTGCATCATGCCAAGCTGCTGAAGGGCCCTCTGCTGCCTGAGATGCTGGTCCACATAACGGAGGCGAGATATTCCAACTCCTTTCATGCTTCCTGAGGCACCTTGTTCCCCAAGGCTATTACGGGTTGCTCGTATCTGCCCTGTGATTGCATCACGCAAGCACCGAAAGTGGCGTGAAATAGTCTGCAGGGCAACTGCTGTGTACGGTTTAGCTGACCCACATCCCGTTATCACATCAAACGATGATACAACAATCTGCATCTGATGATAATACTGCTTGTACCTTCTGTCAACCTGCGATTGTAATATAAACACCATTACACCTCAAGGGAAAAATAGGAGCTCCAATATATCGGAAAAAGGTCTTTGAGAACCAAATACAACCACAAACTTATACAAATTCCTCAAAGAAAAAATTATCATAGAAATATTTTACGTAACCATAGCCGCTCCTGATGTAAATCACCTAAATTAACAGACACAAACACCAGAAATATTATCATGAGCAATTCAGTGACCATGGAAATTTTGGCTCCAAAATATGGCGTCGTCCTTCTCCACCTGCATCAACAATTAACAACGGCACCTTCGGTCAAGTCTGCATCTTATATTGTTACCGATTCTTAGCAGAACAGGGTACTTGTTTCAACTGTCAACATACAAGGATTACCTTGATTTTCCATCGGAGTCTGTAAACATACGGGGGAATCAACAGACATATTGACAAGAAAATAAGGAGAAAAACTACCCCAATATTTTCATTGAGGTCAAATTTACCTCACATCTCCGCATGTTCTTTGCAGAACAACTAGTATATGCATATCATATAAGCCATCAATAAATTAGTATTAATGGTTTCATAAAATGCTTATCGACATGTCAACTTAACAGCCAAAAACTAAATCTAAAACACCTATAAACGATAAGCTTGAGATGAATCAATAGCCTAAACTTATTTAGAAATTGCACATAAGGGTGCTATGCTTAATTCCATAGCATCTCGTTCAATTTATTAGACACCTAGGAAACCTTAGGAATGGTCGGAATATATTTCTCTGGGAGATATTTCCGTTGGGAGAATAATTAAAAGTCCCAACGTTTTCACATGTCAAACACAATGCAAGGCTACAGGTGCTTCAACTGGAAAGATGGAGATAGTGCAAACATCACTTAAACACAAAAGGTTATAATCAAAACTTTTGGAAATTCTTGAAACTTCATCTTCATTAAAGTATGTCTGAATCGAAGAACAAAACTGTAATGGAATTGTTACCATATGTTAACCAGTAACTAAGAGCCTAAGAGAACAGAACACTATCATCGACATAAAAGCATACCAATCACTAACAATAAACATGCTACATAATATCACCTGCCTAATCATGCACACACATCACACACATAAGAAGTGATAAAGGCAGGTAATGTAGTCATCTAAACTGCAAACAAAGCAAACAGCATAGACAAAACAAAGGCGAAAGGATAATGCCAATCAAATTTGCAACTAAAATTGATTTTAAGCTCTTAACATTATGATCAACTGACCAGACAAGCAAGATTGGTCATATAATTAACTCATAAAGAGACATAAAACTATATACATTGCTCATACCTCATCTAGCATAGATAGAAGCTTCGTCAACTTGCTTTGCAACTCTTGTTTCTCGGCATGTGAAAGCTCACATGGTGAGTTACTGGCCAACTCTTGAGGGTTTGGAGATACTCCACTCTCAAGATCATTCTTTGATCCATCATCTCCTTCCTTGAAACTCTTCTGATGATCGTGTGTGCTTTGGTTCTTCTCTCTATCATGCCGCTTCAGTGTTTTCTGGACATTGACAACTTCATCAAGCAGCTGTTGTGCTGCTTTGAGGTATTTGTTATGGGGAATGGTTCTTGCAATACTTGACATGCCATATGGAGACAAATCCCCTTTACTTGAATCTGGATTGCCTCCCGGAAAACCAGATTGCAAATATTCAACATTTCTTGGCTGCTCATCTCTAAAAGAACCATTCCTGCCGTCACCCTCACTTGAAACGGATGGATTAGGACTTAAGAATGAAGCAAAACCCATACTGGGATTCCGGTATGAGATAGAAGGCATTTGCATTCCTGATGGGATTTGTGTACTGAGGCTGAGGGACAACCCCTGACCTTGCAAGTTCTGTCCACCATGAAGAATACCTGAAGAACTACCCATGGGGTGCGTAACTAGCATCTCATTTCTACCCTCCCTCCATGGACTGAATCCCTGCTCTCCAATACGCGTGCCACCAAAATGTGATAGGACATCGTGCTGTTGTTGGTTGGAATCTGAACCCCCCACTGAGGAGACTACTTCAATGCAGTTGTTTTGCTGCTGAGAACTCCCAGCTAATGCGTCCGAGTATGAACCAGAGTTCATATACATCATCATGTTACCAGGAAGAAGCGGTGCTTCTGGATACGAACTAGGCAAAGGTTCCCTTAAAAAGAGCATTGGCGTCGCATCTTTTTGATTATTCGAACCAGTATAGTAAGTTGACATAGCTCTCTCAACCCCTTAACCAGTTATCTGAGCCCGATTACACAATCATCCCGAAGACTGAAAAGGAGTGGAACATGCATCATTGGTAAAACCATACCATATTCGAAAAACTAGTAAGTTTGCAGGAATTTAATTGTGCATCATATATTATTACTCAGTGACACCAGTATAAGGCAATGCATTAAAGCAAACTAGTCAAGTACAAGCACAGAAAAATTTACGACTTGGGATCCCAACCAGGCAATCCTCACGGAAGAAAATCAATTCACCAAAGCAAAATTTACCACCAACATACAGAAGCTTATAATTAATGCCCAACAAACAGCAGAATTACTCATCCAAAAAGCAATCTTTGTATGCAAGAACTGAAGATATGTGATGCTGACATATCAACTTTTCAGGTTCCTGGCAATCAAAGGATTTATACAACTTTTTCAGTTTCAAAGCTTCCAATTACTTGATGATTATTAATTACATACAACCTCTTAAAAATTAAAAAGAAGGAACATATATATATATATATATTATAGATACATGCAAACAGAATCAGAATTCAGAAATCAACCCAACAGAAGGAAAAATTAAACATATAAATAAAAATTATGAACAATATTTTTAGATAAATTGATGATAATAACAATAATAATAAATCTGCAAACTCTGTATATTTTCAAAAAGAATTTAATGGATCATCATCTTAACAAACAGAAAGAGATAGAGAACCACTGAACCAAAAAAAAAAAGGGGAAATTCATGAGTGAGACAGAGAGAGAACAGCTAAAAGATATTAGTGAAGAAAAAGTCATAAAAAAATAATGGAGGAATAGAAAAATACCTGGAAACCCTCGAGAGTTGTGGGTTGTGTGGGGAACAGAAAAGTCTTAGAGAACATCACCCGATCGTCTCAGAACCAAACTTTCCGATCCCAACAACAACAACAAGTATATTATTTATTTAACAACAAAAAAAAAACCCAGAAAAAAGATCTTAGTGTGTTGGAAAATAATTGAGAGGTGCCTATGAATTTTTCACTTTTTCTTCTTTTTTGCAATCATAGATATTCTCCATCCATCACTGAATCAAATTCAAACCCCACGTGAGACTCACACGTACACAAAACCACTCACACAGAGAGAGAAGTTTTTTCAGTTTTTACCGAGCCACTCAAGAAAAATGATGACTTTTCTCTCTTTTTCCAGAAATGGGGTTCTCTTTTTTTTTTTTTTTGGGGGGGGGGGGGATGCTAAGGCTTTGGTGGCCTTCTCTGCTTTTCTAACAAGTGCTTTTGCTTGAAACCCAGTTGGGAAAAGTTGTTGCCTTTACTACTTGCTTCTTCTTCTTCTTCAATTCAACAACTGAATTCAATGGCTAATGGCTTTTGCTGAATTGGTTTGGATGGTGAAGATCAAGTGTTTGGTTAAGGAGCTCAATCTCTAACCACCAGTTGGTGGACCTAAAACCCTCTCTTAAACCCCCTCCCCATATCCTCCTCTCCCACCATCTACTGGCTCTCTCTCTCTCTCTCTCTCTAAGAAAATTAATGATAATTCTATCTAACTTCAACCTCTATGGCTGTCTCTCTCATCCCTTTGAGCATGGAAGGTCTGGGTTTGCTGCAATATCCACCATATAATCATATTCTATTCTTTTCCTCTTTATTTTTTTATTTCTATATACTTTGTCTTAACCTTCTATTATAAATTTTGCTATTTTTTATTTTATTTTGTCTTTTAACAAAATATTAAAAAAAAATTCTTTCTTAAATTTATGAGGTGACCATTAAGCATTAGGTGCCCACATCACTGTATTTGTCGTTTTGTGCAAACTAATTTGTGAGTTTTGCACTGGTGGTCCTGTCTTCTTTATGTATTTATAGTTGTTTCCCATGTTGTTGTGGTATTGCACATTTGTCACTATCCTCCATATTCTCTTCTGCATAATTTAGCTATTATTTTGTTCAAGTGGTGGGGTTAAAATTTTATTTCTTTTCAAAGATCTTCAGACCAGTATATATGTATATAAATATCAAAGGACAAATGTCAGATTTATTGATCAAATTTGCATAAACTATTTTCAGACAAAAATTAAAAAATCTATATATACTTTTTTATATATAACTATGTATTTACACTAAGAAGATAAATAAATTGGTATGAAACTCGTCATTCACAAAATTCAAACTTAAGACCTCTCATTTATAAGTGAAAAGGAATATCAATAGACCGTAATACTAAGTGACAAAAATTTATTATTTTTTTAATATTGATGATTATTAATTTTTTAAATGTGTAAATATAAACCTAATCAATTATTGGGTGGGAAGGATTTTAACTCAAATACTCTCACATTCACGGTATGAGCAATTCGAAAAGAAAATAAACCTAATTATTTGAACAAAAATACCACAATTTTACTCTAGCCGCTCGAGAGCAAAATAGGGTCGGGCCTTAGAGTTGGAGGCAATTTCTCTTGATCTCTTTCCTCTTGATCTCTTTCCTCTCCTCTCCTTCAAATTTGTCCTATCTTCTAACTATCTTCATCTTTTGGTTGTGGTCACCCTTTTGTTCTTGCGACAATGAGTATTTGTGGTTTGGTCGCTCTCTAGCTTTGTCGAAGAGAGACTTTGTAGCTATGGCTTATTGCACAAACTCGAATCTTTGACCAGCGGGTGGTGGTTTTGCACACATGTCAAAGGACTATAAGGAGGAAGCTCGATGTTTTTTGAAGTTTATTTGTAGTAGTGCTTCTTTGTCGACGGTTGCAAGATCATCTGAGAGTGATGCATTCTTTTCTCGTGGTGCCTTTACTGTTGTTCTACAATTTGCAAGGTTTAATCCTTGTTAGTGTTATCTTTCATGTTAATGAGTTTGTAATTGTAAAGTTTTAGTGTTTTTTTTATTGGTGTGTCTAACCTATTTATTACATTTGACATATCTGTTCCTATGTACGTTCTTGATCGTTTTTATAAAAAATTCATTTGATCTAGAAAATTATTAGAACAAAAATAAATGATAAATTTCTGGAATCTCAAGATAATAACTAAAAGTGATTTGCATGTTGCAAAAGCATCTGCATCATTTATACCCAAAAATAAAAAATTATTGCACAAACATTTTATATAATAATGATGGGATACTCCGATTTAAACAAAGATCTAATGGTTAAAACATTCGAAGTATCAGATACTCCAGAGCATCTAAAAAAATTCCTATGATGTATTGGAGCTTGTATTGTAAATATCTAAGATGGTACTTGCCTAACGCACTAATGTGACACTACTTATTTGTATTCTCCCACCTTTAGCTTTCTTTTTTGATCTTTTAGATGGTAACAATGAAAAAGGCATCTCTTTTTAGTAGGAGTGAGTGAAGTGAGTGGACATTTGAGATTATTGGAATGAAAAGTACAACTTTTGAAAACTAAGTGGGACTATTTACTTGGTGCCACCAAAGAAAATAAAGGAAGAAAATTAATGCGGATAAATAAAGATGTACTTATGTTCTTTATTTCGATTTTACTTGTGTTTTTACTTGATTTTACTAGTGCTCAAGTAATTGAAGTGCTTCTTTTAATGATAGTTCATACTTTGGGGCCATACTCTCTGAATTTCCTAGTGCTATTTTTTACCATGTCTTTGGAGAAGTCAATGTTGTGATGCGTAAATTAGTTTGTTTTGCTTTATATGTGAATGATGTCTTCATGTGGCTTCATAGTTATATTTTCTCCGTTTTTGGGTGCTATTTTCAACCAGAGAAACCAATTTTTATGTGCACAGTAGCATACTTTGCCTTATTCGTGAATGAATATGTCTTCTCGTGGCCTCGTGAACTCTTGATATCACTTAGAATGCATTGACCAAAGACCTTTACAACTCGTGTTTGGTATAGACTACAACATCACCAGCGTATAAAACAAATTTGGCTCTTCGATAAGACGATAATTTATCAACCCAAAAAAAAGGTTAATTTGATCGTTTTTTCTTAGTTTCTAATAACTTAAATGATTATTGACTTTTTCAGGAGACAAATATTTTGGTTATTTTGTTGTTGTTATTGTGTGTTGTCGTCGTATAACTTGGTAACTTCATTTATTAATTAATAATATTAATACTAATGTAATTTCTCATTTTTGTTAACTTGACAATGTCTCAAGAGGTTCATTTTATTTCATTGTGTTTGTACACATCTCTGAATTAGTTTTGTTGAGGAAACATGCATTCCAAATTTGATGCCCTACGCAGCACAAGAGTTTAATCACCAGAGGCTCATTTTATTCTGCATGCCTATCATGGTTTAAGGTTTAATCATAAACTTTAAGGCTCATTTGCCTATAGACATGTTGTGAAACCCACATTAGCTTGTGCTTTTAATCAAAGGAGGGTGGAGTTAAATACAACCTATGAGAAAGCATTATGGAATGCTAATAACAGTCATTCATGTGTATATGAGTCACTGTCAGCTGTTGATGCATGTGAATTTCACAATAAATTAATAATTGATAGTCGCTTATACACGTGCATGAGTAATTGTCCTTAGCATAATTAGACATTATAGCCATAATCAAAATCAGTCATTACATAAATCGCTTCAACATATCCCAGTTTAATTTGGCTTGTAATGCATGTTTATTATTTAAATCACTTCAACGTGTACTCCATATTTTATCATATTTCCCCAAAGAAACCCTAATAAGGCAAAATTACAAATATAGACCCCGGGCCATAGACATTTCACCCCCTTTCAATTTCCGTACCAAAAATTTTAACTGCCTAGACGTCAACAACCCACTTGCTAATTCCCAAAATATATGATTCCATATTTCTTCATATTGAACTTTCGAGTTGTTAAATTAAACAAGGTGAGTATAACTCACATTGTTTGGCTTACAAGATAAATAGACCCAACGAAATGCAATAAAAGTAACTTGACTTGCATAATTCATCCAACCTCATTTAGCTAGCAAGTTTTTCTGCTATGTACTGAAACATGATATACACAGCGACTCTTGATTATTAGATCATTGACAGCACGTTTAGTCCTTCATTACTTCATACACTCCAAGCATGATAAAATTTTCATTAGCTCCATTTAAAAAGAAAGAGGGTAGTTTGGCAATTACGAAAAGTTTCTGAGGTGAGGTAAAACATTGGGTGTCAATTTCAATGGCCTCTGTCTTTTGGCAGCAAGGGCAGGGGAGCCCTTAGTGAAGGGCAGGCAGGCAGCGCAGGACATGGCACTGGGCAGCCTTGGGATTGGGGAAGCTGGGCAGGATCTAAGGCTCAATAAACGACGGACGTGATTGGATGAGAGGTGTCAAGAAAACGCCGAGAATCTGTGTCGTTCAGAGTAGAGTCGTACGTACGTAGGGTCGTATTATATGATTTCGAACATCTATCTTCTTTTTTTGTTTTTGTAATTTTTCTGACAACAAAAACGGAAACCAAATGCGTAATCATTGTACTTGTAGTTGTAGGTCATGTCCTAAACCTTTCCATATTTCGGTTTTGACCCATTTTGTTTTTGAATTTTTATGTCATGCACCAAAAGTAAAATTTAAGTTTACTTCCATTAATTAGGAGTGGAATCGGTTCGGTAACCGAACCGAACACCCACAACCGACAACTGAACCGACTCGATTGGAATGCCCATTTCCTAAACCTTTACCGATACCAACTCAATTGGTTACCAATTTTCGGTAAACCAATTTTGTCAGTTCGAATCAGTTTGCTACGGTATATATTGACAAAGATGTACATATATGGTGGTGGCATGTTCGACGACGAGAGAGAGCAAATATGGTAGTGATGTGGTCGTTGAGGAGAGAGGGAGCATAAATGGTGGCGACGGCCTGGTCATGGAGAGGGGGAGAGAGAGAGAGAGCAAATATGGTGGTTACTTGGTCGTCGAGAAGAGAGAGAGAGCAGATATGGTGAATCGAGGAGAGAGAGAGTGACGAACCAGATGTGATGGAATGAATGTGTGTGGTGGCTAGGGTGTTAGAGCAAGTCTAGTGGAAAGGGCAAAGGCTAGGGCTAGAGGCTGAATCTAGCCCCTTAAAATGATGATTTAGCCTACTATTTTTTTTGTTCTAGTGTCGAAGGGCTAGAGTAGGGGTTCCGACCAACTCCGAACCGAAAATTTTCAATTTTGGCGCACCCAAAATGAATCCAAAACCAAAAATTCCGAAATCCGAAAAAAATTGGATAAGAATTGGAATGTATTTGAAATTTTTGAATATTCCAAATTTTGAACCGAAACTTACTGAACTCATTTCGATCTAACAAAACGTATTTTTGGTTCTCATTATATCACTTCAACACCTAGTTTGATGAAGTAACACAAGTTAAGGATTTGCTCATGCTCCATTTGGATGGCCAGGATGTTTTTCTTAGTGATATGGCTAAGAAAATAAATGCAAAGTTTGAAAAGTATTGCAATATAGATTCCCTTCACCCTATATTGATTACTGCCATTGTGTTGGATCCTCGCTATAAAATGAAGTATGTAACATTTTGGTATATAGGATATTTGGATAATGACATTCTTCTTAGAAAGGAATCAAAAAAGAAGAAAATTGATGCGTTGGTTGAAAAAATTAGAACTTTGATGGCACGTGTTTATCAACATTACA
This sequence comes from Gillenia trifoliata, assembly GCA_018257905.1. Classification (NCBI taxonomy): domain Eukaryota; kingdom Viridiplantae; phylum Streptophyta; class Magnoliopsida; order Rosales; family Rosaceae; genus Gillenia; species Gillenia trifoliata. The sequence continues at coordinate 18,441,646 of CM031080.1, read as the reverse complement.
AGTCTGAACTAAACGACGAACCATCTTCATCTAAGTTGGATAGTGGTATGCCCAATCCCATTGTAAAAGTGATTAAACGATTAAATAAAGATGAATTTAGGAGTAGTTTGAAAAGGAAGGAGCATATTGATTCTCTCAATGACTTGGAGAGGTACTTGGGTGATGGGATAGAGGATGATACTTCTGTTTTTGATGGCCTAGCTTGGTGGAAAGAGAAGCAACTTATCGTGTACTCTCAATCATGGCACACCATGTGTTCTCCATTCCAGTGACATCGGTTGCTTCTGAATTTGCCTTTAGTAGTGCTGGTCGGGTACTTGATCCATTCTGAAGTTCTTTAACTCCAACGATTGTGAAGTCATTGGTATGTTCTCAAGATTGGCTAAGAGGTCCCAATTTACCTACAAGTGTTGATACATTTGAAGAACAACATGAGGTTCTTGAAGAAATTGAAAATGGTATGTTACATTTAATTTATATTATATTCTGTTTTTCATGTTTATTGTGTAATATGGTATTGTTTTTCCCATGTAATTGTAGTTGTTACCCAAGAGTTAGCAGCCTTATCACTTGGATGAATAATCTTTTTGGAGATTGATCAAAGTGTTGGTCTGTGCTGAAATTTAGTTTTTTTTCCTCCAATTAACTTGAGTTTAGGTTGTCTTCTTCTCATTTTCACATTAATTTATTTGAATATTTATCGTTGCAGTTTGGTGTTGGTTTTTTGCGCGACTAGACTTAGTGTTTTGAAGCTTTTGGTGTATATAAGTTACTTGTTATGCTGGATTAGATCGTTTGGCTGCTAAATCTTATGTTTATATTGTCATGTATTTTTAATTTAGGTTGTGGAATGCTGTTGAGCAGCTGGACTATAATTTGATATGGTCATCTAATCAGGCTATTTTGTTATGTTGTCAATTCAGTTAACTTTGATGTATATGACTTGGTACTGGTAGTGGTAGGCATATAGAGCTAATGGAAAGCTTTGACAACTGTATTTTGTAATTACTAATTGATACTACATTAAAAAGTGTCTTTGATGTATGTGGCTATGATGTATAAATCTAAAAAAGTTGGTTAATGTTGTATGATCATTATTTTTGAGTTTGTAATGTATCGTGTACCAAAATTAATCCGATTATGAAATATCCAAATTTTTTGAAAATGCCGATAATTTCGAATTAGCATGAGTTTAAGGAATTCCGAAATTTTGATTTCGAATTTGGAACGTATATTCATTTATGAAACTTTTCTGGATTGGAATTGGGAGCATGTGTTTCCGATCCGATCCGACTGACAAAACATGCCTAAGCTAGAGGCTAGAATTCTAAATTTATTATTTATTTTATAATTATTTTATCCTCATTAAAATCTAAACTATCGATTTTGTATGCCTCGTACTTGGTACCCATACATTAACTCATACTTTCTACTTTTTTAAGTTGGCACCAGACATTTAGGAAGCCAAGTGGTATGAATGATTTTTGTCAAAAGAAAATATTAAAGAGAGCCAAGCTTAGAGAAAACACACATACAAGGGCCTGTTAGTATGAGAAGAGACGTGATACTCTTTTTCTCTTCCTTTTCAACAACCGTTGTCTTCTTGAGCCTGTCACCAACATAGTGTTGGTTCATCCTCTCCACACAGAGCTTGGTAAGCTCCTCTGCAAGAGAATAACCAGCATAAATTTGTGTTGGTTCTTCTCATGGTCTTCCTGCAAGTTGGTTAAATCGGGTTTGGACATATTTCTGCCAATGTTTCTTGAAGTGAGAGCTCTGGATTACGTTGTTGTGCTTTACCATGCTATGGCTTACCTGAAAATTTGACGTTGAAATGCTTTTTTTTTTATTGCTCCCGCAACTGTGGAGGAAATGCGTTAAAATTATGAACATGGCTTATTGCAATTGACTAGCAAAAAGTGCAGGTTTGTGTGTTTTAAAAATAAAAAATAAAAATACAAGTGGGGTCCACGCTGCTCCAAGACTTGGGTTGTGGTTAATTTGGCCTCATAGCAAGCATGAACTTCAATTTGACTAGGCTAAATTCGTTGGACTAGAACTTGTTTATTTTATTTTGAGGCTAGAATACCAATTAGCCCAGACCTAAATGCGTCCATTATAAATGCTATTAGTGAAGAAGGCTAAGTTTTTTATTCTTTTAATAGCCATACCCTTTAAATAAATTTAGTATAGAGTATTATCCTAACTTGAAAGCTGCTTTAGTGGTTAAGTTGTTAAAGCCTTGAACAAAAGTGCATGGGTTCAAAGATTTCTCATTTAAATTTTGCGAAACATCTGAGGTATTTTATCTAATTTCCTATTTATATAATACTAAGTATATTAAAATAACTATTTAATGAAAATCAGTTCACTTCGGTTAAACCAACGGTTCAAAAATTCTTAAACCAATTCCGATACCGAATTTGTCGGTTTGGTTCGATTTTCAGTTCTGTCAAATTGATTGAATTTGGTTCGAGTTGGTTTCGATTTTTTGGTCAAAAATGCCAGCCCTACTTCCATATGCAAGTTGCAACAGAAATTGTGCATGTATGCCTTCGTAAACTACTTCTATTTTTGCTTTACTATTTGCGGTATTAAATTTACTATGTGCTTTTCTTCAAGAAAAGGTTAATGATGAAGAAAATTTGTTAGTCAAAGCCAATTCTATCGATTTCTAATTGAAGGACCATATTGATGTGTGGTGAACAAACTCAGGGACCAATTTTATCAATTTTGATTGTTAAAGACCAAATTGATGAGTTATGCCAATCTCAGAGACCATTTTAGCTAAAAAACCTTAATATTAACTAAATTCCAGTTTTTAAGTCTTGTCATAACTATTGCATTTTTAGTTTTTTTCTGTTAGATATTAAGGTTTAGGGGGAAAAAACTAAAAAGAGGTATTGAGACATCCCGATCCTGACATGATATGTGTCGGGAAGTGCTGGCCGACACGTGTTAAGTGACGAAAGCCAATTATGCATGTGTATGAGAAAAAATGAATAGATTTAGAGTTGGAAGCGGAACTCAAAGTGCGGTGATGGGTAAAACCTATTATTACAGGTGCATAACAGTCATAGCAAAGTAAATAGTGCATGGAATATAAATATTCACATTCTCGTGAGGATGGATAAGTAGAAATTAACAAAAGGTAGGAGCGAATCCTACATAATCCGGAGGAAGTGTCAGAACTGCTAACCACAGCCGAAGTAAGCCCTCGTCTCACTGGTAATCAAAACCGCTACTAAGTTCTGGAGGGGCGTAAAACATAAAAAGGTGAGTGGGTCAAAAAGAAGCAAAGTTTGATAAAACCTTTGTTTTCAAGAGCATACTATCCCCTCGCTGGAAAACATGTATAGTTTTTGAAAATACGTCATACTCCTCGGTATGATCCTCAAAATACTATAATAGTAATACGGGTACTCCCCATTCATCAAACTGAATGCTCAAAACACGGGTACTCCCCGAATTTCAGTGACTGACTGCTCACCCATATGTAAACACACAAGCCCAAGTAGATAAGCTACAAGGAACAGGCTAGGTATATAAGTAATACGCTGAGTACTACAATGACGCGAGTCTAACGCTAATCGTTGTGCACAAAGTGCGTCACACAAGTTTGAGTTGCCTAGTGCAACCTAGAACAGGCTAGTACCTACAATGGATCCAAAGTTGCGTAGCGGTACTGGTAGTGACATCTTCAAACGTCA